>JAJOZX010000148.1:0-312500 GCA_023014485.1 Bathynomus jamesi
CCTGGCCTCAACCGTTGACGAATCGTTGGGCGGGAGTGATCACGGTCTTATTAGGTTCCGTG
The DNA here is from genome assembly GCA_023014485.1 of Bathynomus jamesi. Classification (NCBI taxonomy): domain Eukaryota; kingdom Metazoa; phylum Arthropoda; class Malacostraca; order Isopoda; family Cirolanidae; genus Bathynomus; species Bathynomus jamesi. Next base: position 63 of record JAJOZX010000148.1, read on the forward strand.
TGTGCGTCCCTCGGGTGAAGCGTAGTAACTCGAGAGGCAGTAAGCTCGATCTCCGGCGGGCGAACTTTGTTAGCCTCAGGGATAGCGTAGGAGAGATGGGGTTAGAGGTTGGCGGCGATGTTGAGGGAGTGTGGAGTGCATTCCGGGATGAGTTTATGGTGCTGCAGTCTGCTGCCATACCCTCAAAACCGGTCACCCCTGCTTCAACGCAGCCTAAGTGGTTCAATCGTGGCATCGCTTCGGCTAGCGAAACGTAACTCAGAAATACGGGTGGCAAGCCTCTGCAAGGGGAACCCTAAGGAGTTCTTCAGTTTATGTTAATAGTAGAAAGCCCATTAGAAGCATGATAGGTCCTTTAAAGGACGGAAGCGGCGTTCTGCGGACCTCCGACGCGGACATCGCTAATGTGCTTAATGAGTACTTTGCGGGAGTGTTCACCAGGGAGGATACCCGCGTCATCCCCGAGCCAGCTGTGAGGCACGAAGGTGCTGGCCTGGATAGTGTTAGATGTACCGCGACAGTCGTTGCTCATAGAATAGACAAACTGAGCGCGTTTAAGGCTCCTGGGCCAGACCAGTTTTTCCCCAGTGTTTTGCGAGAAGTGCGCGACCAGGTGGCTCCCACCTGGCTACGGTCTCAACAAATCGTTGGTGATGGGCCAGGTGCCTGGTGACTGGAGGGAGGCCAACGTGACCCCTATCTTTAAGAAAGGGGATCACGAAAGTCCAGGGAACTATCGTCCTATTAGTCTCACTTCAGTTGTAGGTAAATTATTAGAAAGGATAATAACTGATAGAATCGTTGACCATTTGGATTCCTACAAGCTGCTTGGGGACTCCCACATGGGTTTAGACGGCATAGGTCGTGTCTCACCAACTTGCTCGAGTTTTTCCACGTCATGTTGAGTGAGTACGATAAGAGTAGGGCGATTGATATACTTTATCTCGACTTTCAGAAGCCTTTGATAAGGTACCTCACCGCCGGCTAATGGCGAAAGTGCGCGCGCTGGGTATCGGTGGGGAAATAGGTAGGTGGATTGAAAACTGGCTGAGGAATAGGCGGCAGAGGGTGGTAATTAAAGGGGCTAGTTCGGGTTGGGCCTCGGTCACTAGTGGGGTTCCTCAGGGTTCCGTTTTGGGGCCACTGTTGTTTACCATTTACATAAATGATATCGACGGTGGCATCGTCAGTCGGATCGCCAAATTCGCTGATGACACCAAGCTTGGGGCCAATGTTGGGACGCCCGAAGCGATCGAGGAACTGCGTGGGACCTAGGTAGGATAGGAGAGTGGTCCGAAAAATGGCAAATGCCGTTTAACTTGGGTAAATGCAAAGTGATGCACATTGGCTACGCCAATCCCAAGTCGGACTACTCGATGTTGGGCAGTAATATCGAGGTGACTGATTTAGAAAAGGACTTGGGTGTGCTAATTAGCAGCGACCTTAAGTTTACGAAACAGTGTGTAGAGGTGGAAAAGAAAGCCCAGAAACTATTGGGTTATATCAGGAGGCAATTTCAGTTTCGGAACAAGGAGATTGTGCTCTCACTGTACAATTCCCTTGTTCGGCCGTACCTGGAGTATGCTGTGCAATTCTGGTCGCCCACCCTCAGGAAAGATATTGAGAGGCTGGAGCGAGTGCAGGCGAGGGCCACAAAGTTAATCCCTTCCGTTAGGCATATGGGCTACAATCGACGGTTACGCGCCCTGAACTTGTTTTCGCTTGAAACTCGGAGGCTGCGCGGTCAACTGATCGAGGTTTTCAAGCTCTTACGAGGGTTCAACGATGTCGATTTTAGAAGTATGTTTAGTTTAAATGATAACCCAACTCGCAACAATGGTTGGAAGTTGGATTTGAAACGGTTTAGGACTAGTGTGTGTGGGAATTACTTTACGTATAAGATCTGTGACACATGGAACAGGTTACCTTCGGAAGTTGTGAACAGTTCCTCTGTGGATCAGTTCAAGAAAAGGTCAGACGAAATCTTGCACACTATTTGAGTGTGTAAAGACATTTAGGACCTCAGTCTGCGGAAATTTCTTTTCCTATAAAATAGTTAATATCTGGAACCAACTTCCCTCAGAGGTTGTTTCCAGTCAAAGTGTAAATCTGTTTAAAAATAGGCTAGACAAGTACTGAACACACTCATAGTTTAAGATTAAAACCTCAGAAAACTCTGCAGGAGTTCGCTTGCTCGGTGTCTCTGTGAGCAAGCTAAATATAGAGCTATTTATATATTCTCCACTTTCCTGTAAAATTTCCTTGGCTACTTTTCCAGGGTCAAGGTATTTTCTTCAACCTTTTTCCGTACCTGCCTCTGGCAGGGAGTGAGCGGAGGGTGGGGAGAGAGCCTTCTACTTTTCTATCCAGTTTTCTACTACTGCTAGCATAGTTGAAAGACAAAATTTTCCCTGGCACCCGTTGCCATTGGTACCTCTCCTCGGTATGGGCCGCAAGGCCTTTTGAGGTCTTCTTTTCCTTGTAACTCCTTGTAACTCTCTCTCTCTCTCTCTCTCTCTCTCTCTCTCGGAGGGTGCGCGGTCAACTGATCGAGGTTTTCAAGCTCTTACGAGGGTTCAACGATGTCGATTTTAGAAGTATGTTTAGTTTAAATGATAACCCAACTCGCAACAATGGTTGGAAGTTGGATTTGAAACGGTTTAGGACTAGTGTGTGGGAATTACGTTACGTATAAGATCTGTGACACATGGAACAGGTTACCTTCGGAAGTTGTGAACAGTTCCTCTGTGGATCAGTTCAAGAAAAGGTTAGACGAAATCTTGCACACTATTTGAGTGTGTAAAGACATTTAGGACCTCAGTCTGCGGAAATTTCTTTTCCTATAAAATAGTTAATATCTAGAACCAACTTCACTCAGAGGTTGTTTCCAGTCAAAGTGTAAATCTGTTTAAAAATAGGCTAGACAAAGTACTGAACACACTCATAGTTTAAGATTAAAACCTCAGAAAACTCTGCAGGAGTTCGCTTGCTCGGTGTCTCTGTGAGCAAGCTAAATATAGAGCTATTTATATATTCTCCACTTTCCTGTAAAATTTCCTTGGCTACTTTTCCAGGGTCAAGGTATTTTCTTCAACCTTTTTCCGTACCTGCCTCTGGCAGGGAGGGAGCGGAGGGTGGGGAGAGAGACTTCTACTTTCCTATCCAGTTTTCTACTACTGCTAGGATAGTTGAAAGACAAAATTTAAACTGGCACCCGTTGCCATTGGTACCTCCTCGGTATGGGCCGCAAGGCCTTTTGAGGTACTTCTTTTCCTTGTAACTCCTTGTAACTCTCTCTCTCTCTCTCTCTCTCTCTCTCTCTCTCTCTCTCTCTCTCTCTGAGGTTGTTTCCAGTCAGTGTAAATCTGTTTAAAAATAGGCTAGACAAGTACTGAACACACTCATAGTTTAAGATTAAAACCTCAGAAAACTCTGCAGGAGTTCGCTTGCTCGGTGTCTCTGTGAGCAAGCTAAATATAGAGCTATTTATATATTCTCCACTTTCCTGTAAAATTTCCTTGGCTACTTTTCCAGGGTCAAGGTATTTTCTTCAACCTTTTTCCATACCTGCCTCTGGCAGGGAGGGAGCGGAGGGTGGGGAGAGAGCCTTCTACTTTTCTATCCAGTTTTCTACTACTGCTAGGATAGTTGAAAGAAAAATAAACGTTTACAAAATTTTCCCTGGCACCCGTTGCCATTGGTACCTCCTCGGTATGGGCCGCAAGGCCTTTTGAGGTACTTCTTTTCCTTGTAACTCCTTGTAACTCTCTCCTCTCTCTCTCCTCTCTTTCTCCTCTCTCTCTCCTCTCTCTTCTCTTCTCTCTCTCTCTCACACAATCCCAAGTCGGACTACTCGATGTTGGTCAGTAATATCGAGGTGACTGATTTAGAAAAGGACTTGGGTGTGCTAATTAGCAGCGACCTTAAGTTTACGAAACAGTGTGTAGAGGTGAAAAAGAAAGCCCAGAAACTATTGGGTTATATCAGGAGGCAATTTCAGTTTCGGAACAAGGAGATTGTGCTCTCACTGTACAATTCCCTTGTTCGGCCGTACCTGGAGTATGCTGTGCAGTTCTGGTCGCCCACCCTCAGGAAAGATATTGAGAGGCTGGAGCGAGTGCAGGCGAGGGCCACAAAGTTAATCCCTTCTGTTAGGCATATGGGCTACAATCGACGGTTACGCGCCCTGAACTTGTTTTCGCTTGAAACTCGGAGGCTGCGCGGTCAACTGATCGAGGTTTTCAAGCTCTTACGAGGGTTCAACGATGTCGATTTTAGAAGTATGTTTAGTTTAAATGATAACCCAACTCGCAACAATGGTTGGAAGTTGGATTTGAAACGGTTTAGGACTAGTGTGTGTGGGAATTACTTTACGTATAAGATCTGTGACACATGGAACAGGTTACCTTCGGAAGTTGTGAACAGTTCCTCTGTGGATCAGTTCAAGAAAAGGTTAGACGAAATCTTGCACACTATTTGAGTGTGTAAAGACATTTAGGACCTCAGTCTGCGGAAATTTCTTTTCCTATAAAATAGTTAATATCTGGAACCAACTTCCCTCAGAGGTTGTTTCCAGTCAAAGTGTAAATCTGTTTAAAAATAGGCTAGACAAAGTATGAACACACTCATAGTTTAAGATTAAAACCTCAGAAAACTCTGCAGGAGTTCGCTTGCTCGGTGTCTCTGTGAGCAAGCTAAATATAGAGCTATTTATATATTCTCCACTTTCCTGTAAAATTTCCTTGGCTACTTTTCCAGGGTCAAGGTATTTTCTTCAACCTTTTTCCGTACCTGCCTCTGGCAGGCAGGGAGGGAGCGGAGGGTGGGGAGAGAGCCTTCTACTTTTCTATCCAGTTTTCTACTACTGCTAGGATAGTTGAAAGAAAAATAAACTTTTACAAAATTTTCCCTGGCACCCGTTGCCATTGGTACCTCCTCGGTATGGGCCGCAAGGCCTTTTGAGGTGCTTCTTTTCCTTGTAACTCCTCCTTGTAACTCTCTCTCTCTCTCTCTCTCTCTCTCTGTGGATCAGTTCAAGAAAAGGGTAGACGAAATCTTGCACACTATTTGAGTGTGTAAAGACATTTAGGACCTCAGTCTGCGGAAATTTCTTTTCCTATAAAATAGTTAATATCTGGAACCAACTTCCCTCAGAGGTTGTTTCCAGTCAGTGTAAATCTGTTTAAAAATAGGCTAGACAAAGTACTGAACACACTCATAGTTTAAGATTAAAACCTCAGAAAACTCTGCAGGAGTTCGCTTGCTCGGTGTCTCTGTGAGCAAGCTAAATATAGAGCTATTTATATATTCTCCACTTTCCTGTAAAATTTCCTTGGCTACTTTTCCAGGGTCAAGGTATTTTCTTCAACCTTTTTCCGTACCTGCCTCTGGCAGGGAGGGAGCGGAGGGTGGGGAGAGAGCCTTCTACTTTTCTATCCAGTTTTCTACTACTGCTGCGATAGTTGAAAGAAAAATAAACTCACAAAATTTTCCCTGGCACCCGTTGCCATTGGTACCTCCTCGGTATGGGCCGCAAGGCCTTTTGAGGTACTTCTTTTCCTTGTAACTCTCTCTCTCTCTCTCTCTCTTCAACTCCCGACAGCCCTGGCTGTTCGGGAAACGGGTCGTGCTAGGGGGCGGTCAGAATAGGGAAGGCTCCCTCCGTGCAATGCTTTTTAATGCTAGGTCAATTAGGAACAAGTTTTGCGAGCTACGGGCGCTCTTAGCATCAGAATACCAGGATATCGTTGCTATCACCGAGTCCTGGATTCATACTGATCGTAGGGACTACGTTGGGGAGTTCGAAATTCCCGGGTATAGAATGTTTCGCAAAGACCGCACCCGTGGGGAGGGGGGTGGGGTACTAATATACGTCAGAGACACGTTGAGTCCGGTTGACTGCCAGTTCCGGTCGGAACGGGAGCTGCTTGGCGTCGATCTGAACGTGGGAGGGACGAACTATAGGTTAATCTTGGTGTACAGACCTCCGCATCTCCTCCTCGAGGACGATACAGCCCTGTACACCGAACTCAGTAGCCTGCTAGGGGATAGGGTGTGTATAGTTTTAGGAGACTTCAACTGTCGCGGCATAAAGTGGGAAAAGAGGACTGCCGATGCTGAAGGGAGGAGGCTAGTTGACTTTGCTGATGAGAACTTCCTCACTCAGTGGGTCAACGAGCCTACACGAGGCGAAAGCGTTCTAGACTTAGTATTCACGACCGAAGACAACCTCGTCACTGGCCTCACCGTTGACGAATCGTTGGGCGGGAGTGATCACGGTCTTATTAGGTTCCGTGTGTGCGTCCCTCGGGTGAAGCGTAGTAACTCGAGAGGCAGTAAGCTCGATCTCCGGCGGGCGAACTTTGTTAGCCTCAGGGATAGCGTAGGAGAGATGGGGTTAGAGGTTGGCGGCGATGTTGAGGGAGTGTGGAGTGCATTCCGGGATGAGTTTATGGTGCTGCAGTCTGCTGCCATACCCTCAAAACCGGTCACCCCTGCTTCAACGCAGCCTAAGTGGTTCAATCGTGGCATCGCTTCGGCTAGCGAAACGTAACGAAGAACTACGGGTGGCAAGCCTCTGCAAGGGGAACCCTAAGGAGTTCTTCAGTTATGTTAATAGTAGAAAGCCCATTAGAAGCATGATAGGTCCTTTAAAGGACGGAAGCGGCGTTCTGCGGACCTCCGACGCGGACATCGCTAATGTGCTTAATGAGTACTTTGCGGGAGTGTTCACCAGGGAGGATACCCGCGTCATCCCCGAGCCAGCTGTGAGGCACGAAGGTGCTGGCCTGGATAGTGTTAGATGTACCGCGACAGTCGTTGCTCATAGAATAGACAAACTGAGCGCGTTTAAGGCTCCTGGGCCAGACCAGTTTCTCCCCAGTGTTTTGCGAGAAGTGCGCGACCAGGTGGCTCCCCACCTGGCTACGGTCTTCAACAAATCGTTGGTGATGGGCCAGGTGCCTGGTGACTGGAGGGAGGCCAACGTGACCCCTATCTTTAAGAAAGGGGATCACGAAAGTCCAGGGAACTATCGTCCTATTAGTCTCACTTCAGTTGTAGGTAAATTATTAGAAAGGATAATAGCTGATAGAATCGTTGACCATTTGGATTCCTACAAGCTGCTTGGGGACTCCCAACATGGGTTTAGACGGCATAGGTCGTGTCTCACCAACTTGCTCGAGTTTTTCCACGTCATGTTGAGTGAGTACGATAAGAGTAGGGCGATTGATATACTTTATCTCGACTTTCAGAAAGCCTTTGATAAGGTACCTCACCGCCGGCTAATGGCGAAAGTGCGCGCGCTGGGTATCGGTGGGGAAATAGGTAGGTGGATTGAAAACTGGCTGAGGAATAGGCGGCAGAGGGTGGTAATTAAAGGGGCTAGTTCGGGTTGGGCCTCGGTCACTAGTGGGGTTCCTCAGGGTTCCGTTTTGGGGCCACTGTTGTTTACCATTTACATAAATGATATCGACGGTGGCATCGTCAGTCGGATCGCCAAATTCGCTGATGACACCAAGCTTGGGGCCAATGTTGGGACGCCCGAAGCGATCGAGGAACTGCGTGCGGACCTAGGTAGGATAGGAGAGTGGTCCGAAAAATGGCAAATGCCGTTTAACTTGGGTAAATGCAAAGTGATGCACATTGGCTACGCCAATCCCAAGTCGGACTACTCGATGTTGGGCAGTAATATCGAGGTGACTGATTTAGAAAAGGACTTGGGTGTGCTAATTAGCAGCGACCTTAAGTTTACGAAACAGTGTGTAGAGGTGGAAAAGAAAGCCCAGAAACTATTGGGTTATATCAGGAGGCAATTTCAGTTTCGGAACAAGGAGATTGTGCTCTCACTGTACAATTCCCTTGTTCGGCCGTACCTGGAGTATGCTGTGCAATTCTGGTCGCCCACCCTCAGGAAAGATATTGAGAGGCTGGAGCGAGTGCAGGCGAGGGCCACAAAGTTAATCCCTTCCGTTAGGCATATGGGCTACAATCGACGGTTACGCGCCCTGAACTTGTTTTCGCTTGAAACTCGGAGGCTGCGCGGTCAACTGATCGAGGTTTTCAAGCTCTTACGAGGGTTCAACGATGTCGATTTTAGAAGTATGTTTAGTTTAAATGATAACCCAACTCGCAACAATGGTTGGAAGTTGGATTTGAAACGGTTTAGGACTAGTGTGTGTGGGAATTACTTTACGTATAAGATCTGTGACACATGGAACAGGTTACCTTCGGAAGTTGTGAACAGTTCCTCTGTGGATCAGTTCAAGAAAAGGTTAGACGAAATCTTGCACACTATTTGAGTGTGTAAAGACATTTAGGACCTCAGTCTGCGGAAATTTCTTTTCCTATAAAATAGTTAATATCTGGAACCAACTTCCCTCAGAGGTTGTTTCCAGTCAAAGTGTAAATCTGTTTAAAAATAGGCTAGACAAAGTACTGAACACACTCATAGTTTAAGATTAAAACCTCAGAAAACTCTGCAGGAGTTCGCTTGCTCGGTGTCTCTGTGAGCAAGCTAAATATAGAGCTATTTATATATTCTCCACTTTCCTGTAAAATTTCCTTGGCTACTTTTCCAGGGTCAAGGTATTTTCTTCAACCTTTTTCCGTACCTGCCTCTGGCAGGGAGGGAGCGGAGGGTGGGGAGAGAGCCTTCTACTTTTCTATCCAGTTTTCTACTACTGCTAGGATAGTTGAAAGAAAAATAAACTTTTACAATTTTCCCTGGCACCCGTTGCCATTGGTACCTCCTCGGTATGGGCCGCAAGGCCTTTTGAGGTACTTCTTTTCCTTGTAACTCCTTGTAACTCTCTCTAAATAGCTTCTAAGAGGTTAGGTGTGTTGTACTGGCTCCGTAGCTTCTTCACCCATTCTCAGTTTGTGTACAGAGTTCTTGTCCGTCCCCGTATAGAGTATGCTTATCACGTAGCTCAAACTTCGCAGCTCTACTTCACTGGGTGAGATCGAAGGCTTTTCGTCTCATCAGCTTCCTGCCTGTAATCCTTTTCTCCGCCGCAATGTTGCCTCACTCTCTTTACTATCGCTATTATAACGAACATTGCTCTTCTGAACACTTAAATTCCGTGTCTCCTCCTTTAACGAAAGCACGTAGTACCAGACTTTCGACATATTCTCATCCCTTTTTCTGTCGAACTCTGAACCGGTGAACCCTGGAACAACCTTCCTCAGTCTATCTTTCCTCTTGTCTATGACCTCCAATCTTTCAAACGCAGAGTTGTCCAGGCCTCTCGAAAACTTTGGACCTTGGTTTCCAAGGATAATTAAATGAAATCGAAATCATATTAAACTCTCTCTATCACGCAAGACAGCATACAAAGGAATATAAATAATAAGCCTTTCTTTCGACATATAACATTTATTTAAAAAAAAATAGACAATTTTTATAACATTTAAAATAGAATTGTTGTATAACTATTAAGTATTTAAAATAATTCACTTTGTTAAACTTAAGTTTGTATATATATATATATATATATATATATATATATATATGTGTGTATATATATATATATATATATATATATATATATATATATATATATATATATATATATGTGTATGTATATATATATATATATATATATATGTATATATACGTATATATATGTATATATGTATATATATATGTATATATATATATATATGTATATATATATATATATATATATGTATATGTATATATATATGTATATATATATGGGATGAATTTCACAATTAAACACATGGAATGAATGAGGCAAACCCACCTGATGAGGTATACTTTTGAATACATGAAAGGCCTTGGAATAATTTTTTTTCCTTGTGGGTTTGCATATTTATTTATTTATTTATATTTGAGGCGCTCCGGACCACAAGCTTCCAAGCACAAAACTAAAACAAAGAAAAATGCAGTTAAAGTTTGTCAACTTGTAAAATGCCATAACTTTTGAACCAATAACGATATTTGATTGCTTTCGACCATACGTACAGGTCCACAATCTGCTCCCTGACTCACCCACGGAATAGAGGGAGGGTCGGGGAATATAGTGGTATAAATAACTCAACCTGCCCCACTGGCGCTTGGCAGGTTGTGGTCCGGAGCACCTCATATGATGCACACTCGCAAAGAAAAATAAAAAACGATTCAAAGGTCTTTCTTATATTCAACACCGAATTACCCAGAGTGTGAATTTTATTATATTTGAACACGTATTTAAATCTTGGTTCAATTAGTAATGAACATTATTCAATGTTTTCAATTACAATTACACTTTTAGTTAGTTACAATTACACAACAATTACTTGAAAAGTTAAATAAATTACAATTACAAATTACACAACAATTACTTGAAAAGTAAAATAAATTACAATTACAAATTACGATTATCTCATGCCTGTTATGAAAATGAGTAGGGAAAATACTCTCAGAATATGAGGCCCATAACTTTTCAACGCTCAAAAGAACTAAGGAACCTCCACCACACCAACCTGAATAATTTCAAGGACTAAATGGACAGGTTCTTGTACAAAGTCCCAGACCAGCAATACGTGGTTGAATAAGAAAGCAGGAAGAGAACGGAAAGTAATTTTCTTCTCCATCAAATCCCGCAAATGAGGCGGGATCCTGCAGAGGAGTCGACCATATAGGCATATATACAGGGTGTTTCACAACCGGTCTGCCATACTTTTTAGGGTGATTTGGGGTCGGTGATATCGAATAAAAAAAAAAAGTCAATACAACATAAGTGCTATTTCCAACCGTTGCGGAGCTACGGACGTTTTAAAGTGCACGGAAAAAAATAAACGGGAGTATTAATCTGAGGTATTTATTGGTCGTGCTGGTCCAATATCGTGGCCCCTGAGATCTCCGGACCTAACCCCGTTAGATTTCTTTTTATGGGGCCTTAGGAAAGAGATGGTCCGCAAGACCAAAGTACAAACGAGAGAGGAACTCTTGCGTCGGATTATGGATGCCGCTGCTTACATATGAGAGTAAGCTCTTGTTTGGAACGAGCAAGACTGTGCATTGAAAACCGAGGCGGACATTTTGAAAATTTATAAGGTGTATCTCATAAAATGTAGCAATAAATACATCAGATTAATACTCTCGTTTATTTTTTTCCGTGCACCTTAAAACGTCCGTAGCTCCGCAACGTTTGGAAACAGCACCGATGTTGTATTAACTTTTTTACCTGGTATCAACCCCCAAAGTATTGCAGACTGGTTGTGAAACACCCTCTCTCTCTCTCTCTCTCCTCTCTCTCTCTCTCTCTCTCTCTCTCTCTCTCTCTATATATATATATATATATATATATATATATATATATATATATATATATATGGTTGACAAAAGTAAATAAACACCTTTGTGTGTTTCCAGATTCTTTTGATTTGATTATACACATCAATAAATAAGTTAATTTACATTTGTCATCATCTGTATATTAAAACGACAAAACAAATAACATTTCAACACTATTTTTTATTATGGAAAAGTATGGAAGTATGAAAAATACGCTTAGAATATGAGGCCCATAACTTTTCAACGTTCTGACAAAAGAGCTAAGGAACCTCCACCACACCAACCTAAATAATTTACCATTTCTCCATATATTAAAACGACAAAACAGGAAATAACATTTCAGTATATATATATATATTATAATGTTTCAGACCAACAAAGACCCAAGGATCCACTGTGCGTCTAATCGATTTTTAGACATGTTTATAGACGTGCTACTAATTACTTCTACCGGCAAACTATTCCAACTATTCTATTCTATTCTATTCTATTCTATGCGTATCACTGGCGTGCAGTGGGTGTGTCCACAGGGTAAGCGGTAGCTGCAAATATAATATATATATATATATATATATATATATATTATACAAGCATCATAACTATATTAGTTTTCGATTACTGGAGTAATATACTGACATTTTGTAATTTGACCTTTAACTGGGTAGGCGGCGCATGCCCCCTTACCCTGACTGCACGCCACTGAATTATATATATATATATATATATATATATATATATATTATAGAATGACCGCTCCTTTTTTTGGAGGGAATGTACCGCCGCATCCGGTACGCGCGCGACTAGTGCCAAGCCCTAAAGACGTGAGTCCAATGCGCATGTGCGAGACCCGAGGTTATAAAAGCTCGAGTCAAGCCACAGCCGGGACGATATTAGGGTTGAAGCACCTTAAACAGAAAAAAACAAACGATATTATCCATGTTATACGCATAAACCCGTTGCCGTTAGGCCAATTCATCTACACCCATTAGTCCTCAATTAAAGTGTTAGGTAACCTATCATTCATTATTCATCCCTGGATCCGAACCTCGCCATATATTGGGCGTTCCACCAAGTCCTAAGGCACCACGAACCAAAATCACCAATATAAAATATCTGGTGTCAGAACAAGGCCCAATATAGATTACACATAACAGCAAATAACATTTCAACACTATTTCTTATTATCAACACGTCATTACTGTATTTCATATTTTGGGAATTTGGGACTTGAAAAACATGGAACCTTTATCCGGATGTCCCTTATACCGGTCAATTCGTCTTCACTATAATATAAATTGGGGAAAACAGAACAACTGATGCTGAGGGCTCAAGACTATTGCAATTTGCAGATGACAATTTATTAAGTCAATGGGTTGACGGTCCTACTAGGGGTAATAGTACAGTATACTTGATCTCATATTCACAAACGAAGATGACCTCGTCTCCAACCTGACTCTTGGTGAAACTTCGAGTAACAGTGATCATAATTTGATTTGGTTTGGTTTGACCTCAGGGTTCCAATTAGTACTCGAGAGAGGACGCACAAAAGGTTGGATTTCTCTAAAGCAGGGTTTCCAAAACTGTGGTCGGCGGAATCGCGTGAGTTCGCGGTGGTATATCCAAACAGAGCTCCAAATATTCCTTTACTAACAAAAATAATATTTCGAGTAATTTTGTCAAATAACGTCCTCACTGCATTTGGATAATTCTTGTGATGATAAATAATAGTCATACGCCAATTTTCGCAATTTGTATTTTTTCTTCTATATCAGAAAGTTAAAGAAATTAGCGCTATGGAAAAGGAGAGGGGGATCGCGGAAGTTACCAGGGTTAGAAAGGGGTCCGTGACCACAAAAGACTGGGAAACCCTGCTCTAGAGAAAATTTTGAAAGTTATCGAAGTAGTTTAAACTCTCTTGAAATTCTAATAACTGAGGATGTCAATGTCACCTGGAGCTCATATAGGGATCAATTTAGAAAATTTGAATATTACAAGACACTTTTGTACCCACTAAAATAGTTTCTTCTTTGTCAACCAAGACGCCGAAATGGTAACAGTGAAATTAGCAATACTATTACGGAAAGAAATACAGCCGACAAACTGCCTAAGTCACATTCCGACCAGACTAATTCAGAAAATTATATAAACTTACTGTACGTCGGAGGGTTAAATCCTTAATTAGATCAGCTAAACGTGATGAAGAAGCAAGCGTTGCCTCACGCTGTAAAGTTAATCCTAAAGAGCTTTTTGCCCATGTTATTTATATTAAAAAAAAAGAAAATGGTATAATTGAGCCTTGGAGACCTTGTTTTTGGCTCTCTCCGTCTTCTGTGGAGGGGTCACTTTTGCTCGCGCTCGCCCTCAGCCCCCTTCCTTCCTACAAAAAAAAAAAATAAAAAATAAAGAATAGGCGAGTTTTGATTGTTCTTGTTACATTTTTTGCAGTGATACAATGACGAATACGCCAAAAGACGACCTGGTACATGATAGAGGAAAGGTTGAAGTTTACTATGGTATAGAAAATGAAATTTTCGCCCGTTGGTTGATTCGTCATTGTGCCACGCGACGCCTCAGTTGCTGTAACTCATCTCTCGTAAAATGTGATCACCGTTATACATAATCTGGGGATTTGGTACTTCATTTAAGTTTTCTTCCGTGAAGATTGTAACGAAAAGCTCACTTAACGTATGTATGTGTAGATGAGACACGGAAAAAGATCAGCTAAGGAGGACAGTAACAGGAGAAATGGGAGTTTCAGCACTCCCTGTCTCCTGTCTAACATCCTTCCCGGAGTACTTCCCTGGTCGATTGGTGTCTTCAATCTCCTATAAAGTTAAAGTTATTGCTACAATCTTCCAATCTTTATACCCTTATTACTATTTTATCTTATAAAACTTTAACGCTTCTGTTTCATCATTTTATTATTCACTCATTCAATGTTCATAAAATTACTTACAAAATTTTAAAAGCATCGAATTACATATTTTTTAATAAAGTTATGAGGAGTATTTAAACTTTCACAAACTTTAAAGACGTTTTCCTCGAAACTTTGTTTTGGCACATTCGTTCAACTAATTGACAAGATTAAGTACAAATCACCCAATCCTGACTTATTACTTCCAAGGTTATTAAAAGAGGTTAACCACGCTACTGTGGATAATTTAGTAACCATATTCAAACAATCATTCGAAGGAAGAAAAGTTTCAACCGACTGGAAATTAGCAAATATAACACCAATCTTTAAAAAGGGATAGGCAATATCCTTGTAATTACCGCCCGATCAGTTTAAACTTTAACGTCAATTGTCGGCAAACTGTTGAAATCCATTATTACAGAACGGATTGTATATCACCTGGAATCAAACAATTTAATTTTTTGATCCTCAACATGGATTCAGGCGGCATAAATCTTGTCGAACAAACCTGTTAGAATTTTTGCATAATACGAGTATGTATACTATACTTTATACGATGTAACTGGAACAATAGATATAGTGTATCTTGACTTTCAAATAGCCTTTGACAAAGTCCCTTACCGTGAGATTGATGACTAAAGTTAGAGAACTAGGAATTACCAGAGTCGTTTTCACCTGGATTGAAGATTGGTTAAGAAATCGAAAGCAGAAAGTATTAATGAATGGAGTCTCTTCGGAGTGGATCCCCGTCACCAGTGGGGTTCCACAGGGTTCCGTTCTGGGTCCATTACTTTTTATCATTTACAGTATATTAACGATATAGACTTGGGCTCCTAAGTACAATTTCTAAATTTGCAGGCGATACCAAATTAGGAAATAGTGTAGGTAATGAGGAGGACGTAAGAATGCTTCAGAATGATCTTAATAGGTTGTTGTTGTTGTTTAGCCGATCAGCCCACCCTGATCGAGCAAGCCGGCGGCACGCAGGTAACCGATCGCCCTCTCCGGAGTGGACCAGAGGTTCAGCGCACTAGTGATGTTGTGTTGTGCTCGTTGTTGTGCTAGAGCGGTACAGTCCGTCATAATGTGTTCAATTGTTTGTGGTGTGTCTTGGCACAGGTGGCAGGTGTCGTCTATGGAGTTGTCTAGTCTGTGTTTATATGTCCGTAAGTTTGGGTGATGTCCACATCGGAATCGTGCTAAGTTAACTCGATCCGATCTGCTCAGGCTGATCTCTGACCTGTTAATGGGTGGTGGCTTCGCACCTAGGACCGCATTCGGACCGAGTCGTGTCAGTGCTTTGTGGGTTAGATGTGTGTGTATGTGTTTTCTGTACTGTGTGATGTCTGTGGGGCGTGGTATGGAATGGAGTATTTCGTTATAATATCTCTCTGGTGTTACCTTAATGGTGCGAGGTGTTAGTGCATGATTGTACATGTAGTGGCAAGGGTGTTGTGGGTTAGTTGTCGCTGCTGCCATGAATTGTGTTCCCCTCATGTCTAAATGTTCCCTAACTTTTAGTATTTTTGTTTCTGTGTGCAGGTGTTCTATTGGTGTTGTTTGAGTGCATCCTGTAATGATACGAAGTGCGTTGTTTTGTATTGTTTGTAAGGTGTTTATGTGTGTGTTTGAGATAATGGGTGCCCAGCATGGGCTAGCATAGTCCATAACTGAGCGAATATATTGTTTGTATATGAGTGATGTTGTTTCCTGCTGGTGTCCAAAGTTTGTGCCTGTTAGTACCCTAAGCGTATTAAGTCTTGACGTACATTTGGTTTTAATGTCCTGAATGTGGTTTGCAAAAGATAATGATGTGTTGTATGTGACACCAAGTATTTTGGTTCTGTGAGTGTGTGGAATGTTGATGTTGTTTAGTGTAAGCTGTGGAATTACCTGGTGTTCTTTTGTGTTGCTTGTAAGCAAGGTGATGGTTGATTTTGTGGGCGCTACTTTGAGTCTATTGTGTGTGAGCCAGTCTTGTATACTGTTTATGTATGTTTGTAGGTTATTTGTAGCGGTGTCGATGTTGTTGTGGGTGGATGTTAGAGTGATATCATCTGCATATGATGATAAGGTAAGCTTGTTATCTATGGGTGTTGGAATGTCATGCATGTATAAGTTGAAGAGTGTTGGTGAGAGAACAGAGCCTTGAGGGACCCCGTTCGGAAAAAGCTTGTTTTGGATGACTTGCCATTAAATGTGACATGTGAGTATCTTCCTGAGAGATAGTTGCTCAGCCACCTTTTGGTGTTATTGTGCATGTTTGTGTTGAGTATTTTGTTTATGAGAGGGAAGCGTGGGATAGCATCAAATGCTTTACTAATGTCTATTGTTGCTAATTGTGTACGTTGAGCTGGTCTTCTGGAGTTGATGCCATCCATGATGTGCTGCGTGAGGTTAGTGAGTAATGTCGTGGTTGAGTGGTGAGGTCTGAATCCATGTTGAGTAGGCGATAGTGGTATGTGTGGGTTGGTGATTTGTAAGATTAGTCTTTCTGTTACTTTGGAAGGTGTGCATAGTAAAGTAATGGGTCTATAGGAAGCTGGTTCTGTTGGATTTTTGTTTGGTTTGAGTAGTGTAATAATTTTACCTTGTTTCCATATGTCAGGAATAATACAGTGTTGGTATGAATATGTGCTGATATTTGTGAGAGCTAATATTCCTTGTGGGCCCAAGTGTTTAAGGTGTATGTTAGATATGTTGTCTGGTCCAGTAGCCTTCGAATTCTTAATGTTTTTGATGATCTTGGTGGTCTGGTCTGTATTGAAGGGTGTAATGGTCATGTCGAGTCTGTAGGTTTTCTTGTGTCTGGCTGTTTGTCTGTCTGCATGTTTCTGGTTGTTGTCTCTGTTTAAGTGACTTATCTTTGCGTAGTGATTAACTAGAATGTTAGCTTGTTGTGTGTATGTTGGGATATTATTTTGGCTGCGACAGATAGCCGCGTGTGAGGTGTGAATGCCGCTGTTAGAGTGGGTAATGCTGTTTATAGTCTTGTATAGCCTGTATGTATCTGTGGAGTGGTTTAGTGTTGTTATGAATTCCCTGAATGTTTCTGTTTGTTTTTCTTTGAGTTTGTTGTTTATTTCTGTGTTGAGCTGTTGTATCTGCTGTTTTATGGCTTCTGTGTGTGGTGTTTGTGTGTTCTATTTGAGGTTGTTACGTTGCCTTATGAGGTGGGCTATTTCTCTAGTGTAATTTGGGTTGTATTTCCTAATGTTGCCCTTGGGTATGTATTTGTTTGCATTATTGATAATCTGATTAAATGTCTTGAGTGTTGTATCGATGTTTATGATGGGTGTGCTGTTTAATGTGGTGAATTGTTCCTCAGTCTGTATTTTGAACTGTTCCCAATCAGCTTTCTTGTAATTTCTGTAAGTGTGCCTAAGGCTGTTGGGGCAGAGTGTAGAATGTGTTGTAATGATGATGGGCAGGTGGTCTGATGACAGTTGTTTTTCTGTTCTCCATTGTGTATGTGTTGCTAGTGAGCGGGAACAGAACGTTATGTCTGGGGAGGAGTTTGAGTATCCTGCTTGATGTGGTATGTGTGTATGTTCTTCTGTATTGTTAAGAATGAAGAGGCTGTTTAGTTGTGTGGCTATGTTGGCGCCTCTGGTGTTGTTTTGGTTGTGCAGGTACCAACTAGTGTCTTTGGCGTTGAAGTCTCCTCCTAAGATGACATTAGTGAGAGAGGCAAGATTGTGTAACTGTGGATTGTAATTGGCTGGCACCTGAGGTGAACTATCTGGTGGGATGTAAATGTTGATTAGTGTGGTGTTGTGTTTTGCGCGTGTTTTAATGTTAACTGCCTGTATTTCTATCGTGTTATCTGCTTGGATTGTGTTTGTAATGTTTTGGGTAGCATCAGTGTAGCTAATGCTTTTACGTATGTAAGTGATGAGTCCACCCCCGTTACCCCCAGTACGATCTTGACGGATCGCCGTGAAGTCAGGGATGGTGGGTGTTTTGTGTGTGCGTTTTAGTTTTGTTTCTTGTATAAGTGCTATGTGAATGTTTTGTTTGTGTACGAATTCCCTAAGCTGCATGATTTTGTTTGTGAGGCCATCTACGTTGTACTGTAATATGTTAATATTATACTTCTGTATGTGTCTCATGGTGCTATTGTGTCTATGTCTTTGTGTATGGTGACATGTGTAAGTTGTAGTGGGGCCTGGATTAGTCTTAATGTCGCCAGAGAGTAAGAGTAGTTCGGGGAGCACGCAATTGTTCCCTGTAATTGAAAAAATAGCACGCTGAGAATAGGTCCGGCCCCGGGAGCCGATCGGCACTCTGACCGTGCCACGCAACAGGCCGTCGACTGCCAGTCTAGCCAACCGTAGACAGCCCGCTGCACGGAGATTTGAGGAAGTTTGGCCACCAGCGCGTTGATGTTTTGGTTTGACGTCGCTTCTTCGCGTTGACGTGTCCTGCGCTGGAGGATGCAGCCACTGTTTAGAAGCTTCCTCGTCAGCTGCTAACACTTTTTTCACGTTGTTCTAACTACTGTACCTGTTCAGACGTTTTTTATAAACAAATCTTTATAAACAAATATGCAATTTTGTCTTGCTCTCTTTGTTGGAGTTCTGAAAATGAATTGCCCTCCTCTCTGCTAAATTGCAGAGGCGTATATACTGTATACTTTTGCTAATAGCTTCCTCTTAATAGGTTGAGCGAATGGTCTGGTAATTGGCAGATGCCATCCAGTTTGGACAAATGTAAGGTAATGCACATTGGTCACAAGAACCCGAAGACCGATTACTCTCTGTTCAGGGGCGTACACAGGATTTCCTGAAGGGGACAGCACAATGATGAATGTGCCAAAACAAAGTTTTGAGGAAAACGTCTCTAAAGTTTGTGAAAGTTTAAATACTCCTCAACTTTATTAAAATATATGTAATTCGATGTTTTTCAAAATTTTGTAAGTAATTTTATAAACAGTGAATGATTAAATGATAAAACAAAAGCGTTTAAAGTTTTTATAAGGTAAAATAAAATTAACTTTAAAAAGATTGGAAGATTATAGCAATAATTTTATGAAGAATGGACGAGTTTTGATTGTTTTTGTTACATTTTTGCAGTGATACAATTATGAATACGCCAAAAGACGACCTGGTACATGATAGAGGAAAGGTTGAAGTATATTATGGCATAGAAAACGAAATTTTCGCCCGTTGGTTGATTCGTCATTGTACTACGCGACGCCTCAGTTGCTGTACCCGTCTCTCGTAAAACGTGATCACCGTTATACATAATGAGGAGATTTGGTACTTCGGTTAAGTCTTCTTCCGTGAAGATTGTAATGAAAAGCTCATTTAACGTATTAGCTATATCTATATCACTGAATTTCAGTATGCCATTTCTATTAACATGAGCAAAAAACTCTTTAGGATTAACTGTACAGCGTGAGACAATGCTTGCTTCTTCATCACGTTTAGCTGATCTACTGTAATTAAGGATTTAACCCTCCGACGTACAGTAAGTTTATATAATTTTCTGAATTAGTCTGGTCGGAATGTGACTTAGGTAGTTTGTCGGCTCTATTTCTTTCCATAATAGCATTGCTAATTTCCAGTGCTGGGCAGCGCAAACGAAAATTCACTTGCGCAAGCGCAAATGCGCAAACCCAAACCCATACCTTCCGCAAGCGCAAATGAGCAAACTTCTCGAAACTTGCGCTTGCGCAAACGCAAACGTGAACCTTGGAAAAAAAAATTATAAATTATATTGTAATGACAGTGATATACAACAGAAGTGTTTGAATTGGGACAAAGTATAATTTATTATTTAATATTTAATTATATTTTAATAAATAATAATTTCTAAAGTTAACTACTTATCAAGTTTTTTTAAAATTTTAAATTTATAAATAAACTTAAACTCACATGTTGGTAATGGCTCTTGAGGGTGTACATGCTGATGGTGTTGAAGCTGACCTTGGCCTTGCACCTCTTACAGATGATGCTGCCCCTGTAGACCACCCTGCCCCTCTCAACCACCCTCTTCTTGCTGGTCAAAGGTCCAAAGAAGGTGTCCAGGTGGGGCCAGGGGTTGTTGAGGTCCTCTTCCTCCTGGTGAGGCTCTGAGCCATGGCTGGTCACGCTGCCGGCCGGGCTGGGGGCAGAGGTGGGGCTGGACAGAGACTGGTGTCTGAGGCTGTCCATGGTTCACTAGTTATAGACAGTAGTTATGACTTATGAAGTTTCTAGAAGTTACTAGAGTAGTTAGTAGTTTGAACTCTGAAATAAAATTAAAATCAACTAATCAAACAAACGTTTCACTAGCGTTGTTGGTATACTGAGTGCTCACTGCTGTCTGGCGGCGCCACCTGTCTGGCAGTCACGTGTTTATGAGCTAAATCCACTATTTTTAATATTTGTCTTTTTTTCACGTTTGCGCACAAGTTTGCGTTTGCGCAAGTACTTGCGCAAACGCAAATGCGCAAGTTTGCACAAGAATTGGCGCAACCGAAATCACACTTGCGCAATTTGCGTTTTGCGCAAGTGTTTGCGCAAGTGCCCAGCACTGCTAATTTCACTGTTACCATTTCGGCGTCTTGGTTGACAAAGAAGAAACTATTATAGTGGGTACAAAAGTGTCTTGTAATAATCAAATTTTCTAAATTGATCCCTATATGAGCTCCAGGTGACATTGATATCCTCAATTATTAGAATTTCAAGAGAGTTTAAACTACTTCGATAACTTTCAAAATTTTCTCTAGAGCAGGGTTTCCCAGTCTTTTGTGGTCACGGACCCCTTTCTAACCCTGGTAACTTCCGCGAACCCCCTCTCATTTTCCATAGCACTAATTTTTTTAACTTTCTGATGTAGAAGAAAAAATACAAATTGCGAAAATTGGCATATGACTATTATTTATCATCACAAGAATTATCCAAATGCAGTGAGGACGTTATTTGACAAAATTACTCGAAATATTATTTTTGTTAGTAAAGGAATATTTGGAGCTCTGTTTGGATATACCACCGCGAACTCACGGGGTTCCGCCGACCACAGTTTTGGAAACCCTGCTTTAGAGTAATCCAACCTTTTGTGCGTCCTCTCTCGAGTACTGATTGGAACCTTGAGGTCAAACCAAATCAAATTATGATCACTGTTACTCAAAGTTTCACCAATAGTCAGGTTTGGAGACGAGGTCATCTTCGCTTGTGAACATGAGATCAAGTATATTGTACTATTACCCCTAGTAGGACCGTCAACCCATTGACTTAATAAATTATCATTCTGCAAATTGCAATAGTCTTGAGCCCTCAGCATCAGTTATTCTGTTTTCCCCAATTTATACTAGGTTTCCTAATCTTTTGTCTAAACTACTTCGAGAAGGAAGGGGTTAACTCAAAGGAGTTTACTCAAAGTAATAGCGCGAAAGCAAAAGAACTGGATAAAATATCTACTGCAAGGTGGAAGTCTGCTGAAAGATGTGATAGAGGGAAGATATGCCCATAAAAGACCACGAGAAAGGAAGAGGAAATCAATGCTTGAAGATTTGAAGGCTGGGAAAAAGTATTCCGATATAAAGAGGATGGCTGAAGACAAAGTAGTTTGGCGAGAGTTGGAACCATGAAACTGGACCTGCGTACAAGCAGAACACCAAAGAAAAAGCGGATAATAATGCGTTCAGATTCAGTACTAAAGCTTGGATGAGTTCTCATCTGAATCCGAAAGAGATTGACTTGGACGCGGAATCGGACTCTAATTTTTACTGAAATTGAAATCTAAAAGCATTTCTGAGGCTTACACAAGCTCGAAATCGTCCAGCTGCTCACACACACACACACACACACACACACACACACACATATATATATATATATATTATATATAGGAAGGAGGGGGCAAGAACGAGCACCCACAAAAACGCCCCCCCCCCTATAGAAGAAGGAGAGAGCCAAAATCAGTCTCTGAGGCCCACCATGCCATTTTATTATATTTTTTCTATAAATTTTGAAAAGTTTGTGCAGTGTGTAAAATACATGTATGTATAGTGAAGAACAGAAGTCGAAGTGTGTGTTTGTTCTCTATTGGATTTAAGTCAAGTGAGTTACCAGGCCATTCAAGAAGTTCACTATTGTTGTCTGCAAACCATTTTTAAATTTTTTTTGCAGTGCCACACGGTGCATTGCCCTGCATAAAAATGTTGCATCCAAAGATCTCACAGAAACCCAATAAATGGCCTTCTAAAACCTCTTTACACCGGTCAGCATTCATTGTAGTATTCTTAGGAAGTACAGACCCCCACGACCCACCTGTCCACCAAAACATCCCCACACCATTACTGAATCTGAATGTTTTACTGTTTTTACAGTGAACTTGGGGGAGTACCTCTTGATGTTACTTGATCGTCGTACCCTTCCATTACGTGTTGTAATGCATTTAAATGAACTTTCGTCACTAAACATTACCTTCCTCCATTGCTCTGATGTCCAGTTCATATATTTCTTTGCAAATGCTAACGTTTGGCACGCATTTTCTTCGTGAGCAGAGGTTTCCGTGCAGCTACTCGTGAGGGGAGGTCCAGCTCTTTCTGCAGCCTGTGCTGCACAGTTCGTTCAGAGACATTTGTAAGGATTTGGGAGTGATTTTTCTTAATTTGGGCAGCAGAAATAGATGGTTTCTTTAATACTTCAAGTTTTAATAAATTGTCAGTAGCCCTAGATGTCTTCCTTGGTCTGCCAGAGCCAACCTTTCTTGGAGGAACAACATTAGGAGGGAGACCTCGGGCTGCAGCAACAAGTGAACGGATGGTGGAATGTGCACGACCTGTTCGTCTAGATATTTCACATGTAGGCACATTTTCTTGTTTCCACGCAAGAATACGTGCTCTCTCCTCTATGGTAAACTTCAGAGGGCCCATAATGAATTGTTGATATAAAAATTATGAACACTTTCCCTCAGGACACAAAAATAACAAAATTCACCACACAGAAGCACAAAAATGACGTCCTTCCACTCCAATCACTAATTGGTAACTGAGGCTCTCGTTCACTCACATGTTATACCAGACTCATGCCGAGTTGCCAGACGTACGGGAGTTTGAATGGCAAAAATTATAATGGTTTTCGACACTCAGAAGCATTGAAATCAAGGGGAACCGCCGTTTTTTTTTTTAGGATACTATATATATATATATATATATATATATATATATATATATTCGGTATACTATACATTTTTTTATGAAGGTAGGAGAGGCCAAGAGCAAAATGCCGCAAAACCGCCCCTGCCATGAAGGAAGAAGGGAGACAAAATCAAGGTGCAAGGTTTTCGAGATGCCTGGACACTCTGTGTTTGAAAGATTGAAGGTCATAGACAGGGGAAAAGATGGACTGAGGAAGATTTTTCCAGAGTTCACCGGTTGAGTAGATGAAAGACTGAGAATACCAATTAACCCTTGCGTTAGAGAGTTGGACAGAAAAGGGATGAGAATGTGTCAGAAGCCTGGTACTGCAAGCTCTCCTAAATGAAGGAGGCATGCAGTTAGAGAGTTCAGAAGAGCAGTGTCCGTTATAATAGCAATAGTAAAGAGAGAGTGAGGCAACATTGCCGCGAAGAGAGGGATTACAGGCGGTCAGTACGAGGTGGGGAAATGATGAGACGAAAAGCCTTTGATTCCACCCAGTCAAGTAGAGCTGTGTGGGTTGAGCCATCCCACAATTTAGAAGCATACTCTATACAGGGGCAGACAAGACCCCTGTACAGAGACAACAACTAAGTCGGGGTGAAGGAACTGCGGAGCCGGCACAGCAAACTTTACCTCTTAGAAGTTGTTCTACAAAGAGAGTATGTGTGATCTTTCCAGGAAAGACCACGAGAAAATGAAACGCCAAGAATGTTAACCCTTTAACGACGGATGGTACCTTAAGGTCCACCAGAAATAACAATATAAATTGTACTACAATGCCTCGTTTCTATAAAGGTTTCTACATGTTTATATAGATATAATTTAATTGTCGAGAAAGGAACCCAAGATGTGTATCATTTCAGTGACTAGTTACTAAAATATTTAGTTTTGAATAACAATAAAACCTATACGTTCTGGTAGCAAGAGTGACTGCGTATGCTGCGGACTCGTCCTTAAAGGGTTAAGAGAAGAGGAAGGATTCAGTTGTGTATTGTTGAAGGTAAGGGGATGGTCGTGTGGAAGATTGTGATGAGTAGATGAAGGGACTGAGTTTTTGAGGCACTGAAAGCCACAATGTTTTTTCTGCCCCAATCAGAGTTAGTAGAAAGATTAGAGGTCAGGTGTACCTTAGCCGTCCCACGCAAAGCATTGAGTGTCTGTTTAGAGGGACGCTTTGTGAAGCGGGTGGAAAAGTGAAGAGTGGAAGTGGAAGTGCGAGTTAATTGATCGTTGATAAATAAAAGGAAAGAGTGGGTGACAGGACAGAATCATGAGTAACACCACTATTAATAGCTTTAGGAGAAGAACAGTGGTCATCTACAACCGCAGCTATAGAGACAAGAGGGGAAATCAGAGATGAATGTACAGATAGAAGGATAGAAACCGAAGGAGGACAGTTTGGAAATTAAAGATTTGTGCCAGATTATGTCAAAAGTTTTTGCTATGTCAAGCACGACAGGAAAGGTTCATCGAAATCCCGAAAGGAAGACGACCAAGAGTCAGAGATATGCAAGAAGTTCGCCAGTAGAGCGTCCCTTGCGGAACCCCATACTGTCGATCTAAAAGAAGATTGTGAGTAGAGGAGTGTTTAAGAATTTTCATATTAAAAATAACTTTAGAAAGGCAAGAAATCAAAGCAATTGGACGATAATTGGAGGGTTGAGCGCGGTCACCCTTCTTTGGGACAGACTGAATGAAAGCGAATTACCAGCAGGAAGGAAAGGTACCAGATGAAAGACAAAGACGAAAGAATTTGCCTAGCCAGAGTGTCAGCACAGAAGCGCAGTTCTTGAGAACAACAGGAGGGACTTCACCAGAGCGTGCGCCTTCCTAGAGTTGAGCCCAGATAAGATAGAAGAAACACTTTTGGAAGAGATTCTAATTCCAGATATAATTAAGTCAGAGGGGAAAGGAGATGGAGGAATAGCACCGGAATCGCCCAGGATTAAATTGGAGGCGAACGTTTGACTGAAGTGTTTAGCTATATTAGGAGCAGAGACCGCAGCTGAGCCTGATGTCTGATGAAGGAATTTTTGGCGAGTCGAAAAACAGATTTTGCACGATTCCGGGCAGAAATATAAGCTAAGTAAAAGTCAAGAGTTGGATGGCGACGGTACCTTCTGAGAGCCTACTCTCTGTTACGGAGAGTATTGGAACAAGCCAAGTTAAACCAAGATTTCTAAGCATTATTAATAGGACTTCTGTGATGCGCTCAGTGCACTCGAAAGGCCTTCAGCCACGGAAAGAGTAATCACTCCATGGGAAATCAAAGAAATACTGCTTAAGGGGCTTCTTTGGGAGGATCCAAAGGCTGAACTGGAGCGATAGGACAGGAATCAGATATAAGATTGGGGTCGGAGGAGCCCAACGGAAAAAAAAGTTTGACAGAGTAAGAAGAATGATGAATGGTGAGAAATAAATCCAGAATGTTTGGCCTATCTCCAAGGTGATCGGGAATACGAGTGGGGTGCTGAACAATCTGTTTTTGGTCATTTAGGTTAGAAAAGTTGTGAGGGATGTCAGTGAAATGGGAGGAAAGCCAAAGGTGATGGTGGTGAACATTGAAATCAGGGTCATTCCATGTCAGTTCAACGGAATTTTGGGTCGAAAAAACGTGACCATCACCGATTTTTTGAAAATTGGCATACTTATAGATCTCGGTGAGAAAAACAGAATGACACTTGTTTCAACACTAGGTCATATGGTTCCGGAGATATGGCCATTCGAATTTTGTAAAAAAAGGTCAATTTCCAAGGTCATACCATATTTCAACATGAAATATCTCAGCTCCTATTACACTTACAGCTACCATTTAGACACTATATTAAAGCTTTTAAGCAGATCTACAACTTTGTTTCTATTCATATTTTACCCCAGTTGTTAAAAAAAAAGTTGATCTTATTTTTTACCTTTGACCTTGTGTAGGTCATTTGATGCATAACCGATTGTTTTCTCCTTTCACCCAATTTTGGGTACACAAGTCTTCCTTAACCTAGAACAAGATTTTTAGTGTTGATTAAGTTAGTATAGACGCTACAGCCATTTCAGTGGACCATACCTACCTCCATTTTGACCAAGTACCTTTTTCCACCAAACTTTGGAGTGCCGTTTCTTTGGAACTGTTTGAGCTAGAGTGTTGAGAAAAGTACCATTAGATTTGTCTCACTGAAATCTATAATGTCTGCTATTTTTAAGACAATTTTCCTTTTAATATGTATATTAAAATAACCTATTCCTTTATTTTTACCAATTGAGTTATAAGAACCGATTCTTGTCTAGCTGGGTGAAACCATGAAAAAAGAGGTATCAACATAACTTTATATTTAAAAAAGGCAGTTATTAGGTATTTACAATATATTTTATGGAAGCCATTATTGTTACATTGCTTAGTGCTTAGTGCAAATGCAGACAGAATGTGTTCCACTGACACCTGGCAACACACATTCTTTTGGCCGAAGCTCTGCAAATTTTGAAATTCCTATTTTAATTGTTGGATGGTTTGTTTTAAAAAGCTCAAATGCTTCTTTTAGGTTGCATAAGATTAGCGATTTTTGTTTTCTTTCCCGCCTACCATCAGCTCCTTTTACAGAAACATAGTCTTTCAACCCTGGCATTTGTCTACTCACATCTGGCGAATGATAGAAGTCAATTACTTTGGCAGCAGTTTCACTATTCAGGCGTTTCCCCAAACGCGGGTTAGGAGTTGAAAGCACTCCCTTCTCTCTCATCAAACTCTTTGCTTGCCTAGCCATGTAATCTGAGCACTTAAATTCTTCTCTGATCTTTACTTGTGTCCATCTTTTTGGTAGGATAGTAAGAATTGTCAGTTTTTCACTTCGACTTGTCACTTGATTAAATTTTTCTTTTAGTTGTTGAAGAATCTCCAGTTCTATATCATCTGAGTCACTGCATGAAATTGGTTGTTTAGTTGCAAGTTCAAGCTTTCTTTTCACAACTCCTCCTACTTTCCTCAACTTTCTCTTTGCGTAACCAGCGCTGTCAGAGAGTTTACATGGTTTTATTTGGGTCTCATCAAGTGTGGCCAATGAAGCATTGAATTTACTAAGCTCATACTGCATTTCAACTACATCTCCAACGGTTTCTAGCTCAGATGGGGCACTTGATGAGGTGGATGGTGATTTTTCAAGTGGTTCACATTCAGGCATTGGGGATGGACGATTTGCTAGTATATTTCGACAGGTTGCACATGCACATGCTTTATGATTATTTGTTAGTTTCAATTCAGGATTTTGATCAATCAAATTTTTAGTCAATGCACGAATGCCTTTTTTCACTTTTCCTTTGTGTTTTTTAAATGGGTCACAACAGAACCTGCCCATATTCAAACTGCTGAAATCCAGGTTTATCTAAAAAGAGAAAAAAACATATGTAGCTCAAAAGCCAGGGTTGGGTTCAATTACACAAAATGGAAACAATTATCATATTTTACGCCTCATAAGACGCTACAAGTGGTAAGACGCACCTTATATTTAGCAAAGAATATTTAGGAAAAAAATATTTCGAAGATTTATCAGCCTGACAAAAAATATATTCCCATAACTTTATTAAAAGAACATTAAACAAAACATATGAGCCTTGAAGTGATTTTTGGAGACGCTTTTCAGGAAAAAAGTATCGTCATATGAGGCGTAAAATATGGTACAATTTTTATATTTTTCTTCAAATTAATTACAGTTAGTATTGTACTTCACAATTTCAAGATCAATTGCAATTACAATTAATTTTGTCTGAATCAATTAAAATTACAATTACACAAATATAACTATCTATTCTATATATCTAAATATATATCTAAAATAAATATATATCTATAAAAATATATATCTATATCTAAGTATAACTAAATAAACTATCAAAGGTTTATTTTCATTGGATGATGTATGACTGCCAGATCTAGGGGTATAATTTTTAACAATTGACATTAATTGATCAATTACATCAGTTATAGCTCAAAAATCAATTACAATTACCTTTATTTTTATTTTGAATCAATTACAAATACAATTAATGGAAATTAAGATCAATTAATTAAAAATACAATTATAATTATTCATTGTATCCAACCCTGTTAAAGGTATTTTGGCTTAGATGGCACAAATAAAATTTGGGGCCTACTGATCTTGTTTCAGAGGTCTACAACAAGAAAAAATGTGCAGTTTGATTTACAGATTGGAATAAATACAGATGCCAAAAAAATCCTTGCTCCAAGGTTTAAATAAGCTTATTTTCACATGGGTACATACTGTTGTACACAATGAATAAATACACAAAGTTAAGTAATTCTATTAAAACCCATCTAACTCTTAAAACTGAACTTATTCTATAGGGTTGTACCTATAGCCTAGTATAAGGTACTTATATACGTACATAGCTTTACCTTTAAACAGGATAGCAGGTTCGAAGTTCTTCACACTTTTGAATGTCCATATAAGTTAATTAATTATGTAATTTAAATTACCTATATTATATAATTTTCTGAAATATACAAAAAAAATAAATTTTATAATAGGGCCGGATACTTACAGTATTTGACCAAATAACTGGGTTAGGTTAGGTTAGGTTAGATTAGATAATTACCGATTTTTTTTTTAAATTAGCAGACATTATATATCTCAGTAAGAAAAATCTAATGGTATTTTTCTCAACACTCTACTCACTGTCTAGCTCAAACAGTTCCAAAGATACGGTGCTCCAAAGTTTGGTGGAAAAAGGTATTTGGTCAAAATGGAGGTGGGTATTATGGTCCACTGAAATGGCTGTAGCGTCTATACTAACTTAATCAACACTAAAAATCTTGTTTTAGGTCAAGTTAGACATGTATACCCAAAATTGGGTGAAAGGAGAAAAAAATCGGTTGTGACATCAAATGACCTACACAAGGTCAAAGGTAAAAAATAAGATCAACTTTTTTTTTTACCACTGAGGTAAAATATGAATAGAAACAATGTTGTAGATCTGCTTAAAAGCTTTAAAATAGTGTTTAAATGGTCTCTGTAAGTGCAATAGGAGCAGAGATATTTCATGTTGAAATATGGTATGACCTTGGAAATTGACCTTTTTTTTACAAAATTCGAAGGGCCATATCTCCGGAACCATATGACCTAGTGTGTTGAAACAAGTGTCATTCTGTTTTTCTCACAGAGATCTATGAGTGTGCCAATTTTTTAAAAAAATTGGTGATGGTCACGTTTTTTTCGCCGTTGAACTGACATGAATGACCCATGATCAGCTAAAATGGAGATTTCTGCGAAAGAAGAGTAGGATAGAATGTGTCGCTCTTGTAGCTGGGAGAGAGCCAAGAGAGGGGAAAGAGCGTCATGCTTCTCTCTCCAGTATTCTAATGTTGCTAGAATAATTGAAAAATGTACTAGTTTAATGTACTAGAGAGAGAGAGAGAGAGAGAGAGAGAGAGAGAGAGAGAGCCTTAGGTGGTTTGACCCGTCCGAGTATAACTGAATGATACAGGTAGAAACAAACTTGCGGTGCATATTTCTCCTAAAGAATCATGCACCAAGACTGATAATAATTAGGGGTGTCTGCAATAAAAACTAACGAAAATTGCACTCAGTTGAATACCGATATGGATGTTCTTTTGACTAGACTAACACAGAGCATTGTTGCTTTCAGGGGTGATGAGCTACGAGTACATAAGAAAGCCTCGTCAGTCCTTTGACCTCTCTTTGCTTGGCAGTGCTTGCTGCAAGCTGCTCGTACACTAAAATGGGGGTATGGGCGGAATGATACTATATGTGAAAAGATGTTTAACTCTTCATACTTCCTCTAAAAATAGGAAAATAGGAGTTCATGGATATATATATATATATATATATATATATATATATATTATATATATATATATATATATATTATATATATATATATGGGATGAATTTGACAATTAAATGAATCATTAAATGAATGAATGATGCAAACCCACAAGGAAAAAGAAAAATTATTCCAAGGTCTTTCGTGTATTCAGAAGTACACCTCGTCAGGGAATGACACGAATACACGAAAAGCATTGGAATCATTTTCCTTTTTCCTTGTGGGTTTGCATTATATATATATATATATATATATATATATAATATATACACACACACGAGGGTAATTCAATAAGTATCTGCACTTTTTATTTTCACAATTTTATTTTCACATCTGATAGATTATAAACACATCACTTCTCAACATAGTCTTCCTGTTTCTCAATACACTTAGTCCAGCGATCTACAAGCTTCCTAATGCCATCACAAAAGAATGTTTTTGGCTGTGTGCGTAGCCAGTCATGCAGCGCTTCCTTCAGGTCATCATCGCCTTGGAATCGCTGACCTCTCAAAGCGTCTTTTAGTGGTCCAAACAGGTAAAAATCCGACGGTGCCAGGTCTGGACTGCAGGCTGGATGGTCGAGAACTTCAAATTTAAGTTCTTGAAGGCATTTTTAGTCTGTGCAGCGGTATGAGGGCGCGCATTGTCGTGTAACAGAATAACACCTTCCGACAATCTCCCTCTCCGTTTTGTGCGAATTGCTTGCTTTAACTTATTCCGAAGCATGTCAGAATACGATGCACTTGTTACTATAGTTCCACGCTCTAGATAATGTTCAAGGATAGGGCCTCGTGTATCCCAAAACAGTGTTAGCATAACTTTACCTGCTGACGGCTTCGCTTTGAACTTTCTTGCAACGGGAGATGTTGGATGCTTCCATTGCATGCTCTGTCGTTTGCTTTCTGATTCATAGTGATGGATCCAGGTTTCATCTCCAGTGATAATGCGCTCCAAAAAGTTTTCACCGTCATTATGATACCGCGCCAAAAGACGAGAGCAGACGTCCATACGATTACGCTTGTGCTCTTCTGTCAACTGATTGGGCACCCATCTTGCACAAACCTTGTGAAAGCCAAGAATATCATGAACTATCGAATAGGCTGACCCTTGACTGATGTCTAATGAAGATGCAATTTCTTTTATTGTTAATCTTCTGTCATCGAAAATCATGGCTCTGGCTTCTTCCTGCTTGTCACCACTGGTTGATGTTGACGGTCGTCCTGAGCGCTAAGCATCTGTCACACATGTCGGACCTTCCGTGAACATTTGAATCCACTCGTACACACTTCGCCATGGTAACGCATTATTCCCGTACTGAGCACATAAACGCGTGTGAATTTCAGCTCCTTTCACACCTTCTGCCCACAAAAAACGAACCACGGATCTCTGTTCTTCCAGAGTGCAAATTGAAAGCGGCGCAGCCATGCTCACTACTCGTATGATATGTGACAGCTACGAGTAGCCTAAATAAGCCTATAGATCTCAGTTTGGCTCTTATTACAAGTACAGGGTGTTCGGAAAGTCACTGTGCACTTATATAATCGAGATCGTCCACTCACGCTTGATGACCTGAAAACTGAAATAACTGCGTACATAAGGTCCATTTCAAAAGAAGAACTGACAAAGGTGTTTCAAAATAAAATAAGACGGGTCCAGGCCTGTATTGCTGTTAAAGGACATCACTTTCAACACCTTTTATAAGTTCTGATGGTTCCATCCATAACCTCTATCATATATGCAATGTTATACTATTGTATGCTATTAAATACATATAAGTGCACAGTGACTTTCCGAACACCCTGTATATAATATATACTATATTATCATTAAAATAAAAAGTGCGGATACTTATTGAAGTACCCTCGTGTGTGTGTGTGTGTGTATATATATATATATATATATATATTTATTGTGTGTGTAAATTTGTTATCGGAATAGTAATCAATATCAATCTAATTATTGCAAGTAGAATTAGTCAATTCAGATTTGTTGTCAAGTAGGTAACCATGCAGGATTTGATATTGCAAAAATGAAGTCTTATTTACTGGAAAGACTACGATTCTTTGAGAGGAGTCTCCCATGAACAACAACTGAAGCGGAAGGAAAGAATGAGAAAATCACAATACAATATATTAAATTTCTGAATGCAGTGGAAGGACCACTTTATATATATATATATATATATATATATATATATATATACAGGGTGGGCGGAAAGTAGCTCCCTATTTTGGATTGGTAAAAAAATACGTATATTATCCATTTATTTCAGAAAAAATAATATGAAAAGGTAGGCATACATGGTAGGTTTTCTCTAAAATTCAATGTGGGCTCCAACTCTTTCCACCAGCTTCTGGAGCCGCCCAGGAATGGCGTCCACTGACTTTAGCAGGAACTCCGATGGGATGGAGGACATGACTTCCCGAATTCGGTCCTCCAGTTCTTCCAATGTCCTCGGTTTGGTGCGGTAGACTTCTTCCTTTACCCACCCCCAAAGAAAGAAGTCGCACGGTGTCAAGTCGGGGCTCCTGGCTGGCCATTGATGTGGACCATGACGACCCATCCAACGCCAGTTCAGCTCCTTCTTCAGCACAGTTCGCACTGAGTAGCGGGAGAGTCCACTTTCCCGAGCTGCCTGGCGAGTTGACTTTCGTGGACTCCGTGTGAACATTTCCTGAACTGCCTGCACCGTCTCCTGGGCCCTGGATGTCGAAGGGCGACCACATCTTCGAACATCTGCCACAGACCCCGTGGTCATGAGCTTCGAGTGGCAGTTCTTGATTGTTTTCGGGTCCACTTGGGCACGTGGTCCGTGAATGGCCCGCCACCATCTTTGAACTCGAACGACAGATTGCCAAACTTCGTACCGTGCCGCCAACTGGGCACGCTCCTGCAGTGTTAAACGCTCAGCCATGTTACCCTTCAATCTGAAATGAAAAAAAAAAATGAACGTTACAATTGTACCACTTTAGAGAACACTTTAGAGAAAAAAAGATTACCGTTACAATTGTACCACTTTAGAGAACACACCATAACAATATAGCAATACAATCACAATTTATACATAATTTATATGTAATTTAAATTAGGGAGCTACTTTCCGCCCACCCTGTATATATATATATATATATATATCAGCTATAGAAGTATTACGTGGAAAGCGTAGTTTAATTATCCATAAAAGCACCAAAGCTGGGACAAAGACGAACATCTTAACTTAATCTCTTTATTGAACAGACTTGCTAACGTTTCGGCTATCACAATAACCACCTTCAGAGCAATTTATAAATGCCGAAAAGGAAACTTGGATAGATAAAACAGGCTAAAATACACGATGATTAAAACATTATACAACTAAATTTATTTTCTATAAATATTAAGATGAAAATTAAAGATTAAAATAACGTAGACAGAGTCGGGAATTGTAAGGTAATTACTATATTGATAGTTCTTAACTCAAACGGTAACTAAACAATCAGGTTAGATAAACAGGACATGGGCATACCATTTTAGAAACACAACACAAAAGTTCTACCGATTGTTCACATCTGGAAATCGTAGGTTTTTCTGTCTTAATCAAGAAGGATTCTTATATGCACAACTCCACGTCTCGGCTACAACTGGCCCGAATGGTAAACGACGAGTCCAGAAGAGGGTGTTCATGCTCAAGGCTGTGATTTTTTATTGCCGAATAAGGTGGATTAGTTAGTAGTTGTTCAGTCCTAAATGATCGTCCTTTGTGTTCGAATAACCTACATCTGAAGTTCCTCTTCGATTTTCCAATGTATGCACCATTACAGCTATCACACTTATACGAATAAACAAAGACTGTAACTCCTTAGGTATTGTATCCTTAAAACTAAAAAATCTTTATAGGGTTTTACCTGGTTTGAAAATAACTCTAACTAACAGTTGGGGGTAGAATTCACGCAATAGTTTAGTAAGTTTGTTTCTCAGGGCAAAGCTGCACCCTCCAGTATATGTAATAGAAA
Source organism: Bathynomus jamesi (assembly GCA_023014485.1). Classification (NCBI taxonomy): domain Eukaryota; kingdom Metazoa; phylum Arthropoda; class Malacostraca; order Isopoda; family Cirolanidae; genus Bathynomus; species Bathynomus jamesi. The sequence goes on from JAJOZX010000148.1 coordinate 34,250, forward strand.
AGTAAATAACTGCTCTCTTAACTGTGGTAGTATACGTTTTCGGGAGAACAGTCTTTAAAAGTTGTTTACCAATATGAGTGTCAATGAAGTTTCTGGGGAAAACCATTTAACATTAGAGTTTTCCTCAAGAATTGTAGTTCCTTATGTACGAGTATTTCAAAGTAATCAGAACAGATATGAAAAATCCGGGTAATTAAAGTAAAAATTAGGTTTCTTTTGTATATAGGAAGCCCTGAACTAAATTTTGTAGTGAGACCAGTGTAAGTGGGTTTTCTGTATATGGAGGTAGTAAAGGCGTGACTAGATCGTTCTATCATAATATCTAAGAATGGAAGCTTACTGTCTTGTTCACATTCAGAGGTGAATTGTATATTGTTATGTTTAGAATTCAAATAGTCTAAGAATAAAGGGATATGTTGAGCTGAACTAAAGATTACAAATGTGTCATCCGCATATCTTTTATAGAAAAGTGGTTTAAATGTAGATGGGCAGTCCTGTAGCCATGTAGTTTCGTGGAAAGAAGGAATGTATTAGCAAGGGTGGGTCCTCAGGGGTTATCCATAGCTACACCGCCTATCTGACTACATAGTACTTTATTAAACCGAAAAATGCAGTCCTTGACTGCCAAAGAAAGAAGTTCATAAAACTGGGATCTATTGAGACCGTTAATGTTATCCGTAGTCCTAAATAAACTATCTACACAAATTTTTATAGCTCCATCCAAGGCGATGTTAGTAAATAGTGATTTAACGTCGAAACTAGCCATGACACCATCATAAAAATTACTGCGACAAATTTCTTTAGCAAAACTAAAAGAATCCCTAACCGTATATTGGTTAGTGGTAATTGGTGCTAATAGGGGAACAAAATATTTGGAAAGATTGTAATTAAAAGTCCCAATTGCTGACATTATAGGTCTGGTGGGACAACCTTCTTTGTGAACTTTCGGTAATCCGTACATAATTCCCGGGTTGGCTCCTGACACATATAGTTTAGAGTAAATATTATCACCCATTATGCCTAGAGATTTCAATTTCCTAAGATATCTGTTGATCTTTGTCATATTTTTTATTTTATTGGGTTCAGCATCCCAGCTGAGCCGTGAACGGCTAAGCTCTGAAGGGCCACACAGCCCAAGTTAAACGAGACTAAAACTTACGGACTTGGCGGTCCTATTAGGTCCTACCTCAGGGTTGCTGACTCGATGTGGGCCTACCTTAGGCCTCATTTGCATAAAATTAAGATAAGAAACAAAAGGGGCACTATTTATGGTCTTCTTTCTAAACCTTGCAACAACAACACAACCTGCACCATTGCACGATGCAACAATCTTGTATCTAAACAACTAAACTGAAGTGCAAGAGCGCTCTCTATAAGACCACGCCTTGTAAGTGCCGCATTCAACAAACAAGTAGAAAAGACGCGCAGTGCCCAAAAAAATGATGCCACAAGAGTGCCCAAACAATGATGCCCCAAGAGCCCAAAAATGCTAGCTCTAAATTAAGTGAATTTTTCACTAACCTTACAATTATGAGATGGATATGTATATACTTTAACTTAATATATACAAGCAATGCTGCAGCAATCAGCTTAGTCATCATATCCTTGGGACAACAATGGCTCTTCCTCTTCTAGATTTTCTAACAATCTTGTCTTCATGTCGAAGAATAACTGGAAATGGGTCCCCATAAATTCTTTTAATTTTAGTACAGTCATTTAGAATTGTTGACATTTTATCAAGATAATCATCTTTCTCGAGTAAAACTACACCAGATCCTTTATCAGGTCTCATTACTACAATATTGTCATCAGAAGAGAGATCCTTCAAAACTTTAAATTCATCTTTAGATAATGATGGGCTAAAATTATTAGTTTGATTAAAATAATAAGATGAAAAAGCTATATGTTTCAAAGAATTTTTAAAATAACTAAAACCTTTTGAATTATGGCCACAGAACTCATGAGAATCCAAAGCCTTAAACAACATCTCGAATGATGAAAAGTGATCCAAGAAATCTAATTTGCTTTGACTAATAGCAAATTTCAAACCCTTCGACAGTACAGACTTCTCAACATTTGTTAAGTTCCTAGCTGAGTAATTAAAAATCACACGTTCATGAGGTATATCATCATTAACAAAACCCAATCTATTCAATTTTGAGAGTTGCACATATTTCACACGAGCAAAGGACTTCCCATTAAGACTGTTATTGAGAGATAACAAATGATTTGCATCAAGCCATGAGACCTTACACCTCACTTCAACTTTGGCACGGTTTTCATTTTCAACCATTAGTTTCAAGGACCTATGTTTAAGTTCTATATCTTTGTTAAGTAAATTCCGCTGACAGTTTCTGCGGATTATTATAAACTACGCTTTCCACGTAATACTTCTATAGCTGATATACTACGACGACGATATAGACCACCAATGCTTCAACTATATCGAACAGTCGAGAAGTTTGACTATAAGAAGAGAAAACTGGGATGTGATATTCACTATTCAGTTCCTGATGTCTTGTCGACAACAGAACCTTGTACCAAATTTTTTGAAATTTAAGTTACACAATCGTAGACTGCAACATACTCGTTTACAATATATAGAATTTGAAACTGCCAGCGGAATTTGGTTTTCCCAAAAACTTCACTGACACTCATATTGGTAAACAACTTTCAAAGACTGTCTTCCAAAACCATATACTACCACAGTTAACAGAGCAGTTATTTACTTTTCTATTATTAGTACATATACTGGAAGGTGCAGCTTTGCCGTGAGAAGCAAACTTACTAAACTATTGCGTGAATTTTACCCCCAACTACTAGTTAGAGTTATTGGGTCACCTGAAGATCAGGGCCCCCAGCCTTCTTTAGTTAGCCTTTTAAGGCTAACTAACGAAAATATCACGATCTAACCTAAACAGTCATTAGGTCAACTGTACGCCCTTGACGTAGTTAGTTAGCCTTATAAAGCTAACTAAAGAAAGCTGGAGGCCCTGATCTTCAGGTGATCCGAGTTATTTTCAAACAAGGTAAAACCCTATAAAGATTTTTTAGTTTTAAGGATACAATACCTAAGGAGTTACAGTCCTCTATTGTTTATTCGTATAAGTGTAATACCTGTAATGGTACATACATTGGAAAATCGAAGAGGAACTTCAGATGTAGGTTATTCGAACACAAAGGACGATCATTTAGGACTGAACAGCTACTAACTAATCCACCTTATTCGGCAATAAAAAATCATAGCCTTGAGCATGAACACCCTCTTCTGGACTCGTCGTTTACCATTCGGGCCAGTCGTAGCCGAGACGTGGAGTTGTGCATATAAGAATCTTTCTTGATTAAGACAGAAAAAACTACGATTTCCAGATGTGAACAATCGGTAGAACTTTTGTGTTTCTAAAATGGTATGCCCATTTTCTGTTTATCTAACCTGATTGTTTAGTTACCGTTTGAGTTAAGAACTATCAATATAGTAATTACCTTACAATTCCCGACTCTGTCTACGTTATTTTAATCTTTAATTTTTATCTTAATATTTATAAAAAATAAATGTAGTTGTATAATGTTTTAATCATCGTGTATTTTAGCCTGTTTTATATATCCATGTTTCCTTTTCGGCATTTATAGATTGCTCTGAAGATGGTTATTGTGATAGCCGAAACGTTAGCAAGTTTGTTTAATAAAGAGATTAAGTTAAGATGCTTTGGTGCTTTTATATATATATATATATATATATATATATATATATACTGTGTGTGTGTGTGTGTGTGTGTATATATATATATATACATATATATAATATATATATATATATATATATATATATATATATACAGGGCTATTCAAACTGATTCATCCGATTTCAACTGAGAATACTTCCGTACCTATCAACCGTGCATCAACTGGGCATACACCACATGAAAGAGGAAATCTTCGAGTTTTACAAGATCATCGCGAGAGGGCTCCAAATTCACGCCGTGGCCTAGCCTAGCAACAAACAGTCAGTGTGAAAATGGCGTCCGCACAGCAGAAGGCGTTTTGTGTGTTGCAGTTTTCGAGCTGTAAATCGGTAGTCACAGTGCAGCGTGAGTTTCGTCGACGTTACAGAACAGATCCACCGGGTGCTGCACTGTGACTACCGATTTACAGCTGGAAAACTGCAACACACAAAACGCCTTCTGCTGTGCGGACGCCATTTTCACACTGACTGTTTGTTGCTAGGCTAGGCCACGGCGTGACTTTGGAGCCCTCTCGCGGTGATCTTATAAAACTCGGAGATTTCCTCTTTCATGTGGTGTATGCCCAGTTGATGCACGGTTGATAGGTACGGAAGTATTCTCAGTTGAAGGAAGAAATTAATAAACTAAAGATATTCAGAGACATTTCAGCCAGATCGATGGCTGCAAAGAACTCAACTATTGGGAAAAAGTGCGTAAACTAAGTCTGTACTCCCTGGACAGAAGGGAGAGGTACACCATAATATATACAGTACATGGAAAATAATCGCAAAACTGGTACCAAACCTCAAACTAAATCCAGTTACCACCCAAACAACACTGGAAAATAGGAAAGGCAGAATGTATAGTGTTCCCAAACTAAAGGCCCGACAAGGGACCTCCTCAACGCTGAAAGAAAACAACTTGGTTGTCAGGGCGCCAAGAATTTTTAACCAACTTCCAAAGGACCTCAGAAACATGACAGGGATCAAAGTTGAAGTGTTCAAAAGAAGAATAGATGTCTGACTCAGGACGGTACTAGATGAGCCTGGTGTGCCTGGCTATATGTCGTGGAGAGCGCAAGAGAGCAACTCGCTCCTCCATCAGCTAGGTCTTGAGGCAGGGCCACCAGCTTGAGCTTCGTGTGAAGAGAGACCAACGCACGAAACTACTACGAGGTGTATATATATATATATAGTGTTCTAAAATTACCAAGTGAACTTTTATATGTCCGTTGAACAGTAGGCCGAGGATGTGAACAATGTGTTCAAGTTGATAGAAGACACTTTGAACACCTAAAAAAAACAATTATTGTTGCTTTTCTTATTTTTGCTCTATTTCAAATAAAATTGTTAAATATCGCATAATTTTTGGTAAGATATTGCGCTCATATAAAAGTTTACTACATAATTTTAGAACACCCCCGTTTAAGAGGTAATTTTAGAGTACCATACACACACACACACACACACACACACACACACACACACATATATATATATATATATATATATATATATATATATATATATATATATATTCTATTCAATGTAATTTTTATTACTTTATAAATAAGCAATTTTAATAGGCATGATGTGCTATAGGGACGAGAATGAGAAAAGATGGGGTTTGGGTATGGTGTGGAGTGGATTGTGCAAACTGGATGTATGAAATGAATGCATAGTAGCGAGAAGAGCTAAAAAACACGCCCAAAGTAAGCAAATAAGTGATTGGTGAATGTGTGAATAAGCGTGGAAGTGATATGAAAGAAGAGCAATAATGGCAATGTTTGGGGTTTGTTTAATCTCTTTTGTCATGGATGTGATGGAAGGGACCTATAATACAACTTTACGTGGGATTCCAACCATTTACAGGTGGCTCCGTCATCTGAACGCAGAGAACGGTCACCCATCCAACTGTAGAACAGATACAGCGTGGCTGAACTTCACGGTATATAATCAGATAGACATCGAAATCAATAAAACCATCATCACTGTGAGGCAATTTGAAAAACGCTTTTTCCCAGGAAAAGTGAAGAGCTTGAAGGAGAGTAGGTGACATCCAGAGTGTCCAGACCAGTTAAGTCATAGATATGAAACCAAAAGCAGGGGTTCTTAGGGGCTAGCTCGACGACCAATGCCTTCAAACAGTTCACTCGTAATAGATAATAAAATAAATAATAATGGTAAAATGATTAGGGATAACATAAATAATTGATAAATGACAATTTAATGACCCAAGTTTGGGTCGCGACCCAGAGGTTAACGAAAGTTCGACGTATTGATTTTCACTAAATGTTTCATTGCCCTTATATTTTCTTGTACTTGATAAAGGATTACGATTGGTGATTACAGTGAAATTAACAAGGGATTTTTTTAATGTACAGTTCTAAAAACAATTATGCAGTTCTGTAGGCACATGTGTGCAGTTCAAAGATGTGTTTTGTATGCTTTACTAAATCACAAATAGAGCAGTTATTATAAATTAAAGTTAAATGAGCTCTTTCCAGTTGGTATGTAAAATATTATTCCAGCAATAACGTATCATATAGTCGCCGCCGTGCATACAAAAAGAACCTCACAGACATCTTACCACTTACTGTAAAGTTTAGTTTAAGGTATGGTGATCCACAAAGTACTTATAAACTAAAGAATAAAAGTTTAAAATTTAATGTTCACAGAAGTTTTTCAATGAAAACACGTGTAAGTGGGTAGAATTGATGGGTAAATAACATTGATGAGTGAGTAGGATACTGGATAGTGCAGGATAAGTTATTTTTCATATATCTCTGTTCTACAAAATGTCCAGTTCTAAAAATTCCTTAAAAAACTCCTGGAAATTAATGTGTGTAAAGAGCTTCATGGACCGCAGTTTGGACACTTACTGATGTAGATGCTCAATTTCACCGAGGGATGTCAGTCATTTGTTAACTCTTTCCTTAAACCTTCCCGAAGTGGCTACCCAAAACGCCATCTCTTCCGTATGACAAAAACGAAATCCAGGAATTACGGAAGTGAAAAATCGAAATCGAGGATCGTTCTTTTATGGAAGTTTTGAAGAATTCAGTTGGAACGAGTATACCAACAATGACAAGAAGAATACGATTAAGCTTTTGAGAAAAGTATAAGGGACAGTTTTAATCTGGGAAGGAAAACAAAGGAAACGTTGCCATTAAATGACATATTCTTTCAATAAATCTGGCTCCTTTGCAATTAGCTTCCAAAGAATATATATGTATATATATATATATATATATATACATATATTATATAGTATATATAAAATCTAAGTACATACACTAAAAAATACTGCTTATTCTTATGGTAATTCCTCATTACTCAGACAGCGGACAGCAACGAAATTTTTTTCACAGCTCGACCCCGTAAACTTGCACTTTAATGAGAATGTACGAAACAATCTTAATACACACACACACACAAACATATATAGAAACAAATCAGAGATAATTACATAATTACTCGTGGCATTGTTTCAAAGTAAACGTTTTCATTTCCCTTCATTTGTTTAAATGTTAAAATCGGAACACTATTATACAGATTGAAACAATTAAACATGACATTATACAGTACTAGAATGCTTCTAGAATGGTTTAAGCATTAATTTTAAGACGTTAAAAGAGACGACAGCCGACTGTCGACATAATTTCTGAAGCGAAAAAACCATCACAGAAAAAGACAAATTTCGACATCATCAAATTTTATTTGAACACACACACACACCACACACACATATATATATATATATATATATATATATATATATATATGTTATATAAAAATATTCAATGCCTACATATTTGTAATAGTAGGTAAGATATTTTGTCGTTTTAGTATTTAGATATACTGTAGTACATATACAGTATTGTATAATTTGATTTTTCGTTTCTTTCAGACTTCAATATTTTTTCTTTTGTAATGCAGTAATTAATTTATAAAAATATATAAAATCTGATTAATTATATATATATATATATATATATATATATATATATACACACATATCGTATTTCCCGGCGTATAACGCGCACCCTAATTTTGAAGAGAAAATTATTTTGAAGAGAAAATTTAAGAAAATAAAAATTTAGGAAACAATATACCTCCTACCTCACTTCACATGTACAATTTTAACGAGTTAATTTTAACGCAGGGTGATTTTTGGAGTATTTTGGGGGAAAAAAAGTGCGCATTATACGCCGGGAAATACTATATATATAATATATATCCAGTGTGACGGTAACACGTATTTCGATAGTGAAAATATGAAATAAATAAAACAAAGCGAATTAATCTATAAAGCGTTTTCCGAGAGTTTCATTTGAAGGAAATTAGCTGCCCATTTGTAGGCTGAAACAATTCCTATGACTATCCCTAGCTATCCCCCGCAGTCACACTCCCGAAACTAATCAGTGACAATATACAACACGCTACATCCGCTTTTCTTCGGGGTAACGGAGAAAACTTTCCCTCACTCAATTTGAGTCAAAATCCCTCCACCCTTCACGCCATCCTTTCGAGTCTGATTTTGCTCACCAATTTTCACTTTCTATAAGTAACACGGAAATGGCTAACATATTTCTACAACATTGCAGTTTCTGCAACAATGTAACGGATGATTCAAAGGCAATTAGATATGATTTCTGCCAATTCCTTTTCGACTTAAACTTCCTGAAATAGAAAGTACCAATAACAACTACCAATCAACTGAATGGAGTGAAGTACCTTTGCAAAAGATGTATGACTGAAATAAACTCATGATCTTCATCTTTCCAATTCAGGCAGTTAAAATCAAAGAGAAACTGACAAGGATCACATCTATTTTTCTAATTGCTCTCGATTTATCGGTTGCACTGTTGCAAACCTTGCAAAACTGTAAAAATCGGTTACCCATTTCCGTGTTATTTATAAACAGTATTATACAAAGATTGGTGAGCGAAAAATTTGCTGAAGAAGGAGAGGATGAGGTGCGGGGGTTTTGAGGTTTGACTATAGGGGTGAGAGTCAGGGAGAGTGGTCTCCGTTGCTCTGGGGGATGGGAGGGGTGTTACGCGTTGTGTATGTCCACTGATTGGTGCTCGTGAGAGCGGCAGCGGGGGATATCGGGGAATGGCTATTGGAATTTTTTGGAAAAACATAGTGCCTTGTTTCAATCTTATGGATGGGACACCTAATTGTTTTTCAGATGAAACTAATTGAGTAAGAATAATTTACTTTGTTTTACTTTTTATAGTAAATGTCATGTTTTAAAGTGTTTTAAAAGATAATAAATCATGTAAAAACTTGCAGTGATATCCTTTCTTTAACCACTGACGCTTACAGCTCACTGTTAGATGACGCGAGCCACTTGGAAAAGAAGTTGTTTTTCCACCACGCCGGCTTCAGGGCAGTAAGCAATTGCACCTGGTTCTGATGAGTGATGTAGATCTGAGGAAGAAAGTTGGCACTGTATTTGCAATTTTTAGTAAGTAGTAAGGAAGGGGGAAGGGCCAATGCTGTGCCCGCTAACGCTAACTAGCATAAAATTTAGCGCCGCTAACGCTAATTTTGTCGCTAATTTTTGCTGAAACCACTCCAATTTATATATGTTCTGCCTTCCGTAATTTACTTACATATACTCGTTAGCACACATCTTGATATAATTGGTTGCTAAGTAACAAAAATGTGACGTTATAGTCTACGAAAATGAAAACACTTTTTTTGTCATGATCAACATGCAGTTAGTGCTGCCTCAGTCTTTTATAATGGAGATTGCTGTCGGCGAACCAAATTTTAGTACAAGTGGTTTTGAAAAATTAGTGATTAGTGGTTAGCGATTGACTTTCTCTAAAAACTTAGCGCCGCTACCCGTTTGCGAGTGCCCGCAAAAATGCACCTCCCCCTATATAAGAAAGAGAGAGCCAAAATCAAGGTCTCTGAGGTTCACGATGCCATTTTATTTATTTTTTCTTTAATAAATTTTGAAAAGATTGTGTAGTATGTAAAATGCATGTACAGTATGTGTAGTGAAAAATAGAGGGAGAAGTGTGTGTTTGAGAGCATGCTGGACTGCTCACAGGGTAGATGAGACATGGAAAAAGGTCAGCTAAAGTGGATAGTGACAGAAGAAACGGGAGTTCCAGCACTCCCTGTCCACTGTCCAACTTCCCCTCCGGAGTACTTCCCTGGTCGATTGGTGTCTACAATCTCCTCCTATAAAAGGGGGTTAAAATTGGTTATCCCTCACCCATATAAGGGACACAAACACCTAAAATTGAATTTAAAGGATCAATCTGACTGACATATTGCAACATACCGTCGATTCCACTCCTCGAAATACACTGTACCAGACTAGTAGTGTGGGCGCAAAATGGACGAATGCAAGAATGTTGCAATGCAATTGCAAATGTTGCAAATGGGTTAAGCAATGACTGGGAGGGGAGGGGTTATACACCATCAATGTTGCAAGGGTTATGCAACATCAATACTCTAAATGGGGGAAGGGTTATGCAACAAATCAATGCTGCAAAGGGGGAGGGAGGGATCTTCGGGGGGAGAAAGGAGGATGACCTCCCCCCAAAGAGATAGCCTTAACCTAAGAGAGGAAGAGAAAGGAGAAGGAGGAGGTCTTTGGGAGAGGTGGGATGTCCTCACCCATCAAAGGGAAACCTAACCTAAGCCTTAACCTAAGAGAGAGAGAGAGAGAGAGAGAGAGAGAGAGAGAGAGAGAGAGAGAGAGAGAGAGAGAGAGAGAGAGAGAGAGTTACAAGGAGTTACAAGTAAAGAAGTACCTCAAAAGGCCTTGCGGCCCATACCGAGGAGGTACCAATGGCAACGGGTGCCACGGAAAATTTTCTACACCCTCAATTAGTGTGCAAGATTTGGTCTAACCTTTTCTTGAACTGATCCACGGAGGAACTGTTCACAACTTCTGAAGGTAACCTGTTCCACGTGTCACAGATTTTATACGTAAAGTAATTCCCACACACACTAGTCCTAACCCGTTTCAAATCCAACTTCCAACCATTGTTGCGAGTTGGGTTATCATTTAAACTAAACATGCTTCTAAAATCGACATCGTTGAACCCGAGTAAGAGCTTGAAAACCTCGATCAGTTGACCGCGCAGCTTCCGAGTTTCCAGCGAAAACAAGTTCAGGGCGCGTAAGCGTCGATTGTAGCCCATATGCCTAATGGAAGGGATTAACTTTGTGGCCCTCGCCTGCACTCGCTCCAGCCTCTGAATATCTTTCTTGAGGGTGGGCGACCAGAACTGCACATCATACTCCAGGTGCGGCCGAAGCAGGGAATTGTACAGAGAGAGCACAATCTCCTTGCTCCGAAACTGAAATTGCCTTCTGATATAACCCAACAGCTTCTGAGCTTTCTTTTCCGCCTCTACGCACTGTTTGGTAAACTTAAGGTCGCTGCTAATTAGCACACCCAAGTCCTTTTCCAAATCAGTCGCCTCGATATTGTTCCCAACATCGAGTAGTCCGACTTGGGATTGGCGTAGCCAATGTGCATCACTTTGCATTTACCCAAGTTAAACGGCACTTGCCATTTTTCGGACCACTCCTATCCTACCTAGGTCCGCACGCAGTTTCTCGATCGCTTCGGGCGTCCCAACATTGGTCCCCAAGCTTGGTGTCATCGGCGAATTTGGCGATCCGACTGACGATGCCCCCGTCGATATCATTTATGTAAATTATAAACAACAGCGGCCCCAAAACGGAACCCTGAGGAACCCCACTAGTGACCGAGGCCCAACCCGAACTAACACCTTTAATTACAACCCTCTGCCGCCTATTCTTCAGCCAGTTTTCAATCCACTTACCTATTTCCCCACTGATACCCAGCGCGCGCACTTTCGCCATTAGCTGGCAGTGAAGTACCTTATCAAAGGCTTTCAGAAAGTCGAGATAAAGTATATCAATCGCCCTACTCTTATCGTACTCACTCAAATGACGTGTAAAAACTCGAGCAAGTTGGTGAGACACGACCTATGCCGTCTAAACCCATGTTGGGAGTCCCCAAGCAGCGTGTAGGAATCCAAATGGTGAACGATCCTATCCGCTATTATCCCCTCTAAAAATTTACCTACAACTGAAGTGAGACTAATGGGACGATAGTTACCTGGACTTTCGTGATCCCCTTTCTTAAAGATAGGGGTCACATTGGCTTCCCTCCAGTCACCAGGCACCTGGCCCGTCTCCAACGATTTGTTGAAGACTGTAGCCAGGTGGGGAGCCACCTGGTCGCGCACCTCCCGCAACACTTTGGGGAGAAACTGGTCTGGCCCAGGAGCTTTAAACGCGCTCAGTTTGTCTATTCTATCGTTAACGACTGTCGCGGTACATCGAACACTATCCAGGCCAGCACCGTCGTGCCTGACGCCTGGCTCGGGGATGACGCGGGTGTCCTCCCTGGTGAACACTCCCGCAAAGTACTCATTTAGCACTATTAACATAACTGAAGAACTCCTTAGGGTTCCCCTTGTAGAGGCTTGCCACCCGTAGTTCTTCGTTACGTTTCGCTAGCCTAACCTTCGCCTTCACTTCCCTACACAGGCGGACATACGCTTCAGTGTTCTCATGGGAACAATTAGCCTTCGCCCTCCTATACGCTACTTTCCTATTTCGGATAGCCGAAGCGATGTCACGACTGAACCACTTAGGCTGCGTTGAAGCAGGGGTGACCGGTTTTGAGGGTATGGCAGCAGACTGCAGCACCATAAACTCGTTCCGGAATGCACTCCACACTCCCTCAACATCACCGCCAATCTCTAACCCTATCTCATCTACGCTATTCCTGAGGCTAACAAAGTCCGCCCGCCGTAGATCGAGCTTACTGCCTCTCGAGTTACTACGCTTCACCCGAGGGACGCACACACCGAACCTAATCAGACCGTGATCACTCCCGCCGAACGATTCGTCAACGGTGAGGCCAGTGACGAGGTTGTCTTCGGTCGTGAATACTAAGTCTAGAACGCTTTCTCCTCGTGTAGGCTCATTGACCCACTGAGTGAGGAAGTTCTCATCAGCAAAGTCAACTAGCCTCCTCCCTTCAGCATCAGCAGTCCTGTTTTCCCACTTTATGCCGCGACAGTTGAAGTCTCCTAAAACTACACACACCCTATCCCCTAGCAGGCTACGGAGTTCGGTGTACAGGGCTGTATCCTCCTCGAGGAGGCGATGCGGAGGTCTGTACACCAAGATTAACCTATAGTTCGTCCCTCCAACGTTCAGATCGACGCTAAGCAGCTCCCGTTCCGACCGGAACTGGCAGTCAACCGGACTCAACGTGTCCCTCACGTATATCAGTACCCCTCCCCCCTCCCCACGGGTGCGGTCTTTGCGAAACATTCTATACCCGAGAATTTCGAACTCCCTAACGTAGTCCCTCCGATCAGTATGAATCCAGGACTCGGTGATAGCAACGATATCCTGGTATTCTGATGCTAAGAGCGCCCGTAGCTCGCGAAACTTATTCCTAATCGACCTAGCATTGAAAAGCACTGCACGGAGGGAGCCTTCCCTTTTCTGACCGCCCCCTAGCACGACCCGTTTCCCGAACAGCCAGGGCTGTCGGGAGTTGCAGAGCCCCTCACCAACGAGGGGGCAACTTCCGCAGGAGGCTGAGCTCCCTCCAACGGGGAAGGGTCACCCACCTGGACGCACCCTTCAGTTGAAGGTACGTCCGCCACCGGCTCAACATCATCTCTCCCCGGTGGGGGCCCATCATCAATCCCCGGGCTTGACTTCACCATACGGTATAGGTGCCGGTCAAGCAGCGTCCCGAGCACACCTTTACCCTTGAAATTGAGGTGGACACCATCCCTCTGATACAGGTCCCACCTACCCGAAAACGCGTCGAACGGGTCAACAAACCTCACGCCCAGTGGGACGCACAAGTCTTGCAACCTCTCGTTGATGCCAATGACCTTACTGAGCGCGTGGTCACTGGCATTCATCCGTGAGTTGCTAGATACCACCATTTATTTTAATTTTATTTACATGATTTGCCAAATAGTGTTTTTAATTGTTCAGGTATACCTACATTATTAGGGTGAGTTGCCAGGTTGCGCCATTTATTTTAACTTATTTAGACTAGTTTCCACTTATTTATTTATTTATTAAAGGCAAGATCGACTTTCTCCTTAAAGTTGTTCAGCAAGAGAACTAATTATTCACTGGTCTACAAATTTTGAAAAAGTTTGTGCTTCAGAGATAAAATGTGTTTCCTATTATGGATTTTGGGGTGCTGAAAACGAATATGACCATAAAAACAGTCGATTGGCTACAGTTTCCAAGAAAATTTAAGTTACACATTTTGCGTATATGTATACCATATATTAGTAGTAACATACCTGTATAATGCAGTCACTTATATTGATTCAACCCGTCACTTCTTTGCTTGTCTCTTGTATTCAACTTCTGGAGCATCTCTTGTTATTGTCCAGCAGTAGTCTGCTAACAATGATGGACTCCATTTCTCCTTGTAGCGTTTCTCCATCGCTGAGATATCCTGGTGGAAACGTTCACCATGTTCATCGCTGACTGCTCCGCATTTGGCCGGAAAAAATTCCAGGTGCGAATGGAGGAAATGTATCTTTAAAGACATTGCAGCCCATTTTTTGATAGGACAACAGCAGGTTTTCCACCAGCTCCCTGTAATTGTCAGCTTTGGTATTTCAGAGAAAATTGGTTGCTACTAACCGGAAAGCATTCCACGCTGTCTTCTTACCACATAGGATACGGTCGAACTCCTCATCTCTAAGAAGCTCGCGGATCTGTGGACCAACAAATACACCCTCCTTGATTTTTGCTTCACTGAGCTTTGGGAATTTACCACCGAGGTACTTAAAAGCTGCCCCCGTTTTATCCATAGCCTTAACAAAATTTTTCATGACGCACAGTTTGATGTGTAAGAGTGGTAACAAAATCTTGCTCGATTCTACAAGTGGAGGATACTGAACATTTTTTGTTCCAGGTTCCAATGAGTGTAGGAGTGGCCAATCCTTCTTGATGTAATGAGAAGTCCTAGCCCGACTATCCCATTCACACAGAAAACAGCAATACTTAGTGTAGCCTGGCTGCAGTCCAAGCACGATAGCAACAACTTTCAAGTCACCACAAACCTGCCACTGATGTTTGTCATAGTTTATGCAGTTCAAAAGTTGCTTCATGTTGTCATACGTTTCCTTCATGTGGACTGCATGACCAACTGAAATTGATGGCAATACGTTGCCAACCTACAACAGAACAGCTTTTAGACTCAACTTCGATGAATCAATGAACAGTCTCCACTCATCAGGATTGTGAATAATGTTGAGCTGCCATCAGACCATCGATGTCGTTGCAAGCTACAAGGTCACCTTCCATGATGAAGAATGGGACAAAATCTTTTTGACGGTCACGAAACTTACACACTCTAACATTTTCAGCGAGGAGATTCCACTGCTGCAATCTGGAGCCCAACAGCTCTGCCTTACTCTTTGGCAGATCTAAATCTCTGATAAGGTCGTTTAATTCATTCTGAGTTATCATGTGCGGTTTAGAAGATGTCAAGTTATAAACAAATTCAGGGTCTTGTGAAGTTGAAGACTCACAAGTTTCGCAGGTTCCTTCATTCTCCTCGTCCTCTGACTCCAGGGAGAATGAGTGTGGGGGCTCAGGAGAGGGTATATTCGAATATTGTAAAATCCACTTTTTCTTCTTGCAAATACCTTTCTTGACTGGAGGCACCATGCAGAAGTAACAATTGCTGACATGATCTGTTGGTTCCCTCCACACCATTGGCACTGCAAAAGGCATAGATTTCCTTTTCCGATTCAACCACTGGCGAAGGTTTGTTGCACAAGTATTGCAGCATATGTGTGGGGCCCAGCTCTTGTCCTGATCTCCAATCTTACAGCCAAAATAAAGGTGATAGGCTTTCCTAATCACGGCAGTTATAGCACGCTTTTGTGATGCAAAAGTCAATTCCCCACAAACATAACAGAAGTTATCTACACTGTTCACGCAATTACGAGGCATCTTTGTTCAAATTAGGCTGAAAAAAATTCAGTTTCAAAAGCAAACACTAAAAAGAGTTTGACAAGGGTGCACTGTATGACTTCCGCAAATAAACTGATGCTGTGGCGTAATATGTAGACGCCTGGGACACATTGACGCCTTGACTCTACTGCGCATGCGCGTAGTTATATTTTTTTATTTTAATAAATTAATGTAATTACATTGCATTTTAATAATTTTAAATTAGGTAAGGTTGTTAGGTTAGTATTCCATTTATATTAATATCAAAAACATTATGGGAAGCAATATGTAAAATGATCCAATCTATTTTTTAATAAATAATTTACAAATACATAATGTAATAGATAAATTTAAAATTACATTTTATTGTATATATATGTACATATTTACATTAATTTATTAAAATAAAAAAAAATAACTACGCGCATGCGCAGTAGAATCAATGCGTCGATGTGCCACAGGCGTCTACATATTACGCGACAGATGTAGTCCAGTTAGTAGGGTGCAGGGTTGCCTGATATCTTTATAAATAGAGCCAATTTGCAATTTTAGGCATCATTTTCGTATTCAGTGACCCAAAATTAGTAAAGATTGACTACTTTTATTTCCGAAGCATTTTGGCTGTAGACCAGTGAATTATTTAAACGACTCCCAATATTAACAATAAAAGAAATACACTAGACAATTGGCTTCGCAAAATAAATCGTTCAACTTAATATTAATAATAAAAGAAATACACAGGATTCTTTATATTGTACATTATTCCAATAACATATTCTCTAAGAATAATATTCAATTTACCTATAATTCATGACACGCTTTCATTTATTCAAACACCTTAGAATGTATACTGTGTCTATTTACTTTTCACAATCCTTTCTATACACCTATATTTTTTATAAACCAAAATCTGCGAAATCAAGAAGAGGATTCCTTTATTCATTTGTTTTCAAACTAATTTAAAAAAAAAATATCAATACACACTTTATATATATGTATATATATATATATATATATATATATATATATATATATATATATAAAAGAAAAAATAATTATTTAACTAACTTCACCTAAAGGGTCTATTTACTTTTGTCATTCCTCTTTATATATAAACACTTTAAATATTCCACAGGAATAATATTCATTTTACCTCAAATTCGAAAGGAAAGCATTCGTTAAAACTTTTTATTCGAGGAATGGAAGAAAAACAGTGAAGCTCGAAACAGGTGAATCGTTGAGTGACCGCAAAGGCTGACCGCAAACTGGACACATTGGAATGCGGTAGACAAACTTTCACTCAAAGAGACACACATCTTCCTACTTTCTCTCTATGCGTTTGTTTTTCTGTTACTGTATATAAATGTTTTTATATTTTATTAACTTCGTTGTTTATGTCTTATTTTTCTTTGCGTGCAATTTGCATGGTATCTTCTTCATAGTTATTGTCTCTGTTATTGAAATGAAATGAATGAATGAAAATGAAAAAATGGAAAGGTTTATTATTATTATTATTATTATTAATACTGTTATACATTTTTTTTAAATTAACACATGCACTTTGGAAGTACTCAACAATTGGAATTGAATAAAATTACTTTTGCTAGTGAAGGTAAAACTGAATTTAAAATTCATATATATATATATATATATATATATATATACACATAAAGAGTCGAAAAACTGAAGACGGCACACACACACACACACACACACACAAACACACACAGAAAGAAAGTTTTGTTTATTCTATATGGATATAATATTCATAGCTTTAATTTTTCAGAAGTATATTGGAACTCATTTACCGAGTTGGTTTATGATGGCCGTAAGTATTCACAGCAAAATTAAAAAAATATATAAATAAAGGAATGAAAATAAAAACAAAAATATTTATAATTTCTTTATTATAAAATCCTCTCGATAAGATCGTAAAGGGAAAATTTGAAAAAAAGAGAATCAACAATTCATTTTATTAAACTGTAAAACAATTGATTCCTTGTGCAGATTTTGGCTGTGAGCCTCTGGTTCGCTCCAGCATGCTGGCACCTGAACCTAACCTAACGTATGATTCAGACCATAGATTCTCTGGAAGATAATAGAGAATATATTTAATACACAGTTTTTTAAAAGACCTTTTAGAGAGGGAAGGAAAAAAATATACATACGAGGAATATATGCAATAAATTCAGACCATAGATTCTCTTTGTAACTGGTTCCTTCTCCCCGAATTGTTCATTTTGAGAAAGATCAAGCTTGTCACCCGCCTTACACCTACAGTTTAAAGTTGAATCCGAACTATTTTTCTTTGCGTGTAGTTTGTGTGGTATCTTCTCCATAGTCATTGTCGCTGTTATTGAAATAAAATGAATGAATGATAAAAATGGAAAGGTTTATTATTATTATTGTTATTATTATTATCATTATTATTATTATTATTATTATTATTATATTATTATTGCGATGATTCGATTAAGCTTATCGCTCCTCCTCTCGAGGATGAAGTGGTGAGTTGGCTTCTTTTACTCTCCACTTCACATAGGTACACCCAGCTCATCAGGGATTGTATGTACCAAGAAATTACAATGCCACCCATCTGGATTCAATCTCTCAACCACCGATCAGCACTCCAGCTTCTTAACCACTACGATACCTAGGGCGCCCATTTGTCTACCAACCCAACCAGACATTCATTTTCAAGAGCTAAACACAATTTAATCACACTCCTACGCGAGAATTGGCAGGCAAAAAGTCAAGCTGAATACATGAACCACAGTTGAGAATCGAATAGTATGACCGCAAATAATAATAATGTAAAATATTGTCGTGATAGAGATGGCAAATGTTGATCAATGTTGCAAAGGGGCGAAGGTTATTGCATAAAAGGGTGGTTCTAAAATGGGAAAACCGTGAATAGTATGGGCACAAATGCAAATATTGTCAAGGTAGAGATTGCAAGTGGCAATACTCGATGTGAGCATTAAATCTACGAAGAGAAGATAAAGACACCATTAGTCGACCAATCAGGACGTCCAAAGCGTGGACCCGTAATATAGGTGTTACGATTGGTACACAAAATTTAACATAGTTCCGCCCAGTTACATTGACAACCAACCATCAAACTTACGAACCGCCTATTAGTCTTTTGGGGGTGGTGCTTGGGGATCATAAGGGGTTCCAAAAAACCTTAGCCCCCCATTTGCAGCTTACATGTTTACTTATATCGAAATAGTTTTTAGTGATTATAAAAATATATAAAATTCTTTATTTATTGCAGGTATTAAAATTACTGTAGCTAATAAAGTGATAATATAATGGCTTCTCAATTAATTGGTGATTCGGAGAGGCAACGTGTGATAGATCGCATACGAGCAATAACATTTCGGGAAGCTCGTGATGCTGGGGCCACCTTTATAACACGTTCATGGGTTGCCAAAAAGTTGCGAAGAAGTGAGGACTTCGTCAAAAGAAATTAGAATAAAACTTTGGATGAATGTGAAATGGATACAACCAAATCTGGGCGTCCAAATTTGCCACTCTTTCAGGAAACAAAGGACATCATTGAAAGCGGTACGCGTAAGTGGAAAAACAGCTGTGCTAAACTTTTTAGAGAGATCGAAGTGTTGAGAGGAAAGATCGTTAGTGGTGAGATCATTCGACTGTACCGTCATAGGCAAGGTTTAAAGCCTTGGCACGAACTTCCAAAGCCAAGAAAAACAACTTAACATCGATGACAGAATGTGGTTTGCCCATTATCTTGAAGATTGGGATGTGGATGATTTCATGCATTTAGCTGTCTCCGATGAATTTTCTGTTTACGTAACACGTCGGCCTAACTACCAAAATGATCGAGTGTGGGCCACAACACCAGATGAAATCGATGACAATGAACATTATCGCGAATTATTAAAAAGTCCAGACTGTGTTGGTGTGTTTGTTTTGTTCACTGCAAAGAAGCTCAAGTGGGTGCTGAAGCCAAATGGTCAGAGTTGGGATGGACAGTATTTTCGTGATATTATTCTATCCCAGCATGTCATTCCTTTTCTAAGAAACCCAAACAATGTTATGGATGTCGATCAGGTCACACTTCTGCACGATAAGGCCCCCTGCTTTAAGGCATTAGCCACTCAACAGTTGTTGCGGAACCATTAGATCGATTTCTTTGGAAATGAAGAATGGCCAGGAAATTCTCCTGACCTGAACGTCTGTGAACACATTGGATGAGTTATAAAGGACAAGGTTGAATGTCTCTTGTTTCAAGAACCTGCAGCAAATCGATTTTCGAAGGATACAATGACGCAACACATTGAAACTGTTTTAGCAAATTTGCGTAACGATCAAGATCTATTCACGTCACTTTTGGCAAGCAACCCAAAGCGAATTCAGGCTTTCTTGGAAGCCAATGGCGGGAACACCAAGTTTTAATTGTTTCTCATTAAATGCAGGATTAAATTATCTTTTGTAAGGTATGTTCAGTTTTACTGTACCCCTAATGGTTTAGGCCATGGGCGGCGGGGGGCTAAGGTTTATTGGAGCCCCGTACATATAAAAGGAAATATTTTCAGCTGGGAGTCACAGTAGTTATTTTCACCAGTGAATAAACTCCCTCCGCCATGAATCAAGAACTTTACAGTTTATCGGACTTATATCAAGATGGTGACATTGTAGCGTTGTCCACAATTAATGTTTTTAACGCGGCAGACCGGGATGGATTATTTCCAACGCAAACCGTTGATGATATTTGCAATGACGCTACTTTCGATCCGAAGTCAGGGACTGCCGTAGAAATGTAAGTGCCTGTAATTTTATTTTTTGTAGCTAATTATTCCAAACTTGTTACTTATTTAATGTGCCTGTCATTAGGAGAAAGAGCACTGTTCTGGATTATTTTATCATATATATGGAGAGTTGTAGAAATTCATCTCATCACATTAAAAAGGCTTCATTTAGGTATCCGCAATTATAGATTAGTTTGCAATTAATATTATGCTAAAGTCCTGTTTTTGATTCATTGAATTTTTTTATAATAATCTTTCGCATGTTTTAAATAATTTTATAAAATCCGTAATAAATGTTATTCGGCATTTTCTCTTAAAGGAACTTCTCTGAGCGTTTCAAAGATATCGTCACATTGTAATGCTATTACTATGTGGATACTATGCTAGGGTGTGTCAATTTGGGAGGTGAAAATTAATTTTTGCAAATTCCTTCACAGGGGTTTTAAAAAAATGTTTTTGGATGTGAAGAATTCAAATCTGCTATTATTTTTGTGATTGCTCAACACAGCTTGGTAAATCTACGTTTGATTAAAAAGCACATAAATTGCTCTCGGAAAACAACATTTATTAATTTTAGCTTCTCAAAATGTCAGGTAATGCTATAAAAATTTTAGTTTCTCTGCATAAAACATATCCTAGTAATCATAAAACATATCCTTGTAATCATAAAACATATCCTTGTAATCATAAAACAACATTAGAAAGTAATGACATCAGTAAAAAAAAATATTTAAACAAGTTTCATCAAGTCTTGCTTTGATTCGTTCTTGGACATCAGCCGCCGACTTGCTTCTTGGCCTCTGATATAGCCCTCACGTTTCTCATGTGTATACACCCTGCCTGCTGCCTCTGTGACTTATTTCACACACCTCTCTATTGACTGAGCATGACAGGGCCACTGTGGAACTTGCATAGGCTTGTCAAAGAACTTCTTTACTTCCGCTGTAGTCAGTTTACATGTCAAAGGAGGTTCAAATACCCGTCAGACCAGTCTGTCAGCTCCAACACGGAAGAAGCACTGGGTTGATGGAAGGTGTCTTCCTGGGACGTACAGAAAGATCTCCAAGTGTGTCATCATCTCCACCCTCATGTCAACAATCTTTTGGACACCAGCTCTCCTCTCCTCACTGTCATCTGAGCACAAGAGTGTCTGGATTATCATTTCGCTGAATGCATACCATGCTGAGCGCTTGATGGTTGGCAAAACAGCATCCACTACAGCCTTCTTTTGCAGCTAACTAGCCGCAGCTGAAACAAGATGTGGCGTGGGCCTTCCACCCAAGAGTGTTTTACTTTGATGTTGAACCAACAGGGGTAGTACACACCAACAATGTATTCCACTATCAGTCTTAAGTTGTTGAGGGTTTTGCCTTTAAGACCATGTTTTGAAACCCATATGCGACAAAGCCTGTTTGCTGTTGTCAACCACCTTGAATGGCTCACTGGACCAATTTCAAGAAGGGCCAGATCTGTGGGAAGTTCTCCTGTCCTTATGGCCTGTGTGATCCTATACCCGTACGCTTGATCAGTAGAGAGATCCTTTACGACATTGTCACTCAGTGAAGTAAGAGGCTCTCCAATTGAGAGTTTCGTGAATGAAAGATCAATTTCAAGTTCGGTTGCAGTGTCTAGCATCTTACCAATGTTACCTGTCCACTTGTTATTATACAAGGTCTTCCCATCCAGTGCTGTGATCAAGTGTCGCAGGGGTAACTCGTTAGTGTGGAGGGCACAAACCAGCCAGATCAGCTTACGGCAAAGCTTGACCTGTACCCAATGCATGGAACCACCCTCCCAGCCAGTGTTAACATTTGTAGAATCACCTCCAATGACCTGCAGGCTTTTATCAATGCCCTTCTTCTTCATGAAATCTACAAGATTATCAGCAATAACTTCAGCAGGTTTTTTTTCTCGTTGAGCCTTTCTCAGGAGTGAAGTGGTAGAGATATCTTCCACCTGGCTCACTGCACACAGAATAATGCTCTTCTTTGATGATGCTGGGGAACTGACGATCTGAATTGTCTGCTTTCAGCATAACTTTAGTTGTATCTTGACGGCCGTCAAAGAAGATGCAGTCAATTTCACCCTTCTTACAAAGATCATCAAATTCCTGATCCAGGGATCTCATAACTTTTTATTGGGCCCTCTTGACTTTATTGTGATCAACTACAAGTCTCTTGTCTTCTTCAGTGATCAAGCCAGCATCCATAAAGGCAGCAGTGGTGATGGCAGCTGTGGCACGCAGGCCAACACCATATCTGATGCTATGCATAGCAACATTAGGTATTTCTAATGTGTTGTACTCTGGCTTTTTATTGGAAGTTGAAGACGTGCTTGGTATTTCTAATGTCACTTCATAACTTCCATCCTTTCCATCTTGAGCATCAGCTATTTGTTCTTCATTTTCATGATCAGAGAAAATTATTTCATTTGATGGCATTGAAACATCCTGCTTACTTGTCTGCTTATATTCAGCAAGCCTTCTTCTTTCGTCTTCTTGCCGCTTCTGCTTTTTGACTTGTCTGTTGTGCTCAGGTTGATCTGGCAAGCCAATCTGATGTGGTCCAATAGAACCAGACTTTTCTCTCTGACCTTTAATGAAAGCAAGTTCCTTCACAGGGATTTTCATCTCCCTAGGGCATGTACAGTTAATGTGAGTTTCGTTTTTGCAACCAGCATCTGCAAGGCAGCCAAATTCAGAGCAGAGAACAATTTTACACTTGCAACTGAGGATGTCAAAAAGCTTGTCAAGTTTTGCAATGAAAGCCTGTTTGACATGTAGCTTTCCTCCCAAGAGATATGTTTTTGGCCTGCTCCCAGCTCTCTTGAATCTTGTTTAAGATTGTGACTCGTGAATTTACAACGGGGGCTACAAAAGAACTATTTGCTCTTTCCCACTTTTCAAGCACTTTAGGGTAAATGTCCTTTGCAAGACTGGCTGCTGGGTAGTTTCTCACATCCTCACCACTTTGTTCTCTTAGCAGTAGCCCATATTTCAGAACGTCTCGCAGAGTTGGGAGTTCAGAGGGCAACAACTCTCTACCAGTTCCAATTAGGTTGCTCATATGTGTGAATGTCCCCAGTCTTGTCCTCCTTTTAGAAGCCATTGTAGGTCAATTCCCACTGGTTAGGATGGTAGCACTGACGGACAAGTAATCTTCAGCACACTGATGAATATGTTTCAACCTGTGAAATAAGCAAAAACAGCAGTGCATTATATATACAGCGTATATAATTATTAATATAATAATTATTATATAATTCCACAAAAAAGTAAAAAAAGTATTTTTATGTAGCTTCTTACCAAGCAAAACTAAATTATATTAAATTAACAAAAATATCTTTAGAATTCCTAAGTCATGCTGCAACTTTTTAGCACCCCTCATATTTGGAATTTGAAAGTTGAAAAATTCGACACACCCTAATACTATGCATATGTTTTGGGTTTTTATTAAAAAAGATTCAGTATGAACTAATGAATTATTCTTTCTCCTTTAAGGTCCGATGAGGATTTAACCCGTGTTATACAATCTTTTCGTTTTGAAGAAACCCATGTCGTGGACCTGAATACGGAAGTAGAAGATTTACCGAGCAGTGAACCCAACGATTGGTACATCATTAACGAAATAATGTAAGTATTTTTTTTGTTTCGATTTTTTATTTAGGGTAAGAAGACAATGTATTTTCATCAATTTATTAAATGAAAGAAATCATGTTTTTAATACAGTAACCATCTTAAACTACAAAATATACAAACTAACATTATTGGTTACATATATATATATATATATATATATATATATATATATATATACACGAACAAAACATCATACTATACAACGAGTACGCACAATCGGAAAACAGCTTTTTATCTGTCTGCATACCATTTCGTCGTTTCGTTGAGTGTGACACGGATCGAATAATTTTAAAAAAATTATAAATTCCTTACCACGTGACATATGCATGAGAAATGAAAGGCAGTACATCCAACACTTATTACTAAAATATCCTTGTAGCCGGAAGGGATTCCATACAACTTCGGGGATATGCATCTGTTCGAGAAATTTTACAATAACAGGGTCACTCCAGGGTTGAGTCCCGAGTGAATCAGAATAGTATATGCGGTCCCTGTTTTTAAAATAGATTGCAATCCAATGAATCCCTTCACTACCAATAACATCTGTGCTCACAATAAGGCTACAGCAATTTCTCGTAGATGGCAATTTCAATGTTTCATTCTTCGCAAACACACCGATAAATTTGGAACGTGTGATTCGTTCACTATTTATTTCTCTCTGAAGTGTATTCGCATCCATTTTAAAAGTCAGTGACAACGCCCCTAAATGTGTCTACTTCTATTAGGGCTTGTGACTCGAGGTATACTAGTACACTTATAGGCGCGTCTATCGGCTTGGCGAATTCCAATATGACTGAGATGTTTCCACTTTGTTGTGGACTTAAATGTGTATTTACACTAGTAGATAAGTCAGGTGTGATGTCAAACGGATAAAGGTTAAATTGATCGATGAATTCTTTCTGCGTTACCCCATTCCCGAGCTCATCACAATCACCTGCAATATGGACCAGATCACTATATGCTCGCGCAAAGCGGGAACACAACGTCTGATGAATAATCCATATCCATAGCCTCGACCAACGCAATACCGTTAACGTATAGTTATATTTTTAAGGCCGAAATTCTCGAATTTAAATGCACTCTTTATATTTTCCACTCACCTAAGCATGTTCCTGCATTCCAATTAATATCCTTTTAGGTAGATTTCCCAGGGCGATGTTTTCTATCTGTTTCGATCCCAACCCTGCTGGCACCGTGTATAGTTTGATCTGTGCTCTGTTAATTGAGTATTTTACTGTGGCGTTTAGTAATTTTTTCTCAATTTCTATTTGTTTTGGTGAACTTAGTTCCACTCGCCGCACGCGGAGGTATGTCTCCATAATGTGAATCACAACGGTTTCCTCCCTCTTCTTGATCAGCATCCAGATTTAAACAGATCTCAGGATTCGTGCGGGTGAGCTTTATTTTCATATCTACCCCTTTCACAAGCAACTTCTCCTGGAATGTGAAGTCTGTATGCCGGCGTCCAAAACACTCGTATATCTTCTTTTAGGAATTTTTAAATTTGTCATTTATACTACTTTCGTCTTTAGCTTGATAATAACCCTAGGCACTTAAAAAGGTATCCTTCGCTTCTTTGGAAACGTTCAGCACATTTTCCAGATAGGCTCGTAGGTGGTAGTACCCCGTTCCTGCCGATATGTTGACCTGATTTAAGTATACGTCACACTGGTTGAATAAAGAGTGCAGAAAGTTTGTTTCAAGGTATACAGCATATTTGTCATCACAGTCCGTTCCATCAGAATGGGCTATACGTAGTTTAGCGTACATGTGCACGCAGCTTGGGTCAAAAAGGTAATGGCCTGAGCTGGGTATCACGAATTCTATAGGTGCACTCGGGGAACTAATTGTGTTTAAAGGGTTAATTGTAATAAAGTCACTGTGTTTAATAGAAACTTGAGTTGGAGGCATGTCAAAGAGGGACAGCTCCGATTTGCAACATTGTGAACTACACGGATGGATGAAGCGTGCCATGACGAGTTAGAAATAGTGCCTCTCTCTCGACAAGTAGTAAACAAACTATAATTCATGAGATCAATGTCCTTATCTTATATCAATCAAAAAAATGGTCAACCATAGGTTTCATTCGCTTAGAGCACTTCTTTTTTGATATCCTTTTACGTTTACTGCCACGTGGTGGTAATCCCTCTTCTCACCACCACGCATTTTTCTCTTTGCATCTTTGACGATTTCGTCCCATGTACGCGTTAAGTGTCTTTTTAGAGCTTCTTTCGGTTTAGCTCCAGCCAATATGTCTTCTGCTGTGTTAAGCCCTGATTGTAACGCTTTCCTTCCGAGGTATCTGGCACCCCTCTTCAGCAAGGGGACAGCCGTACGCAGTATGGCTGAAAAAATGGATCCAAGTCCATCACCACGCTGGTATCTCATACCTCGATAGACTGTGAAAGGCTTTCTGTCCATTATAACTCAGTCCGTCGAAAGTGCAGCTTCACTGTTAAGCTCCCGTTACCGAATGGGAAATTTTTTCCATCAATCGTTCTTATATATATTGAGATATTGGTTATTAGATAAGTTGCGACATTCACATAATGGGGTCTGTCATATGTAATACTCAAACTCCTTCCTCTATGGTTGGGGATGTGCGCTATGTGTAGCAGGCGTGCGTGGGTATCCCCAACAAACTGGTGCTCCACTATATTGCTGTAAATATAGCACATGTCTTGGGGTTTATAGCCGTCAACCATTTTCTCCAATTTCAACTGATACATTAGGCTGGACAAGTCGTGTTGTGCCTCGTGAAATTATCTCTTTGGATGACTGATCCATATCGTCCATCGGTCATAATTTTAAACACTCTTTGGTCTTTACTATTTCGGTTAGCCTGCGATTTTAGGGCCACAGTCCATGCATGGGGATCATTGTTTACGATTTCGTATACTAAATCGCTTGTAAGATTTGAGCTTTTTAAAATTACGTTTAAGTCTCACAACATCATCGGCCTCACCATAACGACCCGGTCCTAGTGTTACTTCTGTACTGTAATACCGTGTATCCCCAGTCTGGGCAGTATGCATTGTTTCATCCCGAGTTACCCCGGCTTTTTCACACTCATTACAGTCTCTAAGAATCGTAAAAACGGGCTCTTTATAATTAATACTTAAAAAAAGGTTATTCAACTGAATTTCGCATATACCCACCTCATACGTATCACGACCCAATTCATTGGGTCCGTGGAGTTCTGTTACAAAGTTGGCTAGTGTGTTGTTAGGGTCTACAGACAGGGACGAGGAGGACGGGAGTGTGACGTAGAAATGGTTAGGCGCCATGTTGCATACTATTTAAGCTTCATTATTGCATCAGCTTTTATATAGGTGTTGAAGCTTTCTGGGTATCTTAGCCATTTCACCAGGTACATTTTTCTCTTTCCTGAACCTTTGCTTCCTAAAATTTTCTCAATTTTAAACACATTTCTTCCTAAATTAAATGTCACTTTCTGCAACTCTTCGCGGTAAAAGCCTCCTGCAATTTCTTCCCCATTCAAATCTTCAACGTAATACAACATTATCTCGTCTTTAGATTTCATAGCCCTAATTTTAAAAATCTCGCGTGTCCATCCTTGCTCAAATCCCTCCGCGAATTTATTTCCCGAAGGCGACAGCCTTACATAATCATTGATTTTGAAATGTGTAGAGTGTGGTGGTGGTGCTCCATCTTTCACCTCTGTGCGCGTACCTCTTTCTAAAACTTCGTTAGGTGTTGTCCCAATCGTGCGATGGTGTGAGCAGTTGTAGGATGAGGCCAATGATTCAAGAGTATCTAGAAATCTGTATGTGTTTTTGTGTAAAATAGCGGTGCATGCGTTCCTTTGTATGGTTGGATCCTCATTCAATAGATTATAAAGACTTTATAAACCTTTACTTTATAAACCTTTATTCCTCAATGTATGTGGGAGGGTGCTTTTTAATACATGGTCGATATGTTGTGTGGCCAACCCGTTAATCTTTTGTTGGTCAGGTCTATCGTCGGACACAGGCCCTATGTCACCATGTCCATCGTTCCCCGTGCTGTGCCTAATAACCACGGGAATCTCTGTCGGGTTCTTATAATTTTCGTACTCGTGAAGAAATTTCCGCAGAGCTTCTTGGTATAAGATTCTTTTCTCATCAGGTGTTTTTTCACTGTTTAATAGGGTTAACAATTCGCTTTCCATTCTTTTAAGCCTACTTTTATGGGGATCTAGATCCGTGTCTGGATTCTTTGAACTTTGCGGTGAAGTATACACCTCGTGTGGAATTACTGCGATTTTCTTCATTATATTAATCTTGTCAGTAAAGACCCAAAACTGAAAATAAGATGGGGAGGAATGACCCTCCTCTTTGTACAATAATTCGTTTTTTCTTCCCTACAGTTTGACTTTTACGAGCGAGTGTACGTATTATGTTCTTTTAATGGTGGAAGCGAGCCTTTTGAGGTGGTTTCATTGATACATTGCAATTTATAACGTTAAGACAGATTTCACAGATGCATTTTAAAAAGTCGGAGTCGATATTTTCAGCAAACATCTGCTCCATTGCCCGGGGCAGTCGATGATAGATTTTTATTAACTCATGGTATTTCTTTAGCCTCTTTGTCATTCTGGAATATACCCCGTTTCAGGCTCGTTTGGAAATATATTCGTTCTTAGAAGTACCTTAAACGTGTTTCGCGGATGAAGGTCGCAAAGTAAATATTCGTAACGCGGGGCTTGTAGTTTATAAACTTCCAAAAACTCCTTACGCTGATTCGGGAACATTTGATTGACTAATACCCCAATTTGTGAAACATCTCCACGTTGCGCGAATAAGACTAGATATTGTGTATTTAACGGCACATCGCGCACTTATCTATTTTTGAAAAATAGATTCTGATTGATGAAGAACACGCTTATGTTAAGATGGTTGGAGAACACTGTAAATATCTCGGCAAACGTTTTATCCATCTCCAACATGAGATCGTCAATTACAATGACTGTATGTTCATTTCCCTTTAACGAATTAACGTCATATACATCTTAGTGGAACAAAATATCATCTTGGTACTCGTTGAACACTGAATGATACATCGAATAGCACCATATAATTTTATGCACAAATTTTGAGAACATTTCTCCCTTTCCTTTAATGATTTTAAGCATAAACACAGTTTTACCACATCCTGTAGGTCCAGATATAATACATGTGGATGGACTCGTGAACCTGAATTTTTTCTACAGAATCCATTTCTAACACGTCACATTCCTAAGTGGGTCATTTACAAAATATAATAAATATTTAATGATGACCCTTATATTCTGCAGTCTTGCTTTTCTCTTCTCCCACAGAACCGTGAATGACGATGAGGTACCCGCCCAGCATGTGTACCGATGAAAGTTCTAAGCTCCGCCCACCTGTATGATTGATCATGTGACTCCTGCTACTACCTGGGCATATCTCTTCCCTGCGTGCTCAGTTGATCGCAGCAAGCCCTGGATCTCAGACGTGTATTCTCCCGCGTAGACGAAAAATAGTAATGGCTACCTTTAATATTGCGTGTTCGACGTTTATGAAATGGTATTCGACAAAGTGCCAAGATGTGGTGAATAATGAAAAACTCCCGATTCCACCCTCCTTTGATACTTTTAAGGCTACATTGAATCGTGCGAAGGAGCAAGAGGTACAAATATTCTACGGCTACTCTGGCGAGAGCATTGTAGAATTTCGTAGTACAAGTGATGTAGTTAACTATGTTGTAGGACTAAACTTTATAAAAGCTTACATATACCGTGAAGTAGAAGATACAACACGTGCAGAAGAGAAGCAACGGATATGGATAGTGAGTCTTGTTGATGAGTGGTATGACAAGCGATATTATGTCATGTTACATCATACCACCTACTCGTACCCTACAGTTGAGAATGTAAATCTTGTCATCATGGAGACTCTTAAGTATATTTACCACTATATTAATATATATCATGACGAGGTTTGTAGTGAGGTTGTGGCTAATGGCATGTGTGAGTTTTTAACAGACTTTAGAGACGAGTATCGCATGCTAAGCAAAAAGGAAAAATATGGTCACATGTTTCTCAAATAGTGCGCCGGAGTGTGAATAAAATGTGTTTAGTTCGTGAAAATCCCCCTATGCAAAAATGTCTGGTGCGTATTCTGGGGAGTGGGAGTGATAAAACATTAAAACCGGTATTACTTCATGTACCGGAAAATTTCTCAGAACATCTACCCAATTTAATGGGATACAAGTATTCTCTTACATGTTGGAACAGCGCCGTACACGTTTCATTCACTTATGGTGTGACTCACTCCTCCCGTCGAGCCGATCCGTTGCATGTGGCTCATAGTCATCTCAGAGCTTGAACCGCCTGGACGTGCGCTCCTCGAATACGATGGAACTTCCTTTGAGCAGCATTCTCAACGCCTTGTACGATGTGTCCGTGACCAAGTCGTTGCGCGTGTTCAGGCGTAAAACCGGTGCCATTAACTATATACTGGAAACGACTTGTAGACAAACAAACGGAATGTTGTTTATTTAAGAGTTGAGGAGATGAATAGAATCTTCGTGGTAGTTGAGAAGTGGAGTGAGGATCGTTATAAAATACCTGCAGGTGTAGGTATAAGAAGAGAACAGATTAGTGACACCCCCTTATATGCCGTTGTTTGTACGTTGTGTATAAATAACGATCAGCCATGCATTGATATACGACTGATGTGGAAGAATGCATCTGATAATAACGTTCTTGTCCCTACGCGAAACCGTTATATCCTCGACAGAATGTTTGAAATCGTCCGATTCCGCAAGCTGAGGCCTATATTAGACGCGCGTATTACGGATATGCTTTATTTTGATACGGTTCTTGAATACGCATACACCGCTCTGCTCGATGGGTTTACCGAGTGTAGGACTGAACAAGGCGAGAATGGTCTAGAGCTGGATGCTTATTTAAAAGGTTTAGACTCTTTCAAATATCATGAACTTTGGTACAAAGCACTTGAGCGGTACAGGGCTGAGCTCACCTACACCGTTCACCCTGAAGAACTATTTCTTTATGTAATGAGCAGCTGTCGTAACGACTTAGATTATTTCAACTGCCGCTATGCAGTGTGAAGAAGAGTTCACGATTGAAAAGCTCGGGTCGGTAAAAATAAACCCTCGATTGGAAAGGAGTGTTTATAAATTTGTATTTAATAATGATATTGTGGCTAGCGATGACCTCTTTGTACGTGCTTTTGAATGTATTCTAGTCGTATTTAAAGATAACTTGCCATCCTGATGTAAAGTGGGAACAAAAATAGTATTGAACGATATGAAGGCCATTTATATAGAGTATAGGTTTCCCTATAACTTGAGTGGTGAACTAATATTAAGCCGCGTTTACTGCGTAGTGCAAAGCAATAATGATGTGACTGTAGACTCGATTACGTGTGAGCATAACCCCTCCCCCTTCATTGCAAACCCCTCCCATTTGTTGCATAACCCTTTGCGACATCTTGCAACAGTGGTCAACACTTGCAATTGCATTGCAACATTCTTGCACTCCTCCATTTTGCGCCAATACTACTCACACTTACCTTACGGCGCAATGTATTTGTATACTACTGAAACCGATGGTACGTGGCTATAACCTAAAATTCTTTATTTCAAGAAAGACGTACACTAAAATCATTTCGTAAGTGGTTTTAAATTTATACATAGTCACTGTTTACATACATAAGCAGTAAAAAAACGCCAAGCTTGGCACAGATTGTGATTCAATCAAATATCCCGTGTTCTCTCCTCGCAATTGATCGCTGTTTTAACATTCATACGCAGAAAAAGGCAAAGAAGGATAAAAGGGAATGATTTCGCATCCTAGGTTTACATAGACAAACAGATAGACCACGAACGGAACGAATATATATATATATATATAATTATATATATATATATATATATATATATATATATATATAGGGTGGATCGATTTTACATTTTTTTCGATTTGCATATTCTAATAGAGACAAAAACTTGCGCATGCATGAGAAAATAGCCTCTGCAAAATCTTAGCTTAATAGGTAATCATCTTCTGCCCCCGGCAGAGCGATGAAAATCATATTTTAGTAGTCAAAAACGTATTTTTCTTATAATTTTAAAAATATTTCAGTATGCATCAAAATTATTCCTAATAACTATAAAGTCGATGAAAAAGATCTCATATGATCGTTTTTCCAAGCGTGTTGTCCTACGTTAATATCTTTTGCTCCCGGCAACAACGTCAAATGTTGAAAAAATAGGTAATTTATATACATGTTTTCAGATGGGCTCTTTGTCTTAAATAATGCATTTATATATTTCCCATAGCATTTATATCGTTCTTAGGCATGAAATAACACACACGCAAAATTTTATGACTCTAGGCTAGGGTTTAAAGGTCATCTCTGGTGAGTGCTGCCACTGACGCGCCAGTACGCACTGCGCAGTTCCCTCAGTTGCCTTTTGACAGCGTCGAAGGGAGGTGTGTATTTTGCAGCTGGCTCCTCGAGTCCTCAGTGTGTGTGTGTGTGTGTGTGTGGCTCCTCACTCAGAGTCCTCAGTGTGCTCAATCTCTCTGCTCATATCCTTGTTTGTTTTTCTCATAACTGTTTTTTTCGATTTTATTGCGTAACAGAACAATACATTATTCTTTAATCTTTACAGGATGGCTACCGCTACAACTAGAAGATCGGTTACGTGTCCAATATTTGGTGCTAAAATTTGAATTTGCGATGTTTTCCCACATGTGAAGATGTGATGCAATACTACCATCATGTGAGAACTGAGTTGAGATCATCAAAGAAGGAACCTCCATTCAAAGACATCGCCGCTGTGGTCACGGAGAGACTGGAATACTTGTGGAAATTAGCTTCCATTCCAACAGTTTCGACAGCACGGATAAATCAAATGTTGAAAAGTTATCGTGATAAAATGGCTAACATCATCAAATCACTGAACGCGAAAAAGAAGAACGAATCGTTACAGAAAAATCTTGAGGCCTTCAAGAAATCAACTAAGACCACCTTATTTGACATATCGGCTTGTAAATGCCCTGATTTGACAAAATGCAGCTGCCCTCGTGAACGACGAGTACCACTGAAAGAGCAACAGTTTTTACTTGACCAAAGAAGTGATCGCAAAATGGCAATAGGAACTTTGGATGTTGAAACAACAAATAAAAACGAGATGACTCTTGCAAGAAGATTGGCGATATTGAAACAAGAAGGAATAGCAGAACATCAAGAGCCGTCGACTAGTAAACGACAAGAAACTTCTCAAGAACAACCTTCTTCGTCAGCCTCTAGTGAAACCGAGGATACATCTATAGAATCATCGTCATCGTATGAACTAACACCGAGAGATAAACATGACATGAAGGAAAAAACACGAATGAAACTCCAGGTACTTGCTGAAGCTTGTGATCGTACGGGCGTCTCAGACAGAGCTGCTTCATTTATTGCTTCTTCGTTGTTAGAGGATGTTGGCTGGATACGAGAAGATGATGTCAGTTCAGTGATTGATCGAAATAAGATAAGAAGAGCCAGAAAAAGAGTTCGTTCTGAGCATCAGCAAGATGACAAGATCACGCTACCATTACAGGGCATTTTCTTTGACGGACGTAAAGATAAAACAATGACACAAGAAGAAATAGACAATGTGAAGCATAGAAGGACTGTGGTAGAAGAGCATATAGTTTTAATTCAAGAACCAGAATCCCAGTACATGGGGCATTTCACTCCTGCATCAGGTTCTGCCACTGCAATAACATCAGGTATCATCAACTTTCTAGAGACTAACAATATTAGCACGGACGACATTGTGGCTATCGGCTGTGATGGTACCGCAGTGAACACGGGTCGAAAGGGTGGAGCCATTCGTATGATTGAAATGAAACTACAAAGGCCAGTTCAGTGGATCATATGCCTATTACACGGTAATGAATTATCACTGCGACACCTCATTCAAGACTTGGACGGCAAAACAACTGGGCCAATGGGCTTTACTGGACCAGTTGGAAAACAACTGAACGACTGCGAAAAACTTCCAATTACAGAATTCGATGCCATTCCATCTCCTGACATTGACATAGATGATGCCGAGTTGAGCACTGACCAAAAATATTTGTTAGGCATCTACAGAGCAGTGTCGAGCGGTAGCTGCTCTTCAGCTCTCGCGGCTCGAAATCCAGGTAAGATGGCGCATTCCAGGTGGCTGACAACAGCAAATAGATTTCTGCGCCTCTATGTTTCAACCAGTGAACCCTCCAGCACCTTCAACGAAATTGTGCGATTCATTATGACAGTTTACGCACCAATTTGGTTTAAGATAAAGATAAACTCTAGTTTCACTGAGGGCGCAAAACATTTTTTCGAAATGATGCGTCTCTCTCAGACCATGCCTCAAAGATCTAAGACAATCGCCAACAAAGTCCTCCGTAGAAATTCTTTCTTTGCTCACCCAGAAAATATTTTGATCTCCATGCTACATGCCGATGAGCAACACATAAGAGAATTGGGATGGAGAAGAATATTAAAAGCACGATCAAAACAATCACCAGCGGGGGAAATTCGAGCCTTCGCCATGCCTGAGCTGCTCTACGATAGTCAAAACTATTACGAAATGATCAACTGGCAAACGGCTGAGGTGACCGAACCCCCCGTTACAAAAACAATACCTGATACCCGAATAAAAGAGTTTGTTGAGACGGGAGACCAGCCTGATGGACTGATCCCACTATTCCCTTGTCATACTCAAGCGGTCGAGAGACTCATCAAATTAGTAACCGAAGCCTCTGCCAGTGTAAGTGGAATAGAAGAGAGGGACGGATTCATCCGCTCCCGTCTTCACTCCCGAACAAAAATTCCACGATTTGATTCTAAGAAAGATTACCGTATGTAAATCGACATGCAGCCAAAGGAAGGGTGGTTGGGGCTGGATAGGGTGGAACGACGTACAGCCACCTCCTCGTGGTGAGTTCTGGGTTGCTAATTTTATAAAATTAGCAAGCGAGGAGCTGTACTTAGTACTTATCGTACTTATAACATCGCATTAACGTAATTATAATCCACATTTAGACTTTTCTCGGGGACAGAAGATATTACTCTAGAGTCATAAAATTTTGCGTGTGTGTTATTTCATGCCTAAGCAACGACATAAATGCTATGGGAAATATATAAATGCATTATTTAAGACAAAGAGCCGATCTGAAAATATGTATATAAATTACCTATTTTTTCAACATTTGACGTTGTTGCCGGGGGCAAAAGATATTAACGTAGGACAACGCGCTTGGAAAAACGATCATATGAGGTCTTTTTCATCGACTTTATAGTTATTAGGAATAATTTTGATGCATATTGAAATATTTTAAAAATTATAAGAAAAATACGTTTTTGACTAATAAAATATGATTTTCATCGCTCTGCCGGGGGCAGAAGATGATTACCTATTAAGCTAAGATTTTGCAGAGGCTATTTTCTCATGCATGCGCAAGTTTTTGTCTCTATTAGAATATGGAAATCGAAAAAAATGTAAAATCGATCCACCCTAAATATATACACACACACACACACACGCATACATATTTTCTATCTCTACAAACCATAATTCATATTTTTCTCTTTCTACAGGCCATAATGTCTGTGAGCAAGGAAGAACGAATCCAGATAATTCTACTCATAGGAAATCGGAGTCAAAGAGAGGCCGCTGCTGAATTTAACAGACTGCATCCAGAACGCGAACCAATAACACAGAGTTGTGTTAGCAGACTTGTTGCAAAGTTTAAGGAAACAGGATCCATAGAAGATAAACCAGGCAGTGGACCTTCAAGGAGGTCCACTGACGATGATACAGCGACTGCTCAAGGAAGAAGCACTTCCCACTGTCTTGAAGGAAGAAGGAAATTTCCCAACATGGTTCCAGCAAGACGGCTTCTGCACATTACAGCACCCAAGTAAGGGAATACCTGTACCAACAATTCCCTGGTCACTGGATAGGACGTCGAGGGCCTGTGGAATGGCCAGCTAGAAGTCCGGATCTCACGCCACTAGATTTTTATCTCTGGGGCCACTTGAAAGCGCTGTTATACGCAGAGAAAATTAAGAGTGTTGAACATTTGCGGCAGCGCATTATTGGGGCATGTAACGCCATTACTCCTGACATCATTCACCGTGTGCTTGCTGACTGGGTATCACGTCTGAATTTGTGAATTGAAAACAATGGTGGACATATTGAGCACGTTCTGTAAATAAAAGCTTTTGTTTTGCCTTTTTTTAATTATTTTTCCTATGATGCCGGACTTATG
This sequence comes from Bathynomus jamesi, assembly GCA_023014485.1. Taxonomy (NCBI): domain Eukaryota; kingdom Metazoa; phylum Arthropoda; class Malacostraca; order Isopoda; family Cirolanidae; genus Bathynomus; species Bathynomus jamesi. Next base: position 70,720 of record JAJOZX010000148.1, read on the forward strand.
GGACACCCTATATATATATATATATATATATTATATATATATTATATATATATATATATATATACACTTTAAAGTCACAGTATCATAAATGCAGGAGACATCCTATTCACGGGTAGCCATTGGAGAAAGCTGAACATTCCTTATTCGAGGGCCCTCGGGCCTGGCTTACCAGTCAACCTTGAGCTCTGTTTTATTTCCTCTCACTGTTGCTAATTAGTTCAATTTTCAATTCTAATTAACTTTGTCTTACAAATTCCGTTTAATTAAACAATAACAATAAAAATTGTTTACTAAACACACACAGATATATATATATATATATATATATATATATATATATATATATATATATACTAATTCCGTTTAATTAAACAAGAACAATAAAAAAATTTTAGTACACACACACACACACACACACACGCACACACACATATATATATATAACCTTTGGTTAGCTTCCGCCCGAATTGTTCATTCTGACGAAGGTCAAGCTTTTCACTCCACCTTAGACTTACAGTTTAACGTGAAATCCGAACCACGCCCCATCAGCAGCCCAGCGCCTTAACCACTAGGCCACTTAGGGTACCGATTTATCTACCAACCACTTTCTTTATTGTGTGGAAGGATGAACAGCTGGGTTTTGCTGCGCGCCGGCTGCCGTCGGGTCTCGAACCCAGGGCCGATGGATTCGTAGTCAGCAACGCTAACCACTACACCACCGAGGCGCATATATAAAGGGTGTCAGGAAATGATTGCCCCCCCCCTGTACAGAAGAAACTGAAAGGAATAGAAAAAAACAGACAAAACCACGCGAAAGAGCGTTTAATTATGAATAAAAAACACTTGTTTTAATATCGGGTGTTGCCCCCTTTTGCAGCTCTGACGGCCATTAATCGACGGGGGTATGATCCCAGAAGTGTCTCAAAGAGATCGGTATCATGACTCATTTCTTCAAGGACTTCGTTGATCTTTGCAGTCATAATTTCTGTTGAATACCGATTCTGAATGGGTTGTTCCAGCCAAAGCTGGGCACTTGCGGTTTTTTTTGCGGTACTGCGGTACTGCGGTACTACCGCACTACCAAACCGGTACCGCATAACGCAGTACCGCAAAGGATCGCTGAAAGTACAGGCTGTACTTTCAGCGATCCTTTGCGGTACTGCGTTATGCGGTACCGGTTTGGTAGTGCGGTAGTACCGCAGTACCGCAGTACCGCAAAAAAAACCGCAAGTGCCCAGCTCTGGTTCCAGCATTAAGGACTCCACCCGATCCTTCATGATGGATCCGACATGTTCACAGACATTAAGATCGGGAGAAATGCCAGGCCATTCATTATTTCCGAAAAAATCAATGTTATTGTCCTTAAGCAGTTGTTGAGTCGCAAGTGCTTTCATACAGGGGGCTTTGTCGTGAAGAAAGGTTGCCTGTTCAACATCCAAAACACACTCGGGGTCTTTCAAAAACGGAATTACATGTTGGGCTAAAATTACATTTCGAAAATAAGGCCCATCCCAACTGGTTCCTCTTGGTTTGATAACCCAGATGAGCTTCCGAATAGAGAACATAATGAAAACACCCACACATGCTTGATTTTTTACTATTTCTCGATACTTCTGGTCGTCTGGGACTTCATCAGGAGTTGTTGCCCAAACCCGATCATTCTGAAAATTTGGTTTTCTGGAGACATAAACGAAGAATTCATCGCTGACAACCAAGTGAAGGAAATCGTCTTCCGTCCATTCCTCAAGATAATCACAAAACCATAGCCGATCTTCAATATTAAGATCACTCTTCCGTGGCTTAGCTATTTCATGCCAAGCACTCAAGCCTTGGCGAACTCGAAATTGATGCACAAGTTGCCGATTGACTATCTTACCACGACGGATAAGTATCTCTTTCGCTACCTCAGAGCAGCTCTTCTTTCGGCGCCGTGATGCAGCAAGCACAATGTCTTTCGATTCTTGAGATAATTTCTCCGGTCTTCCTCCTCGAAATTCTGTTTCACAATCTTCAGGATTCTTATTCCAATTCCTTTTGACAAAGTCTTCTGATCTTTTTAATCTCTCAGCCACCCAGTGCCGAGTTATGAAAGTTGCACCAGCTTCCTTTGCTTCACGAAATGTGACAGCTCGAATGCGGTCAAGAACTCGCTTTTTCTCTGAATCATTCAAAATAGATGATGCCATGGTTTCTGTGGGGAAAAAAATGGTAAGAATTAAAGTCACAGGAATAGAATATAATGGTTTTTATTCAGATTTTAACGCTCTTTCAAGTGGTCTCGCCGGTTTTTATCTATCTCTTCTAGTTTTTGCTCTACAGGGGGGGGCAATCATTTCCTGATACCCCGTATATATATACATATATATATACACACTAATATATGCGGATTCCAAAATTGGATCGCCTACTCCAAATGGGGTCTAACTAATGATTTATAAAGAGGAACTATAATATCGCGCGATTTTTACTTAAAATTCCGAGCTATAAAACCTAACACTTTATTCGCTTTATTGACCGCTGCTGTACTTTGTTTCGCTACTTTTAAATCACCAGTAACTATAACTCCTAAATCTTTTTCCTGCTCTACGCTTGTTAACTCCTTCCCTGACATACTCAAAGGTGGGCACCCGGGCCTCAAAAAGGACCGACGGTCCCGGTCCCGGTCCTTGCCTCAAACTGGACCGACGGTCCCGGTCACGGTCCTTTCTGAAGATAGGACCTAGGAACGACTCGGTCCTCGGTCCTTATATATAATATAAGTGAAAAATTTGAATTTACTGACCTTCTCTTCAAAGAGAGCCTTGGTGACTCTGGACGGTCCAGCCATGGCCTCCCGTATAGTCGGCTGAACCATGGTCCTCTGCCTCTTGTCGTCGGGGCGCTCCTGAGGGTCTCCTCGCCGCTTCTTCTTTTTCTGGAGCTCCACCCAGTCCTTGATGCACTGGTCGAACTGGTTCTGGACGTGAGGGTGGCGCCTGGAGACATGTCGCTTGAGGTTGTTTTGGCTCTTGTTGCTTGTCGAGAGGATGTTCTTGTTAGGCAGGCACAGCAAGCACTTGTACTCCAGGTTCTGCTCACCCTTGTGGCCCAGGTATTCAAAGTATTTGTCCAGGTACGGCCAGGGATTGCCGGGTTCAGTTCTTCCGCTAGGAGCTCCAGTTGCTTGACTTGAAGTTGAAGCACTAACATCAGTAGATTCTTCGTCTCCTCCAGGTGTTGAAACAAGTTTCAGTTCAGTCTCAGTCTCTTTCTGAGTCTTCTGGAGGAAACGATCCATCTTCTTTAGAACTTCAAATAATCACTAAACACACTAAAATCACTAAAAAAGACCGTCCGGACCGGACCGTCCGGAATTGCTTAAAAATGGACCGTCGCTCCTCATTTCGGTCCTCACTGAGAAAAGGACCGACTTTCCCGCTCACGGTCCTTTTGGAACTCGGTCCTGCCCACCTTTGGACATACTATACGCAAAATTACCGTTACGCGAACCTATATGTAAAATTTTGCACTTATCGACGTTAAATCTCATTTGCCATGTGACTGACCAATCAACTATTTTATTCAGATCTTCCTGGATTTTACCTTTATCTTCGTCATTAATCGCCCTACCACCCAGCTTCGTGTAATCCGCAAACTTTGAACCTGTACTGACTTGGCCGACATCTAAATCGTTAATGTATATAAGAAAAAGCAAGGGGCCCAATACAGAACCCTAAGGAACGACACTCGCTACATTAGCCCAACACGACTCCGCTCCATCAACGACCACCCTCTGTTTCCTACCTCGCAACCACTCTTCTATCCAATTTATTACTACACCCCTGATTCCATGAGCCTTAGTTTTTTCAATGAGTCTTTTGTGCGGTACGGTGTCAAACGCTTTTTGAAAATCTAAATACACTACATCAACCGCCCGATGACTATCGTAAACGTCAACCACGCTTTGAAAAAATTCTAAAAGACTAGTTAAGCAAGATTTGTTTCGCCTAAAACCGTGCTGCGTATTTCTAACTAAGTTATGCAATTCTAACTGTTCGACTATACGATCCCTAATTATTGATTCCAGTAGCTTACCTACAACAGGCGTTAAACTGATTGGCCTATAATTTCCCGTCGCACCTTTATCGCCTTTCTTAAAGATAGGTGTTACGTTTGCTAACTTGAAATTATCTAGTACGCACCCCTCAGAAATAGACGCATTAGAAATCGTTGTTAGCGGCACAACAATGCTATCTTTTAATTCTGTTAGTTGTATGGGTTATATGGAATCCGGCCCCGGTGATTTGCGCATTTTCATTTTATCAATATAGCGCATTACCTCCCCTTCACTAACCACAATATTATCCAAAATATTACCATTATCAAAAGGTATTATGTGTATGACCGTAGGGATATTCGTTACATCTTCTATAGTAAAAACTGACGTAAAAAATTCGTTTAACAAGGTAGCCATTTCCTTGTTTTCAGAAACTAGCTCTCCGTCAACATTTTTCAACGGCCCCAAAACACTTTTTACTGGATTTCTATTGTTGACGTATTGAAAGAATCGCTTGGGGTTTTCTTTACCGTCACGAGCTATGGAGATTTCAATTCGCGCTTGGACTTTTTTATTACACTTTTCGCTTCACGCCTTAGAGATATGTAGTTGTTTCGTAACCACAAATTGTCTTTATCGCACTTATGTAGCCTATAAGCCCTATCTCTACTCTTTATAATGTCTCCTACTCTAGAAGTAATCCACAAGGGCTTGTTGTTTACTTTCGCACGCTTAATTTTGCACGGTACACATTCCTCATTTATAGTCATATATATATATATATATATATATATATATATATATATATATATATATATACTAATTCCGCGTAATTAAACAATAACAATAAAAATTGTTTACTACACACACACACATATATATATATATCTGTGTGTGTGTGTGTGTGTATAGTAAACAATTTCTATTGTTATTGTTTAATTAAACGGAATTAGGAAGACAAAGTTAATTAGAATTGAAAGTTGAACTAATTGGCAACAGTGAGGGGAAATAGGAAAGAGCTCGAGGTTGATTGGTAAGCCAGGCCCAGGTGTCCTCAAATAAGAAATTTTCAACTTTCTCCACTGGCTACTCGTGAATAGGGTCTCTCCTGCACTTATGATACTGTGACTTTAAAGTGTAATTGTTTTTAAAATTAAAGTCACCTTGTCCATCTCTCTCGGAATTTTAAGTTAGAATAAATAGGTCATTCTCGCCGATCCCCTTTAAACATGTGTCTTAGTCGCAGTGCCGGCGCCAGGGTATTCAGCGCCCTAGGCGAGCCCTTCAATGTGCGCCCCCGCCCAATAAGTTTTGATAAGGTAGTGTAGGAACTCTATTAGCTACTATATTGGGGTCAATCCCAGAATAGGCACCTGATGTACCTCAATCCCAGCTGAAGCACCTGCGTTCAACCTCAATCCCAGAATAGGCACCTTGTAAGGAATTAAATAAAAAAACCTGATGATTACAAAATTTATTGTTTATACAAAGTTTATTACAAATGTAATAAAGGCAAAATTATAAAAGGTTTAAAGTGGTTTAATGAATAAAGAAAATTTTTAGATATTATAATTATTTCTGAAATAGAAATCGAATAATATTATTAATAAAATATTAAATGTGAAAATCAGGTAAAAATCAAACTGGTAAGAATAGCAAAACTAACCAAAAAAGCAGAAGATATAGCAAAAGATTAGGTTAGGTTAGGTTAGGTTAGGTTAGGTTAGGTTAGAGTTGATTTTTTCAAATATTGATAAAAACAATGAAATTATATCTCTAAAAACTGTTTATATTTTTTCTCCTCAATCCCAGATTAAGCACCTGTGTTTTGCCTCAATCCCAGATTAAGCACCTAAAAATGATTTCAGGTGCCTATTCTGGGACTGATCCCTATATTGTTTTTGCAATTCGAAAAACCGTTGATAACATGTACATTTTCATCTTGTGGCTTCATATTTTCATTCATGCAAATAATTCCATATAATTATTATCAAAGAAAGTCGGTGAATAAAATGTCAATAAAACAAATTTCTGTTAATAATATAATATGTATAATAATAATATCTTCTACAATTTACCTCTTTCGAGGCATGAGAGAACTGTATTACCATTATAATTAATTATAATTAATTAATTATAATTAACTTGCGAACAAGAAATATATAAATGCAAAAAACTTCACTTTTTTCTACGTGAAGGTCAAAATATGATAATAAAAACCCACTCAAATAGACAGTTTATTTCCACAACAGTTTCGATGCCCACTGGCATCCTCTTCGGGTGGATACAGAAAAACGAATGAACCAAAAACAAGAGGGAAAACAGTCCAGGGACCATTAAGAAATTCACACCTAGGTTAGATCCCGTTCTCCCGACACTGGAAGGGCATTTTTATTAAAGAGACCCGCTTATAAGTACATTCGCACAAATTTAAAACTATCTTCTTGTTCTATACATACAGATTCTATTATTTTTTTACATAATTATTACATTTATTATTAAATTTATTACATTTAATATTGCATTATTATTTATTACAGAAATTATAAATTTATTATTACATTGATTATTACATTGTTGTTTATTCTACAGAAATTATAAACCAAAAAACGCATGAAAAAGGCGAGAAGGAAACAATCCAGAGACCATTAAGAAATTCGCACCTAGGCTAGATCCCGTTCCTCCGACCCCAGAAGTGCATTTTTATTAAAGGGTCCGGCTTATAAATACATTCGCACAAATTAAAACTATCTTCTTGTTCTATACATAGAGATTCTATTATTTTGACATAATTACTGCATTTATTATTGCATTTACATTTTTTAACATTTATTATTATTATCTTCCAGTGTCGGGGGAACGGGATCTAACCTAGGTGTGAATTTCTTAATGGTCCCTGGACTGTTTTCCCTCTTGTTTTTGGTCCATTCGTTTTTCTGTATCCACCCGAAGAGGATGCCAGTGAGAATCGAAACTGTTGTGGAAACAAACTCTGTCTATTAGAGTGGGTTTTTATTAAGAAATATATAGTTTTATGATCATGCATATCGCCGAGTAAATCTGTTATCTGGCAAAATTTTAAATGTTTCACTTTAGTTATTTGCGAACGTATAAAATTAACATATGCCTCAAAAGATATATTCTTTTTTCATGTGAAAACTTGACTTAATACTTGACTAATCCTTGATTAAAATCTTGACAACATACTGTTACAATAATCATCTTCAGTTACGTTCAGTAGACTACTAAACTTGACCAGTGGGAAAAAAATGCTGAGAACTAGATACCCAGCACCATCAGCACTAGGGTTTCTCCTTATATGCAGCTTTCTTCATCCCGGGAAATCATGGGAATTCCCGGAAAAATGAAGCCAATTCCTGGGATCCCGGGAAATCCAGGAAATGGTTGTATATTTAAGAGAACGGTAATTTTTCTTATTGTTCAGTGATAAAACACCCTTTTAGAATTGGGATAACCAATTACTTATGCCTAAATGACCACTTTTGCATTGTAATACTTGAATTGAGTTTACCAATCAGTGGTAGCTATTTATTATTTATTAAACATAATATTTATCATGCTATTCATCTGTAGGGGACAAATAAAAGGCTAAAATATTATATTCCTTTAATTATAATTAAGTGCATTTGCAAATAAAAAAAGAAAAAGAAAAAGAAACTTCACTCAAAAAAAAATAATTTATACCTTTTATCTCAACATATTTTATCTTAAAATACTTAACCAATACAAAAAAATAAAAATAAATAAACTTCATTAGAAAAAATAATTTCATCCTTTTATCTTAAAATATTTTATCTTAAAATATTTATCTTAAAATATTTAAAGAGTCAATCAACAGTTTTAAAGTAGCTTCTTAAAAAACATAAACAATCGATACTTCTATCACTAAGACGAGTTCTCAACTTGGTGATAAATAAACCTGCTGCAGAAAAGGCTCTTTCTGATTCAACAGAGGTTGGCGGAATGGTTTTCATTGCATCAAATAAATTCATGATGTTTGAAGTTCTGTTCCCTATTGTCTCGAATAACTGCAGTTCTTGCTTCAAATGCTTGCTTAAACTCTGAGCAAGATGAGTTGCCTGCGATCGCTAGATAATATACTGAGACTCGGTAAATATTATGCAGTTTTCTTTAATTCTACTCAAGAGCCTTCTAATAACAAAATAAAAAACAAATAAATCAATAAAAAATAAATTAAGTAATTTTAAAATTCCGGGATTTCCCGGGATTTTCAAATTCAATAAAAACAGCCTGGATCCCGGGAAAGAAACCCTAGTCAGCACGTACCCCCATCACTGCTCTCTCATTATTTTATAATACAAATACCTAATCTACTAGGAGCCCAATGAGCCTTTAAAAGTCCACAGTGTCCACTATAGGCACGTAATATACATATGAATGTACGCGTATGACTGTGGTCGCCCTTGATGGTATCTGCTGTGGCCTCTACATATTTAATCAATCTGGTTTATATTATGATAAAATCTGACGAGAAGCACTAAGATTGAAAAAGAAAAACTCGCTGTACTTATAAACACGTTTCTATCCCATACATAATTAATCCTTACCCCGCTTTTATTTCAACAAATATATAAAACAGAAAAACTAAGTCAAGCATTATAGAATATACTTATTATAATACAAGAAAAATCAGATAATTACGTTACAGAAATAAAACAATTTCAACTTACAGTTTGGCATGCTGACGAACCGTTCTTGAAACTTGTTACTCTGACCACTCTAAGAAGATGACGTCATATGACGGGCATATGGTCGTCATATGACGTCATAACACCACACGACCCTCTCCCCGACCATCCCCCGCTCCACCCCCACCCCGTCCTCCATCCTCCTCCTCTGTCCCGCGGATGACCTCACCTTTTCCCACCTGCCCCTACCTTTTCCTCCTCTTCCTTCCCTCTCTTCCTTCCTCCTCTTCCTTCCCTCTCTTCCTTCCTCCTCTTCCTTCCTCCTCTTCCTCGTGGAAGGTAGGTCACCCGCGGGACAGAGGAGGATGGAGGACGGGGTGGGGGTGGAGCGGGGGAGTGTCGGGGAGAGGGTGGAAGTTCCACCCCCACCCCAAAGCGTCGCTGCTTCTTGTGAGGACGAAATTTTCTCATTCTTTTAATAAAACACTTCCAACAAAGTTTTTTTTCTCAACATTGCTATCATCAGTCTTAGCCACTGTTCCCTTTATTACTAAGTTTTCGAGTTTTTAGTTGGACTAAGTAATTTTGTCTAAGTTGTTCAGAATTTGTGTGGGCCCCCTAGATTTTGGCGCCCTAGGCGATCGCCTAGTTTGCCTAGTGGGTAGCGCCGGCCCTGCTTAGACGTTAATCCAAATGTGAGGAGGAGATTGTAGGCACTAATCGACGAGAGAAATACTCCGGGGGGGGGGACGTTAGGCCTCAGACAAGGAGTGCTAGAACTCCTGTTTCTCTGTCACTGTCCTCTTTAGCTGATCTTTTTCTGTGTCTCATTTACACTCTACGTCTTACGGCAGAACCCCCACAATAATACCTCCCTCAAATATACCCCCTTATTCCTGTTCAATTCCGGGTACATCCTCCACATCAGCAGCTTCTCGTTCTGTAGATGATGGCATAACATTCGAGTTGGTGCGCACGCTACCCCCACCCCAGCCTTAACTAGAAATCGGTATATAGTAAGGGTTGATCCTAGATCCATGTATAGCAATGGTGTTAAACACGGACTACGACGCGTAGTTGAACGTATTGTGGAGTTTGCTCTTCAGAACCGCGACGAACGTGAAGTCAGAACGCGGATGTCCTTCGGGTTCAGGTCAGATGACAGGGATGTAGATGATTTTTGGGTAGTAATACCATTCAGACGCTTGGCAGCTGTAGATATAGAGTATATATTAGGCTGTATAATGCAGGCCTTTCACAGTAGTATAGCCTTCAATATGGACAACTTCACTGTAAATATTGACCGTGTATTCTGTGTTGCGGGTCATAGTGCCACACCTTATACTCTTAACTTCAATTCTCAGGCTATTTATAGACGGCATATAAACGCCGATCGTGGTTGCGGCTTTATAGCAGTAGTCTTGGCCCGTATGTTTACTGTACTAAATACAAGGGTCAAAAACATTTGGTTGCCTACGGTAGTGGAGCGTGCCCGTAAACTAGCTGTAGACTGTAAACTTGAGCCCTGAATAGCTGAGAAGGGCAGAACAAGAAATGAATGTTCGTATAGTTGTATTTGGAATGGATGATCGTCGTAGGACTGTGTATGTTTTTAAAAGCAGTGTGAGAGATCGTACAAGACCCCTACTTATTTTAGGGCTGTCAGGAACAACGTATCTACCCATCCGTAATATAAGGGACCTTTACGCGAGTTATGATAAAAGTCGAAAACATGGACGACATCATGATTTGTGTAAGGGGTGTATCGAGTTTGCGGATGATATAGTGAAACATTGTAAAGATTGCCACATGGTATGTGAGCAGTGTAAAAGCTCCAAATGTGAAAGCCGTGTAGTTGAAGCTGAGAAGAGGGATTGTGATGTGTGTAGACACACATTTTTCAATAATAACTGTTTTGAGCTCCATAAATCAATTGGCACGTGCAGGAAAATGAGAATTGTGAATGTGGTATTTTTCATATGGTGGATAATTGGGGGAATTTCAAGCATAAATGCGATGAAATTTACTGTTCTACATGCCATGAGAAATATAAGGCGGTTGGAGTAAAGCACGTATGTTATATGAAAGACGCTAACCCTTAAAATAGCCCTTGTATAACTGTGTACTACGATATAGAAACATACACGAACGCTGAACCAAAGAGGTTATTCCATATTTACTTGTAAGCCAGACTAACTGTGATGAGTGTATGGAGATCGTGTGTGATGAGTGTCACAAATGTGGTAAACGGACAAACGTTTTTAAAACGAATGCCCACGATAGCCCTGTGAAACTCTTTGTGTCCTATATTGTCAAGTTAGCGGAGAAGTTCCAAAAAACAACTGAATATATTCTTGCCCATAACGGGGCAAAATTTGACACACAGCTCCTTTATAAGGAGCTGCTTGAGCACAAGTCATCTGAGATATTTACAGATGATCCCTTGAAAAGAGGAAACAAACTTATACAGATGCAAATAAGAGGTAAGTACAGTTTAAAGACACGTTATTATTCACACCTTGTAAATTAGCAAAACTACCCAAGGTGATGGGCGTAGCCGCTGAAGTTTCAAAAGGATATTTTCATTACACATTCCTCACTAGCGAAACTTTAAATTACGTAGGACCACCTCCACCCAAACATTACTTTAACTATGAATTTATGAGTGCAGATGAACGTAAAGATTTTGACCGCTACCACAACAGTTTTAATGAATTTAATCCTTATAATATAGCTGATGAATGTTAGCGTTATTGCGTGAATGATGTGCGCGTGCTTAGAGTATGTTTCCAGGCCTTTAGAAAGATGTACATAGACCGTTTCAAATGTGATCCGTTGCAAGTCGCAACCACGATCTCCTCATTATGTTTTTCGGTGTTGAAGAATAACTTCATGCCTAAAGACACCTTAGCTGTCATTCACAGAAGCAATCCCCGCAGTTATGGGCACAAGGCTTTTTACTGGCTCATACACATACAGCAGCAGACAGGTGTATACATAAAGAATGCCCGCAACATGGGGGAAGTACCCATTAAGGTTAATGGTCGTGTTTTTTGGGTTGATGGTCTAAGCGAAAACCATGCCACTGGTGAGAAGACTGTGTACTCCTTTAACGGTTGCTGGTGGCACGAATGCCCCCCGTCCCGAGTGTGGAATCGTAGGAGATATCCACGGTAGATCTCCTGCCGACAGTCTTGCGTGGGCCCGTACCCGCGATCAACTTATAGGCTCCCAGTTCACTCACAAAGTCTTGTGGGAGCATGAGTATGATGCACGGATGGAAACAGATGGACAGTACCGTGAAGAAATAAACACGATCAAACGTTCAATGGTGCTGGATCCTCACAAATGCGGTGATAGCTTGTTCGGAGGGCGTACAAATCCCTTCAAGCTATACTTTCCGCCTACGGAGGGCGTGAAACTCCATTACTACGACTTCTGTTCTTTATATCCCTACGTGATGAAGAACAATCCGTACCCCGTGGATGCATCAGAAACTGGTGGGACCTGACCTGCCCACCATCGAGGTGTTCTCAACAAATTTGAACGGGTACTATTTCGGCCTTTCTTTCATAGATGTGCTCCCACCACGCGATTTATGAATGCCGATCTTACCCGTCGTTATAGACCACAAGCTCAGTTTCCCCTGTGCATGAAGTGCACAGAGGAGAACAATGGGGAATGTAATCATACAACCAACCAGCGTAAGATCAGAGGTGTATATACAAGCCCAGAATTGGATCTATCTGTTTGTTCGCTATGGCTACAGAATATTGAAGATACATGAGGTGTGGAGGTTTCAGAAGCTACCCAACCTTTTCACGCCATATATAAACGCTTTTTTTAAGGATAAGGTAGAAGCATCAGGGTATCCGCGAGGAGCTGATACTGAAGATGAAAAATCGGCTTATATTCAACGTTCCCGTGCCCGTGAAGGCAATCAGTTTGACCGTTCCCGAATTGTAAAGAACCCAGGCAAGCGCTTTCGTGCAAAGTTGTGTCTAAACAGTCTTTGGGGAAAATTTGCACATAATACTGGCAAAGGGAACGTTCATTTAGCACAAAGTTATAGTGAAGTCTGATATTATGCCAAAGCTCCCGATAAAGAGGTCATGGAGATCGTGAATGTAGGTAATACTTACATAATAAAGTACAACAATACCGAATTGGCCACAGATACCTCACGGGTTACAAACATACCTGTAGCCAGCTTCACAACGGCCTACGCACGCACCAAACTTTGGTGCCTATTGCATTCTCTTGGGCGGAGGGTTCTGTACGCCGATACAGATAATGTGATATTCACAGCGAGGGAGGGTGATTACATGCCTCCTATTGGTGAATTCCTCGGAGAGTTGACTGATGAGATATGGGGTACGGTACTTATGGGGTACGGGTGAGGGTGGGGGAGGATATGAAATATATCGTGAAGGCTAAGGGTATCACGCTCAACCAGGCCAATCGGCGGGTCGTGAACTTTGATTCGTAGAAGGATCTAGTGTGCTTGGATGATGATGAGGGCGACCAGTCATCCCAACTAACTGTAGGGACCCACAATTTTCGGGCGCAGAAGCTGGGAGGCGTGAATGAGCTTAGGGGTACAAAGGTGTGCCGTAACACCTATAGGAAACGTTACCAAGTGCCTGGTACCTATGATACCGTACCCTTTGGATACCATAATCTTTGACTGTTATATATGTCTATTGTTAACGATATGTTTATTTATTACACGTATTTGTAAATATATATGCCTTGAATATTTCGTTTATTAAATAAATCATGTTTCAGTTAGCGTTTCACTTTCTCCTTTGTGTGTGTGTGTAGATGAGAAAATTCTAAGCTCCGCCCAGCGTTTGTACAGGAGAAAGTTCTAAGCTCCGCCCACGTTTATGATCGGTCACGTGACTCCTGCTACTACCTGGGCATATCTCTTCCTTGCGTGCTCAGTCGATCGCTGCAAGCCCTAGGTCTCAGACGTGTATTTTCCCACGTAGACGAAAAATAGTAATGGCTAACTTTAATATTGCGTGTTCGACGTTTATGAAGTGGTACTCGGCAAAGTGTGAAGATAAAGTTACTGAATGGCTCCCTATTGCACCCTCCTTTGATACTTTTAAGGCTACATTGAATCGTGCGAAGGAACAAGAGGTACAAATACTCTACGGCTATTCTGGCGAAGGCATTGCAGGATTTCGTAGTACAAGTGATGTATTGAACTATGTTGTAGGACTAAACTTTATAAAAGCTTACATATACCGTGAAGTGGAAGAAACAATACGTGCAGAAGAGAAACAACGGTTATGGTTAGTGAGTCTTGTTGATGAGTGGTGCGACAAGCGGTGTTATGTCATGCTGCATCATACCGAGTAACGTACCCTGCGACTGAGAATGTAAATCTTGTCATCATGAAGAATCTTAAGTATTTTTACCACTACATTAATATATATCATGACGAGGTTTGTAGTGAGGTTGTGTTGTGGCTAAAAGCCTGCGTGAGTATTTAACAGAATTTAGAGACGAGTATCGTATACTAAGCAAAAAGGAAAAATATGTTCATATGTTTCTCTCAAATAGTGCGCCGGAGTGTGAATAAAATGTGTTTAGTTCGTGAAGTTCCCCCTGAACGAAAATGTCTGGTGCGTATTCTGGGGAGTGGGAGTGATAAAACATTAAAACCGGTATTGCTTCATATATCGGAAAATTTCTCAAAACACCTACCCATTATAAATGGGATACAAGTATTCACGTTGGAACAACGCCGTACACGTTTCATCAGCTTATGGTGTGACTCACTCCCCCGTCGAGCCGATCCGCTCGCCCGTGGCTCATAGTCATCTCAGAGTTTGAACCGAGTGGACCGTCTGGACGTGCACTCCTCGAACACGATGGAACGTCCTTTGAGCAGCATTCTCAATGCCGTGTACGATGTGTCCGTGACGAAGTCATTGCGCGTGCTCAGGCGTAAAACCGGTGTCATTAACTATGTACTGGAAACGACTTGTAGACAAACAAACTCTGGTAAGCGGAATGTTGTTTATTTAAGTGTTGAGGAAATGAATAGAGTCTTCGTGGTAGTTGAGAAGTGGAGTGAGGATCGTTATAAAATTCCTGCAGGTGTAGGTACAAGAAGAGAGCAGATTAGTGATACCCCCCTCATATGCTATTGTTTGTACGTTGTGTATAAATAACGATCAGCCATGCATTGATATACGACTGATGTGGAAGAATGCATCTGATAATAACGTTCTTGTCCCTACGCGAAACCGTTTCATCCTCGACAGAGTGTTTGAAATCGTATTACGCATATGTTTTATTTTGATACGGTTCTTGAATACGCATACACCCCTCTGCTCGACGGGTTTACCGAGTGTAGGACTGAACAAGGCGAGAATGGTCTTGAGCTGGATGCTTATTTAAAAGGTTTAGACTCTTTCAAATATCATGAACTTTGGTACAAAGTACTTGAACGGTACAGGGCTGAGCTCACCTACACCGTTCACGCTGAAGAACTATTTCTTTATGTAATGAGCAGCTGTCGTTACGACTTAGAATATTATTTGAACTGCCGCTATGCAGTGTGAAGAAGAGTTGACGATTGAAAAGTTCGGGTCGGTAAGAATAAACCTTCGATTGGAAAAGTGTTTATAAACTTGTACTTAATAATGATGTGGCTAACGATGACCTCTTTGTGCGTGCTTTTGAATGTATTCTAGCCGTGTTTAAAGATAACTTGCCAACTTGAGCGGTGAAATAATGTTAAATCGTATTTACTGCGTAGTGCAAAGAAATAATGATGTGACTGTAGACTCGATTACGTGCGAGTTTAGTGTTTTAGTTAAGCGCAGTAGAAGATAAAGTATGTATTTTGATGTATATTTATTTTCAATATATATATTTAATTATTTAATAGTTGTATATATATATATATATATATATATATATATATATATATTATATATATATATTTCTACTGTACTGTTATATTGATGATTATACTCCATCGTTTTGTATTATATTAATTTTTATTTTATTTTTTTGATTATATATCTATTCCTCGTTCTTATTTCTTATACTATTATTATTTTTTAATTTTATTTTTTGATCATATATATTCCTTCATTTGTATAGGATTGTATATTTATTTTCGATATATTTCATGAAATTGATTCCACTAATTCGTCTAAATAAACAGAATGATGTAATGGTGTTTTATTTAATTCTTTTGGTTGTATATATAAACGCTATTATTATTTAATTATATGTATACCAAATGGCTGGTTACGCCTTCTAAACCGACCGACGGATTTCTAAGCCAACTGTCAAGAATATATATATATATATATGCATTAAATAAATAGCGCTATCTGGCAACTCAACCCTAATAATGTACACCTGAACAAATCATTTACGCTTTCTAAGCCAGATTAAGCCTTATAAACCGACTGACGGATTTCTAAGCCAACTGTCAAGAATGTATGCTTTAATTAAATAAATAGCGCAATCTGGCAATTCAACCATAATAATGTACACCTGAACAAGCCATTTACGTCTTCTTAGTAAGATTAAGCCTTCTAAGCCAACTGATTTACACCTTATAAAACAGCGGGCGCTCAGATGAACTCTCATTATGCGTCTGGCTGGAGCCAGGCGAACACCCCTCTCTCCTTCTTAGGTTAGGTTTCCCTTTGGGGGCTGAGGACATCCCACCTTCTCCCCCAAAGCTCCCTCCCCCCCTTTGCAGCATTGATTTGTTGCACAACCCCTCCCCCTTCATTGCATAACCCCCTCCCCTTAATTGCATAACCCCCTTCCCTTGTTGAATAACTCCTTCCCCCTTTGTTGCATAACCTCTTGCAACATTGGGCAACATTGCATTGCAAAATTTTTGCACTCATCCATTTTTCGCCCATACTACTGACATTTACCATTACTTATTCGAACTACAGTGGATTTAATTTCCCAGAAGAGTTTCTTGTTCCAAGCACGGTCTGTGTGCAACATAAAAGTTTCTCGGGGGACCATTCTGAGTTGTATCATATGTATAATTGTATATACAACGCCAGACCAGAAAAAAAAGACTCAAATTTGTTCATGACCTTGATAATACCTTTAAGTTATACACCTTTATGAGGAATGTCGAGTATCTGTGACTCATTATGATAAAAAGACACTTCTGTGTGCCTCTTTAAAAAAAATATTGCAAAAAACTTTATTAAATAATGAAAATTTAATGCATAGCGACATATCAAACTATTAGAATATCTTGTAAGGTGTTACAAAAGAATAGAATAAATTCATTATATTTATTGAGTACTGACAGTATATTAAACATCTATCAAAGGCTTTTTTAACTCTGCGTCTTAGTATTTAATTGGACCTCTCTTAGCCGTGATTACAGCCTCTAATCGACGTGGTATCCAGTCGACAAGCCATCAAACATCAAGTCATCAAACACCTCTTCAGTGTGACCCCACATCATTTACATTAATGCAACCCCATACTAACACACTTGCCGTAAATTTGAACGATCGCTTCAGGCAACTTTCATGATACATTTCAGACTTTCTTCGCCAAACTCGCGAACCCCTGTCACCAAATGACAAACTTCTTATTCGTCTGAAAAAAGCACTTCTTTCCAATTGTTCACAGTCCATACAACTCCTTCTTTGCACCAGGATAGTCGTCTTCTCTTTTGCTTCGTATTTAACATCGGCTTAATTTTCTGTTTTCGCGACCGAAATCCCATTTCGTAAAGGTGGTGTAACGTTGTTTGTTTGTAAGCTTGAGTTCCAGACTTTTCCCAAATCTTTTGAAGCCTTGAAGATGATGGAAATCTGTTCGTGAGTGCAATATTTTTCAATTTTCTATCTTCACGCTCATTAGTAAGGTGTTTTCTCTCACAGTTTGAGCGTGTCCTGGTCGCTGCAGATTCAGTCTTAGATTGTTGTAAAAATTTTGAAACTGTGGACTGGCTACATGACAGTACCAGCAACAGCTGCCTGCTATCGTCCAGATTTTTTGAGCTTAAGTATTGTCCGCTTCTGTCCCTCTATTATGTCACGTTTTGTGTAGCTAAATAACTTGATGTCCTGTTAACAATTTGAAGTTGCCTTTGCGCCCGCTAAAGTAGAACCTTCTAGAAGTTACAACTATAAATAGCAATATATACTGTGAGACAGTCCTTTCTTTTGTAACACCTGACAAGATATTCTAGTATTTTCGTATGTCGCTATGCGTTAACTTTTATATTATTTAATAAGGTTTTTGCTATATTTTAATTTTTTTCCAAAACTTGCACCGAGCTTTGTTGCCAAATTGGTTGTTTCGTTAAACCACTCTGCACTTACTCTATCGATGTTCTCATGGCAGTTTGAAAGAGCGCTTATGACGTGATCTGCGTCTTGCATCGCAGCAGCAATGTCTACATATGAACTCTGTAAGGCGACAGTGAGAGACTTTACGTATGAGAGAACGTGATGGCAAACGATGAACGAGTAAATACAGTCAAACTGTATGATGCAGATCAGGAGGTACAGTACGGGGCTCCAATAAACCTTAGCCCCCCCCCCGCCCATGGCCTAAACCATTAGAGGTACAGTAAAACTAAACATACTTTACAAAAGAGAATTTAATCCTGCATTTAATGAGAAACAATTAAAACTTGGTGTTCGCCATTGGCCATTGGCTTCCAAGACAGCCTGAATTCGCTTTGGGTAGCTTGCCAAAAGTGACGTGAATAGATCTTGATCGTTACGCAAATTTGCTAAAACAGTTTCAATGTGTTGCGTCATTGTATCTTTCGAAAATCGATTTGCTGCAGGTTCTTGAAACAAGAGACATTCAACCTTGTCCTTTATAACTGATCCAATGTGTTCACAGACGTTCAGGTCAGGAGAATTTCCTGGCCATTCTTCATTTCCAAAGAAATCGATCTAATGGTTCCGCAACAACTGTTGAGTGGCTAATGCCTTAACCCTTTAATACCCAGTGTGTGAAATTTTCATCGTTAACTTTGGAAGCAATTTTAGACCTTCCAGTTCCCAATGTGTGAAATTTAACACATTTCATATTTTATTAATTATGAACAATAAAACTTTGTAAAATATATTTTTCAGTTATTTTGGGTCCAATTAAACGATTTTTATATCCCAATTTTTTTTTTACTTTTCGACTTAATTTGGGTATGAAAGGGTTAAAGCAGGGGGCCTTATCGTGCAGAAGTGTGACCTGATCGACATCCATAACATTGTTTGGGTTTCTTAGAAAAGGAATGACATGCTGGGATAGAATAATATCACGAAAATACTGTCCATCCCAACTCTGACCATTTGGCTTCAGCACCCACATGAGCTTCTTTGCAGTGAATAAAACAAACGCACCAACACAGTCTGGACTTTTTAATAATTCGCGATAATGTTCATTGTCATCGATTTCATCTGGTGTTGTGGCCCACACCATTTTGGTAGTTAAGCCGACGTGTTACGTAAACAAAAAATTCATCGGGGACAGCTAAATGCATGAAATCATCCACATCCCAATCTTCAAGATAATGGGCAAACCACATTCTGTCATCGATGTTAAGTTGAGTTTTTCTTGGCTTTGGAAGTTCATGCCAAGGCTTTAAACCTTGCCTATGACGGTACAGTCGAATGATCTCACCACTAACGATCTTTCCTCTCAACACTTCGCTCTCTCTAGAAAGTTTAGCACAGCTGTTTTTCCGCTTACGCGTACCGCTTTCAATGATGTCCTTTGTTTCCTGAGAGAGTGGCAAATTTTGGCGCCCAGATTTGGTTGTATCTATTTGACATTCATCCAAAGTTTTATTCCAATTTCTTTTGACGAAGTCCTCACTTCTTCGCAACTTTTTGGCAACCCATGAACGTGTTATAAAGGTGGCTCCAGCATCACGAGCTTCCCGAAATGTTATTGCTCGTATGCGATCTATCACACGTTGCCTCTCCGAATCACCAATTAATTGAGAAGCCATTATATTATCACTTTATCAGCTAGAGTAATTTTAATACCTGCAATAAATAATTTTATATATTTTTATAATCACTAAAAACTATTTCGATATAAGTAAACATGTAAGCTGCAAATGGGGGGGGCTAAGGTTTTTTGGAACCCCTTACTTGACTTTACTGAGTGTTTCTTGGTTTCATTCACTTGAATTGTCTTGGATGGTTTGCAGTGTCTCCACAATTGGTTGAAATAAGTCATAGAAGGTTTCGAGTGCCTCGTGACGGGCTACCCATCAAGTCTTCTTAGAGTCACGGATAGTTGCACAAACATTGCGTTGAAGTTCCCTCGATCGTTTCGGCGAGATTTTTAAAAATACACACATTTCGATTAAAATTCCCATCATGTTACGAATGGTTGGCAATCCGTAAGCAGAAACGATGGAGAGATTCAGTATATGTGAGGTACAGTGCATATATGTAAACTGCCTTGGGATATTGTTGGCAAATAGCTGCAGAGCACCCGCTGAATCGTCCAGCCGTATTTCCTGGTCCGTCGTATAATTGACTTCGCATAAGGTTCAAATCTAGTCCAAATGCAGTCAGTTTGGTGATAATTTTTTCCGCGATTGTTTTTCCTGCGATGTCATTGCAAGGAATGAAGCAGATGAAGTGTTCTTTGTCGATGCAGAATTTTCAGACCTTTGCAGATGTGGAATAACTAATGATAGTTGTTCAGTATTAACACTGTTTGCCATTTCGTCTGCGCTGTGCTAAACCATCCGGCTTCTTTCACTTGCGCAATAATTTGAGATTGAATATATTGACCACATTCGTAAATTAGCTCATTCTGAACAGTTTTTGATCTGTACGTGGCATTTTTTGGTGCAGTCTGAAAATGTGTTTCCAATACTGTATCACCGGCACGAATTCTAAAGTCCAGGAGTGATCTAAAATTTTCTGGGTTACGATGATTTTTTGAATCAATGTCGCCATCATCTCGATCTCCACGCAGTGCTATATTTTGACGCCCGGAAAGGACGACAGTATCCAGGAAAGATTTTAGCTTGAGTCTTGCTCAGATATTCTGTTCTTCATACCGGCGTCAGACAGCTGGGCAACAGTCATAGTTTTTTGCTCCATTGCACTAGTGAACGCTGCGCAATCCAACGCCGCATTACGATGAAGGTACACTCTGCATGTTTTTTCATATCTTGGACAGAATCTTTAAACTTCGTCACTGGGCAAGTTACCAATATTCCAAGAATCCGTTATGATCCTGATCTGGCAAAAAGTGCATATGGAATACACGATCCACCATCCAAAAATTGAGAATAAGCAAGCCAGTTATAAGTCTCAAGCCACTTACACTGAAAACATCGGCACCTTGTCCCTTCTTTGTAGTGTGGAAAACTGAATTAGAATCTGGTTTAAAACACTATAAAAAGTCATACCGTTCTATACCAGTTAACTGTTTTTCTCGATTAAGCACGTTGCCGATGTCATATATTGAAGTCGGCGATTTGAGTTTTGGAACAGACGCCT
The DNA here is from genome assembly GCA_023014485.1 of Bathynomus jamesi. Taxonomy (NCBI): domain Eukaryota; kingdom Metazoa; phylum Arthropoda; class Malacostraca; order Isopoda; family Cirolanidae; genus Bathynomus; species Bathynomus jamesi. The sequence goes on from JAJOZX010000148.1 coordinate 91,932, forward strand.
CCGTAGTTGTACTTGCTGGTGAAGTATCAACTTGTTCAATTCCGATAACTCTAACTCGAGCCTTCTTTGCACATGGTTAAAAAAAAACCGAAGTAAAGGGGTTTGATTTCCAGAAGCCATTCCAGACGCAATAATGATAAGTACCAATAAAGTGACGCAATGCAAAGCAAAGAAGAGCAAAGAAGACCAAAGAATGGTGCAGAAGCATCGATTTATTTAGCACTTGACGGTATCGCTGCTCATGACAGATTGAGCACGAGACGCAAGAAGCAGCCTCGCCTTGAAGCCTGCTGAAGGAAGTAAATTTATACAAAATAGATGAGAAATTCGATCAATTTCCAGCTTAAATTAAGTGAAACATATATTTTCAAATACTTTTTCTTCTATGGCGAAGTTAACAATTAAACGAGCATATGTAATATAAACCACTCACCAGTGGGGGCCATGGTCCTCTGGGGTCCCTCGTAAATCCGGGCCTGAACTTAAATGTATTATCAAGGTCATGAGGGCATTCGCGACAGAATTATATTTTTCTGGTCCGAATATATATGTATGTATGTGTGTGTTTCACGACTGGGATGCCGGAGGTACCACGTTTGGGGGCCTCGCAATTTCATGAAAATAACAAAACTAAGTAATTTACAGTAAAATTGAAAAGCTCTACTGGACATTTGCAAATTTCAAATGGAGCCAAACAATCGTTCGCGATTTATTATATCTGTAAGCAAACTGTACAGGCTGAGTTTGTAGTTACGTGGAGTGGCAGGGAAAATGAATGTTGAACAAAGGAGAAACGAAGATCCTCTGGGATGCCGCAAAAGAAGAACAAACGGCATTGCTGGGGTGTCTTTAGGCAAAAAAGTTGGGAATCACTGATTTAAATCTATCCATATTTATTCTGGTCCCAAAAATTGAGAATTACTAACAATTAATCACTAAAATTTTAGGATCACCTGAAGATCATGGCTCCCAGCTTTCTTTAATTAGCCTTATAAGGCTAACTAACGAAAATATCACGACTTAACCTAACCAATCGTCAAGGGCGTACAGTTGACCTAACGATTGGTTAGGTTAAGTCGTGATATTTTCATTAGTTAGCCTTATAAGGCTAACTAACGAAGGCTGGGGGCCCTGATCTTCAGGTGATCCAAATTTTATGTAATATGAGATTCATCATACTGTTAACTTTATACATGATACAATGGGTATATCACTAACGAGATTAGTACCTAGTCCTGTGGAAGTGGGTTTTCTGTATATCGATGTGGTAAATTTGTTATTTGTTTGGTTTACCACATCTGTTTAGTTTACCACATCAGTATAAAATAAAACACTTACACAGGACTAGGTACTAATTTCCTTAGCGATATACCCATTATACATAAAGTGACCGGCAATTGGATGATCCCGGGTTCGATTCCTGGGAGGTACCTCATTTTTCATTTGTTCGTTCTCCCTCCTCATCTTGTGCGGAACGCTCTTCTACACAAGCGTCGTTCTTTACATTAATTATACTGTGTGTTGTTTGCAGTTAAAATGTATATATGTACGGCTTGCGAAGGTGCCCCCTCAGGGCATTTGATTCCGCGCGTATGTAGGAGAATTACGACTTCTAATTGATCGAGGTCCTTGGTGTAGTGGACAGCATATCCGACCGGCAATTGGATGATCCCGGGTTCCGTTCATGGGAGGTACCTCATTTTTCAGTTGTTCGTTCTCCCTCCTCATCTTGTGCGGAACGCCCTTCTACACAAGCGTCGTTCTTTACATATATATCAGGACAAAGGGGGTACAAGAGAAAACCAGGAGCAAGCAAAAATGTTGATGGCTCTCACAAACAAGTTTATGCTGATACAGGAGATAGCAGAAAATAGGGCCTACAAGAAAAAAATAACATCCTAGATCTGGTATTCACGAATAACACGAATTTGATTGCTGATATAAAAATAACCCAACTATTATCTCAGACCACAACATAATCGAGATAGCAACAAATATGATGACAACAATAAAAGACAATACACATACTGAAGAAAGAAGCAAATTTGGGACTTTTAACGTAATCTCTAAGACTATAAATTGGGAAATAATCAGATTACACATGGCCCAAATAGAGTGGAGAACAGTTTTAGAGAATAAAACAACTGAAGAAATGGCAACAACCTTGGAAGAAAACACGCCGAGAATTTTAGAAAAATATGCTCCGAAAGCACAGCCAAAAGGAAAGAGGGACTGGTTAGAGAAGCAAAAGAAAAGAATATTCCGCAAAAGAAAGACGGTAGTGGCGAAGTTAGCTAATTGCGGGGAAAACAATGCCAGGGAAGTAATACATGAAAAAAAGAGTATCGAGAGGGTAATAAACCCTGATTAAGGGCCATGCAGAAAGGGAAGAGGGAAAGGCAGGAGAAGCAATAAAGGAAAATCCAAAACACTGTTATAGCTATACGAAAAGGAAACCAAAAACGTGCGCCACTATCGGGCCCTTCAGGAGAAGAAATAATGAACTAACGGACGATTTAAAAGAAACATCTGAAACACTGAGAGCCCAGTATGAATCACTCTTTAGTACTTCGAAAAGTGACAAAGCGATACCAGGCATAGATGTATTCTTTGAAGAGAAATTTTATTGTATGACAGAGATTGTATGACAGACTTTGATTTTGCCCCAGAAGATGTAGCGAGGGCTGTAGGACAAATTAAATCACATTTAGCTGCAGGTCTGGACAAATGGAACGCTTTATTGATTAAAAAATGAAATAGCTAAAAAAAATGAAATAGCTGTAAAAATGAAATAGCTACAAAAAATGAAATAGCTGTAAAAATGAAATAGCTACAAAAATGAAATAGCTGTAAAAATGAAATAGCTACACCCTTATGCTGGATATGGAGAAGATCCCTAGACACTGGGGAAATACCGAGCATCTTGAAAAGAGCAAACATTGTTCCTATATATACAGGAGGGGATACATCTCAAGCAAAGAACTATAGACCAGTGTCATTGACGTCCCACCTCACCACCTCACCAAAGTATTTGAAAGAATAGTTAGAGAGAAAATCTATGACTTCTTGAAGACACTGCAAAGATTCAATGAGAATCATTACGGATTTCGATCAGGAAATTCATGCCTATAGCAACTAATAGAGCACTATAACAATATCCTCGACGCACTTGAAAGCAATGAAAACTACAATGTCATATATACGGATTTTGCTGAAGCGTTCGACAAATGTGATCATGGTATAATAGCACATAAAATGAAACATACTCATGTGGGAATAACAGCCAAAGTGGGAAAATGGATCTACAACTTCCTCATAGAACGTGTACAGGTCGTCAAAATTCAAGGTATAGCATCATCAGAGTTAGAAGTACGCAGCTCAGTACCATAAGGTACAGTTCTGGCTCCACTCCTGTTCATTATCATGCTAACAGACATAGACAACGGAGTAAACAGCGGGAGTAAACAGGAGTAACATCCTTTGCAGACAATACAAAGATCGGCAGAAAAATCAGCGATGTAAATGAAGTAGAGGCCTTGCAGAGGGACACGAACAAAATATACAAATGGTCAGAAGACAACAACATGACATTTAACACCGAGAAATTCCAGCTCTTGAGATATTTTAGAAATGAGGAACTTAAACATACTGCGTATTATGTTCCAGATAGACGGGAAATTCAGAAAAGCACGAAAGCGATCGATTTTTGAGACACAAAATCAGATAGCGATAAACAAAGCAAAAAAGAGTCGCGTCCCGATATAAAAAAGAAGAAACTAACAAACTGGAAGAAACTCAGAGACATTTCACAGCCAAGATTCATGGCTGCAAAGAGCTCAACAACTGGGAAAGACAATGTAAACTAAATCTGTACTCAATGAAAAGAAGAAGAGAGAGGTACACCTAGGGTTGCCAACCGTCCTTTTTTGTAGATTTTTGTCCTTGTCCTTTCTTGAGTTCGGAAAGGACGCCATTTGTCCTTTTCTGATAACAATCTTGTTCCAAACAACAGTTTTGTAACAAAACTTTTGTTTAAAAGGAAATAATTATAAAGTCTTAAGTCGAGTAACATTTTATAAGTTTTATCTATTTCTGGAACATCTGAATATTGCGAAAGTATTTTCAGTGTGATGAACGCTAAATGGCGTGATGATAGAAACCGATGTTCGGTTGAACTAGTAAAAAGTGAGCTTTTTGTTTATTTCAATTTAAAGGATGATTGTTTGGGTTTTGCGGAAAAAATAAAAAATGATACTCTTTTACTGAAGTCTGCAAAAATTCAAGAAAAGTATAAATTTAAAAATAAATAAATATCAAGTTACCATAAATTTTGTTAATGCATGACTCAATGGGTCAATATCTGTATATCAATAAAAATATTTCCTTTAAAAAAATATGCAATAAAAAACCATGCAGTATAAATTGTAATAAACTATAAATAAAATTTTACTTCTTTCCCTGACCCTGTAGACAGTATATTGGAATTGATGTTCTTGTCCTTTATTCAAACTTCATGGAGTTGGCAACCCTAGGTACACCATAACCGACATTTGGAAAATGATCGAAAAACTGGTACCAAACTTCAAACTAAACACAATCACCACCCAAACAACATTGGAAAATAGGAAAGGCAGAATGTGCAGTGTTCCCAAATTAAGGGCCCGGCAGGGGGGCCTCTTCAACACTGAAGGAAACTAGCTTGGTTGTCAGGAGGCCAAGACTTTTTAACCAGCTTCAAAAGGACCTCAGAAACGTTAAAGGGGTCAAAGTTGAAGTCTTCAAAAGAAGAATAGATGCCAGGCTCAGGATGGTTCCAGATAAGCCGGGTGTACCTGGCTATGTGCGGTGGAGAGAGCACGAGAGTAACTCGCTTCTCCACCAAGCCAGACCTAGAGGCGGGGCCACCAGCTTGACCTTCGTGTGTAGAGAGACCAACACACGGAACTTCCATGAAGTTAATGAGGTATATATACAGTATATATATATATATATATATATATATATATATATATACACAGGGTGTCCTACAAGTCCGGCAACAGGAAAACTAATAAAAAAAGGCAAAACAAAAGCTTTTATTTACAGAACATGCTCAATATGTCCACCATTGTTTCATACACAAATTCAGACGTGATACCCAGTCAGCAAGCACATGGTTGATGCAGGGTAATGGCGTTACATGCCCCAATAATGCGCTGCCGCAAATGTTCAACACGCCTAATTTTCTCTGCGTATACCAGCGCTTTCAAGTGGCCCCAGAGATAAAAATCTAGTGGCGTGAGATCCGGGCTTCTAGCTGGCCATTCCACAGGCCCTCGACGTCCTATCCAATGACCAGGGAATTGTTGGTACAGGTATTCCCTTACTTGGGTGCTGTAATGTGCAGGAGCGCCGTCTTGCTGGAACCATGTTGGGAAATTTCCTTCTTCGTTCAAGACACTGGGAAATGCTTCTTCCTTGAGCATACGTAGGTAGTTGCCTCCAGTGACATGTTCTTTGAAAAAGAGGCGGCCTATGATGAGATCCTTTCAAATGCCACACCATAGCATCACCCGAGATGCACCTTGTTCCTTTGAAGAGGTATACCAGTGAGGGTTGTTTTGAGACCAGTAGTGGGTGTTGTGTCGATTTACCTCACCATTTCCATAAAAAACAGCCTCGTCACTGAACAGAATAGTGGACGGGAAATTGGCATCCCGAGCATATTGTGCCGTAGCCCATTTACAAAATTCCATCCGCCGGTCGGGATCATCTTCGCTTAATTTCTGTAGGATCTGAAGTTTATATGGATGCCATTTGTGATCCTGAAGAATGCGATGGATGCTACTTTTTGACACTCCTGTCTCGGCGGACAATCGCCGAAGAGACTTATTGGGACTTCTGTTAAAATGAGCCAGGATAGCAGTCGCTGTATCATCGTCAGTGGACCTCCTTGAAGGTCCACTGCGTGGTTTACCTTATCTTCTATGGATCCTGTTTCCTTAAACTATGTAACAAGTCTGCTAACACAACTCTGTGTTATTGGCTCGCGGTCTGGATGCAGTCTGTTAAATTCAGCAGCAGCCTCTCTTTGACTTCAATTTCCTATGAGTAGAATTATCTGGATTCGTTCTTCCTTGCTCACAGACATTATGACCTGTAGAAAGAGAAAAATATGAATTATGGTTTGTAGAAATAGAAAAATATGAATTTCTTCTATGATGCCGGACTTATGGGACACCCTCTGTGTGTGTGTGTATATATATATATATATATATATATAATACTAGTAATTATAGCCCAGAAACCAAACCCCGAGGACTCCTGCTGATGCCAATGACTGGACCATCAACACCTCGAAGGACGAAGGAAAAAAAATCTCTACCTACAACCATAGGAGTAGGGGCCCGATTTTGTCCGGGGGAGCAAGCAAGTTTTGCCCAAAAATAATAAGCGAAACCGAAAATCAATTTTATTTTGTCGTATTTTGTTTAACCTTATTTAACCTTTATAATTATAACCTAGGGCTAATTTTGATAGTTTTGTAGATAGGATGAGAGTAGTGGACTGGGATAATTTATTTATGGGTAATGACGCAAATTTTCATTGGGAGGCGTTTAAAGAAATTTTTTTGAATATCGAAAGGGAGTTTATTCCGCGTAGGCCCAAGCGCGCTAGAAATCATGGTAGGCCCAAGTGGAGGACGAGGGAAATCGGTGAGTTCATAAACGATTGTATAGACTTAATAAGCGCAATGGCACGGTAGCTAACTCTAAGACATATATTGAGCTTAGACGTCACGTTAAAAGATCTGTTAGGAATGCTAAGCGTAATTTAGAGATACTTGTAGTTGCGGATAGTAAACATAATCCGAAAAAGTTTTTTGACTGTCAATAATCGTAAGCCGATAAAAGATAACATAGGCCCTCTAGTGGACGCTAACGGCGCTTTGGTTTCCAACGCTCAGGCGATAGCGGATATTTTTAACAACTTTTTTGCGACAGTTTTTACCGTAAAAGACGTAAATAATGTCCCCGACGTGGACAATATCGTTCCATTTAGTAGAGAGACTATTTTGAATGAAATAACTGTTTACGAGGGTGAGATTGCGCATTATATCGATAAGCTAAAAGTTAGCAAAGCTCCAGGCCCTGACGCACTTTATCCTAGACATTTGAAAGACTTGAAAGACGTTATCGTAGGCCCACTAACAAAATTTTTTAATAAGTCATTGGAAGCGGGGATTATTCCTGGAGACTTCAAATTAGCTAACGTTACGCCCATTTTTAAAAAAGGCGACCGCACAGTATCTAGCAATTATAGGCCTATTAGCTTAACGTCAATTGTCGGTAAACTTTTGGAATCCGTAGTTAGAGATCGTATCGTCGATCACTTAGAAAGTCGCGATTTCATTATTAGTAGTCAGCATGGGTTTCGACGCCATAAATCTTGTTTAACTAATTTGTTAGAGTTTTATAACGAAATAGTGCACGAATACGATAGGCATAGAGCGGCTGACGTTATTTATTTAGACTTTAGAAAAGCGTTCAATACAGTTCCGCATAGAAGTTTAATTGCGAAGGTTAAAGTGCACGGTATACGCGGGCAGGTAGCTAACTGGTTAGAGGACTGGCTTCGTGCCAGGAAACAGAGGGTCTTTGTTAATGGTAGGGAATCGCGGCGGCTGGATGTAGGTAGCGGTGTCCCTCAGGGTTCAGTGTTAGGCCCATTGCTATTCGTAATCTACATTACCGACATTGATGTAGGTTTGACCAGTAACGTGTCAAAATTCGGGGACGATACTAAAATAGGCGGTAAAGTTCTTAAAGTGGACGATAGAAATACGTTTCAAGACGATATAAATAGGATTATGGAGTGGACGGATAAGTGGCAGATGCAATTTAACGTAGACAAATGTAAAGTTTTGCATATAGGTTCTCGTAACAATAATTACACGTACACGATGGATGATAGACAGTTAGCGAGCGTTGACGAGTTAGTAGATTTAGGTGTACACGTATCATAGGATTTAAAAGTTAGGAACCAGTGCTTGGCGTCTTGCGCAAAAGCTAATAGGATGTTAGGCTTCATAGCGCGTAATTTCGAATTTAAATCGAAGAATATTATATTGCCCCTTTACAAGTCCCTAGTCAGACCTCACTTAGAATATGTCGTTCAGTTTTGGTGTCCGTATTTGCGTGAGGATATTGATAAGTTGGAAAGGGTTAAGCGACAGGCCATGAAACTAATTCCGTCACTACGTAACAAGTCTTATGAAGATAGGATTAAAGAGTTAGATTTGCATTCATTCAAGACTAGGAGATTAAGGGGGGAGCTTATTGAAGTTTTCAAAATCGTTAATAAAATCGATAACGTAAATTTTGACAAATTGTTCATTTTCGATAATAGTAATACTCGCCATAACGGATTTAAATTACGTGGTAAACGTTTCATTACTAACATCGCTAAAACCTTTCTTCGTTTAAAGTAATTGATAAATGGAATAATCTTTCCGCGCCCGCCGTGAACTCTACCAGTGTTTATATGCTTAAAAACCATTTAGATAGGCATTTTAAAAATATTGACGTCGTTTAAAATAAAACAATTAGCAACAGGAGCACTGGGAGTGATAGTCGAGGTTTGAGCCTGTTGACGATTGATGCTAGCTTGTGACATGCCAATGTGTGATATGCCAGCGTTAAATTTATATTATTAAAAAAAAAACATTAGATTAATACGATCTTAGATGTAGCTCGTAGCGTAAACTAACCCACTTTTTGTTATACTCTTCATACTTTTTGTTTTTGTTATTTTCTCATCCTCTCTTCACTTGCATGTCTGTAGTTTGCAGTGTATGGCAGTGTTTCTTTGAGTTAAGACTGTGTTTGCATGGTTTGTAAGCATTCTTAATTTACTTCTTTTCATCTTCCACCCCTTTCCTATTCTCTTCGACTATTTTTCCGACTTGTCGGCAGTGGCCGGCGGATGATAATGGTGAGTCTTTCTCTCTCTTTTTCTGAATGAATGTTAACCCACGAATGATAGTTTTTGCTACTTACTTAACCCCATATTCTCTTCTTTTAACCCCTACTCTCTTCTTTCTCTCGGGCTAACCTTAGAATGGATCTTAGGGTCTTTGTTAGCCTTAGCTTCTGAAGATCTGTAGAACTTTATACTCCCACGGTATGTTAATTTATGATATATTCTAAAGCTTAAATGTTAATTTATGATATATTCTAAAGCTTAACTGTTAATTTATTATATCTGAAGTTAATACAAGAGTTTTTGAGAGTAAGTTGTTACAGGTTATATCAAGTGGGGCACGTAAATACTGTCGTTTTGCGACAGGTTTTCCTTTCTGTAATCAAATATTGCATGGTTCAAGATCTGAAGACGTACCTTTCCGGCAGAGATAAATGGATATGATTGAAGATATGTGTACTGGGCTTTTGCCCAAATTCTTGGGTGTAATTGCCAGAAAAAATTCAGTCGGGATGAATTTCGGGGCAATTCGCCCTCGCGACCCTCCGCCTCCTACGCCTAGTTACAACCTACGAGTGGCATACTATCATCTTTGGCGCGATGTCTCCTAGGTATTTAAATGATATTCTCTTTTGAACGTAAACAGCACGATGATTTAAAATTTTTAATGTCCTGCTATTTGTATGTATGTACTGTACTAATATTTTGACTATCCATTTTTGTGACTCAAAACACGTAAATAAGCAAAGATAATATAACGTTTCTCTTTCTCTTGCGCATTTATATATATATATACACACACACACACATTTTAACTGCAAACAACACACGGTATAATTAATGTAAAGAACGACGCTTGTATAGAAGAACGTTTCGCACAAGATGAGGAGGGAGAACGAACAAATGAAAAATGAGGTAACCACCCGGGAATCGAACCCGGGATCTTCCGATTGCCGGTCAGATATGCTAACCAGTACACCATGGGCCTTGATTAGTCAGAAGTCGTAATTCTCCTACATACGAGCAGAAACCAATGCCCTGAGGGGGCACCTCCCGCATGCCGCACATATATACATTTTAACTGCAAACAACACAGTATAATTAATGTAAAGAACGAAGCTTGTATAGAAGAACGTTCCGCACAAGATGAGGAGGGAGAACGAACAAATGAAAAATGAGGTAACCACCCGAGAATTGAACCCGGGATCTTCCGATTGCCGGTCAGATATGCTAATCGCTACAACACAGGAAAATAGAAAAAAATATTCCAAATTGAATTATACCAGAAGGGCAGAGAACAATAAAAATTCTGGAAACTTGTAAACACATTTCCTTCCCGAAAATAAGCCGAGATAGGGCACAATACAACCGTATATCTCGACACTGCCCAAACAACACACACACACACACACACATATATATATATATATATATATATACACACACCCGGTTTAATTGTTAACATTTGTACAAAAGCTTTTGCCAACTGGGAAAAAGCACGTTTGATATAGGCAAATGCAGACGAAGCTTTGTTCTACCCGTCAAAAGGTCGCAGGTCCACCTTTCGGCGAATATGATTGTATTAATGCCAGACAAAACCCCATTCTCTCACAATATGCAGGTGTCTCTGAGAGCAAATTTAAAAAAAAAACTTTTCGAAATCCAGGAATATGTGAATGAACCGGTAAATCCGACAAAAGGGTATGATGCTCCACCCAGACCTGTTGGCTATCTGCCAATCACCGCGCGGTAAACCTGAATGTTCTCGTTTTTAAATATGCAAATGCTTAAACCACGTCCTACCCTTCGTGGCTCCTCCCATTCATTGCTCGTGAAAAGGGAGCGTTGCTCTCGGGTTGGATGAAAATGCTTGACCAAGTCCTAAACTCCGCCCCAATTCTCGCAGCGACCCAATAGGAAGCTATGGACCCCGCTTGTGGGACGGCGCCATATACCCCTTATAAATGGGGCACTTCAACGCATAGATCCAGTTTCTTCGGCTATCGAATCCCGCAACAATGGCGGATCTCTATAACTCTCCCGAGCTGTTTTTTGAAGGAGATCACGGCAGTCATGCGGCAGTGTATCTTTTCAGTGTCACAGATAACCGCGAACTTTTCTCGTCTCAGAGCATCGCCGAAGCATGCGAAACTGTCAATGAACCAATCAACGAAGCCTTTACTGAAATGTGAGTAATGTTTCTCATTTCCCCACAACAATTACGGTTTGAAATTAATCTTATAAAAGGTAGCAATAATTGAAAATATTTTCAATTATTCTCTAACTCCTTCGTCGTTATATCTGTTTACGCTTCCAATTTGCTGTTAACCTAACCTAGCTTTACTTTAATTTATAAAACACCGTGATACTGCGAAGTGAAATAACTTAACCTAACCTAACCTAACCGCAGGCAGTGTCTCAATGCAAACAAATCTCATTTATTAGCATTGAATAACACTATTTTCCCCCCGTTTAAATAACGCTGATGTTAGGGAACAAAACGAGTTACCGCATCCAAATCCATGACATTTATTTTAATTACAGGACCGACACGGAATTAGACCGTGTTATAAACACTTTCGGCGAAAGGAGAGCGAGTGCTTCGCCGAGCACCCCACCCAGCGATGCAGAGGTTACAGTATTGAATCATAGTCAGACAAGCGATCCCGAATTTGCAGACAAGCTAATGTGAGTGTTTTGACCCGTATAGTATTTTAAAAGTAGGTAGACTTTTCTACAAGGTAAATTATGCCCATTGATTTAACCGGCTCTTTTCTCGTTTATAATATAACCTGCCCTTATTCACGACCTATATATATATAACGTTTCAATCAGTGTTATCTTCTAAAGAAGCCATAATTGCAAAGAATTTTCAGTTATTCTCTACATCTTTCATCACTATTTCCGTGTATATATATATGGTATGTTTATATTTCTTGTACAGCTAGGTTTCTAGAAACGAATACATTTTTAAGAAGTGCGTTCGTTTTTAAAAATAATTTTCTTTATTTTACAGGAGCGAAACGGAGTTAGAAGAGATTATAAAAACTTTTGGAGAAAGGGTGGCGAACGAAGTGGTATCCACACCACGCTGCGAATCAGATGTCATGGTGTTGTCGCACAACAGCTCATCCGAATGCGCTGTCATCGCAGAATTTATGTAAGTGCTTTTTAGGATATTAACAAAACATTATTTTCATTTATTAAACATGTATAAAAAGGGGCAGCGCCCAATTCTTTATTGTTACAAATGTATATACAGATTTACACAATATAGAGCTTACAAATTATAGGGGGTTGCAACATGTGGGAATTTTTTTTATCTGTCTGCATACATATTTATCGTTCATATTTGTGTCACACAAATCGACTAAATTTAAAAAATTCACAAATCCCTTCCCACGCGACATGTGTAAGAGAAACAAGATACAATATAGCCCACATGTTTCACTGTAAAAGCTTTGAAATTGATATGGGGCCCAAATTATCTCAGGCACACGTAATTGCGCGATAAAATTTACGATTGTCGAGTCAACCCATGGGGGGAGCCCAAGTGAATCGAAGTAATACATTCTTTCCTTAGTTTTAAAATAAATCGCAAACCAGTGAATTCCCTCGCCACCCGCAATGTCGGTGTTAACGATGGCCCCGTGCCAGTTTCTCGTGCTAGGTGGCTTCATTATTTAATTCTTTGCAAAAACCCCGATAAATTTTGAACGCGCGAAACAGTCACTTTTCATCACTCTCTGGAGTGTATTTGCATCCATTTTAAAAATCTGTGCTTATGTTACGGAAACGGTCCAGTTCTATTAGGGCCTGTGTTTCTAGATACATTAGTACACTAATAGGCGCGTCTGTAGGCTTGGCGAAATCCAAACGCACTGAAATCGCACCGGTCTGCTGCGGGTTTAAATGGGTACTTACGCCAGCAGTCAAGTCAGGCGTAACGTCAAATGAGTAAATATTAAACTGTTCCACAAATTCTTTCTGTGTTAGGCCGATTCCAAGTTCGTCACACACCCTGTGTTATGGGCTAAACTGCTGTATGCTCTCGCGCAGAGCGGGAACACAGCATCTGACGAGTAGTCCATATTCATTGTCCCACCCAATGCGACGCCATTGATATATAAAGTAATATTTTTAAGCCCAAAATTTTCAAACTTCAAGGCACTCTTTTTATAATCCCCATTCGTCGAAGCGTGGTCTTGCATCCCAATTAAAATCCTTTTAGGCAGTACTCCAAGAGCGATGTTTTCTATCTGTTTCGATGCCAATCCTGTGGGGATCGTGTACAGTTTGATCTGTACCCTGTTAATTGGGTATTTCACTGTGGTGTGTAACAGTTCTTTCTCAATTTCTATATGTTTCGCGGAACTTAGTTTCACTCGGCGTATACGCAAATATGCCTCCATGATATGGATCACAACAGGTTTCGCGCCTTCTTCTTGGTCAGCGCCCAGATTTATACAGATCTCAGGGCTCGTGCGGGTAAGCTTCAATTTCATATCTACCCCGTTCATAAGCAACTTCTCCTGGAATGTAAAGTCCGTGTGCAGGCGTCCAAAACATTCATATTTTTTTTTAGAATTTTTAAATTTATCCTTTATACTACCCTCATCTTTAGTGTGGTAATACCCCTCGGCAGATAAAAAGGTATCCTTCGCTTCTTTTGAAAAGTTGAGGACATTTTCCAGATACGATCGTAGGTGGTAGTACCCCGTGCCTGCCGAGATGTTAGTCTGATTTAAATATACGTCACACTGGCTGAATATGGTGTGCAGAAAGTTTGTTTCGGGGTATGCAGCATAATTATCATCGCAATCCGTTCCATCAGAATGAGCTATGCGTAGTTTAGTGTACATGTCCATACAACTCGGATCAAAAAAGTAAGGGCCTGAGCTGGGTATCACGAACTCTATAGGGGCACTGGGTGAACTAATCGTGTTTAAAGGGTTAATTGTAATAAAGTCACTGTGCTCAATAGAAACTTGAGTTGGAGGCAGCTCAAAGAGGGATAGCTCCGATTTACAGCACTGTGAACTGCAAGGATGAATGAAACGTGCCATGGTGAGTTAGAAACAGTGCCACCTCCCCCGACGAGTATCAGTCAATCTATGATTCGTGAGAGTAGCGTCCGCAGTTTATATCAGTTAAAAAAATGATCGGTCATAGTTCTCATACGCTTAGAACACTTCTTTTTTGGCGCCCTTTTACGTTTAATACCACGGGACCCCTTCTTCTTCCTAACAGTTCTCTTCTTTACACCACGTGTTGGTACCCCCTTCTTCCTATCAATTCTCTTCTTTCCTCCGCCACGCATTTTTCTCTTAGCATCTTTGATGATTTCATCCCGTGTACGTTTTAAATGTTTTTTTAGAGCTTCTTTAGGTTTAGTTCCCGCGAGCATTTCCTCTGCTGCGTTAAAACCTGTTTGTAACGCCTTCCTCCCAAGGTACCTAGCCCCCCTCTTCAGTAGTGGTACAGCTGTGCGCAGTATGGATGAAAAAATGGACCCAAGTCCACTACCACGCTGGTATCTCACCCCTCGGTATACCGTGAATGGTTTCCTGGACATTATAACTCAGTGCGCCGAAAGTGTAGCTTCACTGTTAAGCTCCCGTCAGAATGGGAAATTTTTACCCTCAATCGTTCTTATATATATTGAGATATTAGTTATTAGATTAGTTGAGACAATCACATAATGGGGTCTGTCATATGTAATACTCAAGCTCCGTCCTCTATGGTTGGGAATGTGCGCTACGCGCAGCAGTCGTGCCTGGGTATCCCCAACAAACTGGTGTTCCGCTATATTGCTGTAAATATAGCACATGTCTGGAGGCTGAGAGCTTACATCCAATTTCTCCATCTTCAGCTGATACACTAAGTTGGACAAGTCATCCGGTGCCTCGTGAAAGGTGTCTCTTTGGAAGGCTGCTCGATAACGCCCCTCGGTTATAATTTTGAACACTCTTCCGTCTTTAAGATTTCTGTTAGCCTTTGATTTTAGCATTAGAGTATGTGCAGTGCCTCCTCTGTTTACGATTCGTATATTAAATCATTCGTAAGGTGTGAGTTTTTTAAACATATGTTTAAGTCTCTCACAACATCCTCAACCGAACCATAGCGCCCGGTCCTAGTGTCACAGTTGTACTGAAAAACTGTGCGACCTTAGTCCGGGCGATACGTATAGTTTCATCCCGAGTTACCCCGGCTTTTGCACACTCATCACAGTTTCTAAGAATTGTAAAAACGGCATCTTTATAATCAATATTTAAAAAGACGGTATCCAGCTGAATTTCACATATCCCCACCTCATACGAATCACGCCCAATTCAATGGGACCATGGAGTTCTGTTACAAAATTGGCTAGTGTGTTAGGGTGTACAGACAGGGACGATGAGGACGGGAGCGTGACGTAGAAATGGTTGGGGGCCATGCTGCATACTAATTAAGCTTCATGACTGCATCAGCTTTTATATAGGTATTGAAGCTTTCTGGGTAACCTAGCCACTTCACCAGGTACATTTTTCTCTTTCCTGTACCTTTGGTTGCTAAAATTTTCTCAATTTTAAACACATTTTTTCCTAAATTAAATGCCACTTTCTGAAGTTCCTCGCGGTAAAACCCCGAGATTTCTTCCCCATTCAAATCTTCAACGTAATACATCATTATCTCGCCTTTAGGCCTCATAGCCCTAACTTTAAAAATCTCGCGTGTCCATCCTTGCTCAAAACCCTTCGCGAATTTATTTCCCGAACGTGACAACCTTACATAATCATTGATTTTGAAACGCACAGATTGTGGTGGTGGTGGTCCATCACTTCTCGGACGCCTGCCTCTTTCTAAAACATCGTTAGGCGTTGTACCGATCGTACGGTGGTGTGAGCGGTTGTAGGATGAAGCCAGTGAATCGAGAACGTTTATATATCTGAGCGTGCTTTTATGTGTAAAATAACGGTGCATGCGTTCCTTTATGGTACGTTGAACTCTTTCAGCTAAAGATGCTTTATGTATAGAGTTGGAAGTGTAATAGCTGATATTAAACTCTGACAACATGTTCTGAAAAGCTCGCCCTATAAATTCTTTCCCCATGTCCGTACAAAAATAGCCTGGAATCCTGTTTTCTTTCAACATCAGTGTTTTGGTCGCTTTAGCGACTGTTTCAGGCGATTTATTTTTCAGGGGAACTAGCCACAGGTATCTAGAGAATACATCTATTATGAATAGGATGTAGCGGTAACCATCGTTGTACACCGAATATCTTTGCATGTCTGTTAAATCTGCCTGCCAAATAGAGTCAATCGAAGCGGCTGTTGTCTTTGCTGTTTTAAACCTTTTTCTCACCGGTTTATGAAGTGTGTAAGCATCCTGGGCACGCAAAAATCTCTCAACATCCTTTTTCCTTACACCATAAGTACCTCTGTACAGTCTATTAACGCCACCATAGGATGCTGGGCTAGAAATGTCATAATAGTGCTTACTTAATACGTTAGCCATTTGCGTATTTTAGAGGCACGTGGATAAGGTTGGCCTTCTACTCTCTTCTTTCTTCTCTTCAGAGACACTGCTGTTGTGGGTGAAGGTGTACTCAGTTGTGACACGTGCGATGCATGCTCCAAGTCTTTTAACCTATTCAGATTACCTATCAATGTTTTGGGGACATTTATTTGCTGTAGTCTTGCCTTAATATGCCTCCATCCTGTTGGTGATGGCCTGTCCCACTTTCTCACCAGATCATGAACAATATCAACGATATTGGACCCTTGCACCCTTGATCCATCAACAATGACCTCGCCTGTGTCTGCCCACTGTATGACGGGGTCCTCACTCAATAGATTATAAAGACTTAACCCTTTATTCCTCAATGTATGGGGGAGGCTGTTTTTTAGCACATGTTCGATGTGCTGTGTTCCGCTACTCTTTGGTTGCTCAGGCCCTGTACCACTATGCTCAGCGCTACTCGAGCTGTGCCTCACGGGGAGCTCTGTAGGATGTTTATAATCTTCGTACTCGTGAAGAAATTTCTGCAAAGCCTCTTGATACAAAACCCTTTTCTCATCAGGCGTCTTTTCACTGTTTAATAGGGATAGTAGCTCACTCTCCATTCTTTTAAGCCTACTTTTACGGGGCTCTAGAGCAGCGTCTGGGGTCCTTTGTAATGAAGCATACAGCTCGTGCGGGATCACAACCACCTTCTTCATTATATTAATCTAGTCAGTAAAGGCCCCAAAATTGAAAATAAGATGGGTAGGAACGAACCGCCTCTTTGTACAATAATACGCTTTTTCTTACCCACAGTCTGACTTTTATGGGCGAGCGTCCGTATTATGTTCTTGTAACGACGTAAGCGAGCCTTCTGACAGGATTTCATTGGAACATTACATTTTATAACATTGAGGCAGATTTCGCAGATGCATTTTAAAAAGTCAGAGTCGATATTTTTAACAAGCATCTGCTGCAACGACCGAGGCAGTCGTTGATAGATTTTTATTAATTCACGGTATTTCTTTAGCCTATTCATCATTCTGGAATGTACACGGTTTCAGGCTCGTTTGGAAATATATTCGTTCTTAGAAGCACCCTAAACGTGTTTCGCGGGTGAAGGTCACAAAGCAAATATCCATAACGTTGCTTTGTGACCTCTTTATAAACCTCCAAAAACTCCTTACGCTGACTCGGGAACATTTGACTGGCTAATACCCCAATTTGTGACACATCTCTACGTTGAGCGAATAAGACTAGATATTGCGTATTTAACGATACATCGCGCATGTATCTATTTTTGAAAAATAGATTCTGATTGATGAAGAACACGCTTATGTTAAGGTGGTGGGAGAATACTGTAAATGTCTCGGCAAACGTTTTATCCATCTCCAACATGAGGTCATCAATTACGATGACTGTATGTTCATTTCCCTTTAGTGAATTAACGTCATAGACCCCCTTATGGAACAAAACATCGTCCTGGTACTCGTTGAACACTGATTGGTATGTCGAATAGCACCATATAACTTTATGCACAAATTTTGAGAACATTTCACCCTTTTCTTTAATAATTTTAAGCATAAACACCGTTTTACCACATCCTGTAGGTCCAGATATAATACATGTGGATGGGCTCGTGAATCTGAATTTTTCTACAGCATCCATTTCTAACACGTCACACCCCTAAGTGACTCATTTACAGAATATCACAAATAACGAGTTCTGCTCCTTATATTTTGTTTTCTTCTTCCACAGAACCGTGAATGACGACGATGTACAGCCCACCATCATCGACATCACGGGTGAATCCATTCCGTGCATCTACAGGGCCCATACCCTCAACGGCGGCACGCTCAAAGCGGCGACACGCTGAAGAGTCCTCCACGTCAGGTATAAAGCGCGCG
This sequence comes from Bathynomus jamesi, assembly GCA_023014485.1. Lineage (NCBI taxonomy): Eukaryota > Metazoa > Arthropoda > Malacostraca > Isopoda > Cirolanidae > Bathynomus > Bathynomus jamesi. Next base: position 110,282 of record JAJOZX010000148.1, read on the forward strand.
AAATACGCGCCGGTTGATGGACAATCCGCGGTACAACCCCAGCCCTCAACGTCTTACGCTACCAACCCTACATCAGCTTCCTCACCCCTTGTACTTCCTCCACAGCCCCCACCCGTTCTGTAGAGTCTGCTGTAATAGACCCCAGCCCTCAACGTCTTACGGCGCAATCCCCACATCGTCCAATATAGGCACTCGTCCATCCTCCTCAGCAGTCTCGTTCTGTTGAGGATGATATAACGTTTGAGTTGGTGCGCTCCGCAACCCCGACCCCAGCCTTGACTAGAAATCGGTATATAGTCAGGGTTGACCCTAGATCCCTGTATAGCAATGGAATTGAGCGCGGGCTACGTCGCGTTGTAGAGCGCATTGTAGAGTTTGCCCTTCAGAACCGCGACGAGCGTGAAGTCAGGACGAGTCTGTCCTTCGGTTTCGGCTCAGATGATAACGATGTAGATGATTTTTGGGTGGTAGTGCCATTTAGACGTTTGGCTGCTGAGGATATAGATTATATATTAGGGCGTATAAAGCAAGCTGCCCAAAGTAGTATAGCATTCAATATGGACAACTTCACGGTAAATATTGACCGTGTATTCCGTGTTGCGGGTCATAGTGCCACTCCGTATACTCTTAACTTCAATTCCAGGCTATTTTAGAAGGCATATAAACGTCGATCGTGGTTGCGGCTTTATAGCAGTAGTCCTAGCACGTATGTTTACTGTACAAAATACGAAACCGAGCAAATTTGGTTGCCTACGATCGTGGAGCGTGCCCGTAAACTAGCTGTAGACTGTGAACTTGAATTTGACTGTAATATGGGTCCTGAAGAACTGAGAAGGGTAGAGCAGAAAATGAATGCTCGTATAGTTGTATTTGGCCTGGATGATCGTCGTAGGACTGTGTATGTTTTTAAAAGCAGTGTGAGAGATCGAACAAAACCCCTACTTATTTTAGGTCTGTCAGGTACAACGTATCTCCCCATCCGTAATATAAGGTGGCTTTACGCGAATTCTGATAAAAGTCGAAATTATGGGCGACATCATGATTTATGTAAGGGGTGTCTCGAGTTTGCAGATGATATAGTGGAACATTGTAAAGACTACCACATGATATGTGATCAGTGTAAAAGCCCCAAATGTGAAAGCCGTGTAGTTGAAGCTGAGAAGAGGGATTGTAATGTGTGTAGACGCACATTTTTCAATAATAACTGTTTTGAGCTCCATAAATCAATTGGCACGTGCAGGAAAATGAGAATCTGTGAATGTGGTATGTTTCACATGAAGGATAATTGGGGAAAGTTTGAGCATAAATGTGATGAAATTCACTGTTCTACATGCCATGAGAAATATAAGGCGGATGGCGTAAAGCATGTATGTTATACAGGGTGTACATAAAGTCAGGATCTATTTTTGTGAAATAATTATTTATTTCTATTTTTCTTTTCAGAAGCCCTTACAATGAATACAGAAGAGCGTGTGGCAATAGTAATTTGGCGAATCGAGGGAAAGAAATACAATGACCAGAGAGAAGTTTAGAAGGAGATTTCATAAGCCGGGGCCAATAGACAAGACAATACGAAAATTGGTGAACAAATTTAAACGAACGGGATCTGTAAATGATGAAGCAAGATCAGGACGACCGTGTATGTCAGATCTTACCGTGAATGCAGTACGCGGAATTATCACTGAGGAGCCACGTACGTCCGTTCGTGCTGCATCACACAGACTCGGCCTCCCGACGTCATCTGTGCACAAAATTCTGAAAGTTAATTTGCAGAAGAAAAGCTATCATTTGCAGGTTTTACATGATTTACATGAGGAAGATTTCCCTCGACGAAGTGCTGTGTGTGCTGATCTCGTAGAACAAATCTGGAGTGATAATTTAATGGACAACATTCTCTTTAGTGATGAAGCCACTTTCCATACGTGTGGAAAAGTAAATCGCCATAACTGTCGAATTTGGGCAGATGAAAGACCGAATGATTTCGTCCAAAATTGGGAAAGAGATTCACCTAAAGTTAATGTCTGGATGGGTTTAACAAAATCTAAGGTTTATGGTCCTTTTTTCTTTGCTGAAGCTACAGTTACGGGGCTTATTTATCTGCACATGTTTCAGCAATTCCTTGAACCTCAGCTGATTGGGGATAGGATTGTTAGTACCGTCGTCTATCAACATGATGGTGCTCCTTGTCACTATGCCAAAATTGTTCAGGATTATCTAAATGGACGTTTTCCAAATCACTGGATCGGACACGGAAGCAACAGACCTTGGCCAGCGAGATCACCAGATTTAACCCTTTTAGATTTCTTTGCATGGGGCTTTATCAAATCGCACGTCTATCAGACGAAGATTACGAGTCTTGAAAACTTACGTACACGTATACGAACTGCTGCAGATAACATAACCCCGCAAATGCTCCAGAATGTGTTTAGAAATGCTGCGGAACGATTTGAGCTGTGCAGGGATACTGATGGGCGTCACGTCGAATCCTACTGTTAATTATTTAATAAATGTTACCACTTTATCATTTTATGATTGAATTCCATATAATTTCCAAGTGCTTCACAAAAATAGATCCTGACTTTATGTACACCCTGTATGAAAGACGCAAAGCCTAAAAGCAGCCCATGTATAACTGTATACTACGATATAGAAACATATACGAATGCCGAAACCAAAGAGGTAGTTCCACATTTACTTGTGAGCCAGACTATCTGCGGCGAGTGTATGGAGATCGAGTGTGATGAGTGTTACAAATGTGGTAAACGGACAAACGTTTTTAAAACTATTTGTGTCCTATATTGTCAAGTTAGCCGACAAGTTAAAAAAAATGACTGTGTATATTCTTGCCCATAACGGGGCAAAATTTGACACGCAGTTCCTTTATAAGGAGCTGCTCGAGCACGAGTCCTCTGAGATATTTACAGGTGATCCCTTGAAAAGAGGAAACAAACTTATACAGATGCAAATAAGAGGTAATGTGCAATTTAAAGATACTTTATTATTCAAGCCTTGTAAATTAGCAAAGCTACCCAAGGTGATGGGGGTAGCAGCTGAAGTATCAAGAGGCTACTTCCCTTACACTTTGCAACAAAAAGGGGGGGGGGTGGCACTCTTGCAACATTACGTAATATTATGCAACATGCATTGCAACATTGCACTCATGGGTTTTGCGGGCATACTACTAAGGAGGTGGTCCGTAAACACATTGTAAACCCATTGAAAACGTTGAAAGCGATATCGTGTGACCAGGATGGGTGTGGGCATGGATAAGACGATGCGGAGTTGGTGCGTGGGCTTAGTGTGGGCGCGTTGCGCGTGAGTGGGGTATGGCAATTTCCCGAGAGGCTACTCCACCCTTAAATACAACTCATAAAGGTTCAGGAAATCTCCCCTTAACATAACCCCTCCCCTCCCCTTTAAATATATCTCACCAACTTTTTTTTAACCCTCAAATACATCTGACAAAAGGACGTGAGAACCGCGTGAAGTAATCACACCAAACATTTACGTAAATGTAAGTTATAAATGATCGTGAGGAACTCGAGGGGGAAATTCTCAAATCGATACATTTCTGTTTCCTCAAATGATCCCATACTACTTAGATGAACGTCGACGATTTTCTAGCCGTACCTCACGCCCTATGAATAAACCCTCGAAACCCTTATAAGAGATCACTGCCTCACTACAGATCACCCCATTTACACCTCATATCGCAAATAATAAATACCACCACCAACAACAACCAACTAACCGACCTCCACATTTTAGAATCGTTACACATTCGGAAAACTAAACCCACCCGAAACGATTACGGCTCCACTTTCGACCTGATGATCACAGGATAATATAAATTTTACAATTTTGTAATTTTGTAATTTTGTAATTTTTTAAACCTTTTAAAGTTTTTGTATTATGGCACTGTGCCATTATTTATTATTATGAGACATACTCAAGGATTTATAAAGTAAGTTTTTATCATTAACTCTATTTTAACGTTAATTTAATTCCAGAAATGTGTTTATTTTAATATTTTGTACTGCCTTTTACCTTTTCAATATTTTATAATGTTTAGAAGCATTGAAGATGGAAATTTATTTCCGAAACGTTTGTATATTAAACATGAATGATAAATGTTTGGGTTTCTCTTTATTCTTAAACTGCGCTTCCCTTGGAGCAAACTTTTAAATAGAATATACTGTATATATTTTGGGTCTGGGTCATAATCCCGAAAGCCGAAATCCCGAAAGCCGAAATCCCGAAAGCCGAAATCCCGAAAAGCCGAAATCCCGAAAAGCCGAAATCCCGAAAAGCCGAAATCCCGAAAGCCGAAATCCCGAAAAACCAAAATTAAGAGAAACCAAAATTAAGAGAAACCAAAATTATGAAAAAACAAAATTAAGAAAAAACAAAATTAAGAAAAAACAAAATTAAGAAAAAACCAAATTAAGAAAAACAAAAATTAAGAAAAAACAAAATTAAGAAAAAACAAAATTAAGAAAAAACCAAATTAAGAAAAAACAAAAATTAAGAAAAAACAAAAATTAAGAAAAAAAAATTAAGAAAAAACCAAAATTAAGAAAAACAAAAATTAAGAAAAACAAAAATTAAGAAAAAACCAAAATTAAGAAAAAACAAAATTAAGAAAAAACAAAAATTAAGAAAAAACAAAATTAAGAAAAAACAAAATTAAGAAAAAACAAAAATTAAGAAAAACAAAAATTAAGAAAAACAAAAATCCCGAAACTACAACTTTTTTAAAAGATAAGGGATCACGCAACGTGTTAAAGACTTTGGTTGGAAATGGGGGGGGGGGGGGTAAACGTAGAAACAAGTAGGATTTATTAAACTTTTCCAGAACTGTTTGGGTTAGGGTAGGTTAGGTTGGAGATATCTTACAGATTCCCGCATTTTAGACTATATTTATATAAATTCAGTGATTTGCTGAATCTTAAATTTTCTAGGCCTAAATATGTGGCGTATCGTAGGTTAGGTTTGGCTAGCCTAGATTTTTAGTATATTTCGAACATCTCTAAAACCTTTACAAAGGCTAGGGTCTAAAATTTAAAAAAAGTAAAGCTGCTCTTAATTTTGTTTTTTCTTAATTTTGTTTTTTCTTAATATTGTTTTTTCTTAATTTTGGTTTTCTTAATTTTGGTTTTCGGGATTTCGGCTTTCGGGATTTCGGCTTTTCGGGATTTCGGCTTTTCGGGATTTCGGCTTTCGGGATTTTGTCCGGCACCCATATATTTTATGTCATCTCTTTTTATATTTCTAAAATACTGCGAACGAGCGATTTTATTAAATATTTATAATTTCAATAAATCATGTTTAACACAATTTAAGGATCATAATTTTAAATTATATTAAAAAACAATAAAACCTGTGTTTGTTTGAAATACATTGAAAAGATGTTTCATTTATAACCTAAGATTCCCACTCGAGCTATTTAAAGTTTAAAACCCACTGGCAAAAACCCTAAATTACTAAACTCACCTCACATTTGGCCTGCATCCATGGTTCCCCATTAATCTGCATGGGGAACTCTTCCCTCGACTTAATGACTACCGAACGGCATTGTGCCAACCGCATCGTGGATGCACTGATTTTAGCCTTTACTTGCCCCATATTGTGGAAACACTCGAAGCCAACCACCTCGATCAATTTGTCCTCCATGCCTTTAAAGATTAATAAATGAAATTTTATAAGGCGTTTCTGCACACACTGTTAATGCAAAATTAAAAACTAATGACCGATGAAAAATAGATTAACACTATAAAAGATTTGCAAATCACTTTCAATTATGTATCAAATCGATGCAGTTTTCAAAAAAAGAAAAAAAAAAAGATTTACAGCGATAACAATAATTGACTTCTCTTTTCATGTCGGATTGGTTGGCATAATTTTTTTTTTTTAAATTAAGCAGATTCGTCAGCGGAGATTATACTTGAATATTTATTATTAATATGGGTTTCCATTTTCGAGGAAACCCTAAAATTTTACCCACTTAGATGTTAAATTTATTTCCAAATAATGATGGTTAAAGGTGCTTTTTCTTTAATTATATTTATTATAGTGAAAAGTATTTGGATGACACTTCTGCTTACCTTGAGTGGCTTTCTTGAGATTGATGGAAACAGAAGATGTTGAAGGTTGCGGCTCAATTTCTTTTTCGATCCTAACCTTCTTTTCGACGCTTTCCTCCCATACGTTAAAACTTCCGTGGATGTACGGGATATTTAGGAAAGCGATTCCCTGCAGGGAGGGGCTGTTGGACAGGTCCAAAAGAATGCCGTCACACTTGAAACGCAAAAAAAATTAAATTTAAAATATGTCTTCCACTGAAACTGCTGTAAGCTATTTTAAATGGGATAAAGGTTGCCATTCATTCATTCATGCCCTGTTCACGAATGTTTCACACAGTCACCGTGCACCCTTATTAGGTAATTTTATCTTTCCTCATTTAGCTAAAAATATTTGAATGAATGACGGAACGTACGAATGAATTCTATATTCAATCATGAATTTCCACTTGTGCTGATTTAAACTATTCCTCTGCCGTGCACAACTGAGAATTATAAAGTTATTTGTCGGGGATAAAGGGGGTAGGGGGTAGCCGCTAAAGTACATATTCAAAAATGAAGAGTGGGGGTAAAGGGTGTGGGGGGGTCCCCCAAAGTAAGAGGGATAGTTCCCCAAAGAGAAGGCCCAAAGGAGGGTTGGGGTTAGACCCTCCAAGGGTGAGTGAGGTAACCTAACCTAACATGCATGTACAGTATATTTCTGTGTAGCTTTTGACTTACTGACAGTTGGCTTAGAGCGGCTTGGGTAGCTGAACGGCTAGATATCTAAGCACGAATGGCTGTACTCCAAATATATATAAAATATATATATATATATACGTATATATATAATAACTGAAACATGACATCCTATCAAGACAACTTAAACTGGGAGTAAACTGGGAGGCGTGGCAGCTGGCTGTCAGTCAGGAGCCACAGCGGTCGGTGGCTAGGACTCTATATCCGCTGATTATAATATATATATATATATGTATAGATATATATATATATATATATAGATAGTTATTTTCATGTATGTACTTTTTAAATTTTTTCTGGCTTGAAGGGTTTTTGAATACATCTTTGACACTACTATATACTGTATATGTATATATGCATTAGACATAAAATAACATTTTTCATACAGTGTAAAGGAGAATTAAAACACACGAATACATTGATCTGTTTTATTTAACACACACACACACACGCACACATACACACACACACACGCACACATACACACACACACACACATATATATATATATATGCATCAGGCATAAAATAACAATACATCCAGTAGAGAAGAATCGTATATACACTACAGTTGTAAAATCAGAATATACAAAACACACACACACACACACACATATATATATATATACACATACACATTAGATATAAAATTGGGATACAAACTTTAAGGTCAGTTTCTACAACGCTTAAATAAAATAGTAAGCTCACACGGAATCGCCGTCACATTTACAGCCTCGTTGCTTTGTACTATACAAAAAATGCGATTTAACATTAATTCACTGCTCAAAGTATGCGGAGGTCTATATTCAATATAAAGGGGTTTCATCTCGTTTAACAATATTTTAGTACCTATTTTAAAATTAGGAGTAAAACTGTCACGCTCTTTAAACACGGATATAATACAATCAAAAGCACACTCAAAGATGACATCGCTTGCTACAACAACAACATTAAATCCAGGTTTATAAACAGTCCTTTCCAAATGTGCACTTAATCTTTCCTCGCTGACCTTTTCAATTGTAAAATCTTCACCACTCATATCGGCAATGAAGGAACTCTTCTAAATCGTGACGGCAGCTATATCTTATATAAAGATATAATTCTTCCGAATGAACGCTGAATGCGAGACACGGCTTGTATCGTTCTAAACCAACGTTCCAAAGCTTGTGGTATTTCAGGGGATCTGTATCTTCTAAATATGTCTAAAACTCCAGGCCATTCTCCCCTTGCTCATCTCTGCACACAGCAAAATCGTCGATCGGCACAGTGTACGCGAAATCGAGAACTTTGTCGAAATAACTCGTATCAGCAATACGCGACTCTAATATAGGCTTTAGCTTACGAAAGCCGGTGATTTCAAATAATTTTGTGAGCATAAAACGATTTCGGGTAGGGACGAGCGCTCCATTATCACTTCTGTTCTTCCACATCAATCGTATATCGACACATGGTTGATTAGTAACACTGTTTACATACATTGTACAAATAACGGCGTATGAGGGTGCATCACTAAACTGTTCTCGTTTTGCGCCCACCCCTACAGGTATTTTATAACCGTCCTCACAGCACTTCTTCATTAACATAAAGATTTTAAACACCACCTCAACATTTAAATAAACAACATTGCGTTTACCAGAGTTTGTACGTGTGCATTTTGTTTCAAGCACGTAATTAATAGCACCACTACTCCGTTTAAACACAGATTTGAAGACGGATACGTCGTATACAGCGTTGAGGATACTGGACAACGGGAGCTCCATCTCTTATTAGTACGTATTCTGTTGATGTTGATAACGATGTCTAGAATTCTGGAGAGCACATCCTTTCAAATCAGTCTCCGAGGCAGTTGTGAGACGTTGAGTGCACGGTGGGATCAGACGACGTGGGTGGGTGGAGGCGTGAGGGTGGGGGAAATGAGTCGTACCGGATGCTTCGTGAACGCTGCCAAGCGTTAGTAACACGGATTCGTGTACGAGGTTGTTCCAACATGAAAGAATCGGGTCGCACTGGCAAATTATCCGAATATTTAAAATTGTATCCCATTATACTGCGTAGGTGATTAGAGAATGTTTCCATCTGCGATACATGAAGTAATATCGGCTTCAATGTTTTATCACACACACTGGGGTAATTGTATTCACCATTGTATTTTCTCAAGTAAGAACTATGCACATATAAAATTAATTAACACTCTGGTGATCTATTTGAGAGGACCGTGTCCATACTTGTCCTTTTTGTTGGCCAAACGATACTCATCCCTAAACTCTGCTAAAAATTCACATAAACCTTTAGCTACAATTTCGCTGCGCATCTCATCATGATATACATGGATGTAGTGGTAGAAATATTATAAGCTCTCCATAATCACAAGATTTACTGTACATCTTCGGTCGCAATGTACGCGTACTCAGTATGATGTAACATGGCATAATATCTCTTGTCACACCAATCATCAACTTGGGAAAACATAATGGGGATCTCCAACGCAAAACTAATGTGGAAATCGTTTGAAACAGTATTTAGGACTATAAATGAGGAATGTGTACCGTACAAAATTAAGCGTGCGAAAGTAAACAACAAGCCCTTGTGGTTTACTTCTAGAGTAGGATACCTTATAAAGAGTAGAGATAGGGCTTATAGGCTACATAAGTGCGATAAAGACAATTTGTAGTTACGAAAGAACTACATATCTCTAAGGCGTGAAGCGAAAAGTGTAATAAAAAAGTCCAAGCGCGAATTTGAAATCTCCATAGCTCGTGACGGTAAAGAAACCCAAGCGATTCTTTCAATACGTCAACAATAGAAATCCAGTAAAAAGTGTCTTGGGGACGTTGAAAAATGTTAACAGAAAGCTAGTTTCTGAAAACAAGGAAATGGCTATCTTGTTAAACGAATTTTTTACGTCAGTTTTTACTATAGAAGATGTAACGAATATCCCTACGGTCATAGACATAATACCTTTTGATAATGTAATATTTTGGATAATATTGTGGTTAGTGAAGGGGAGGTAATGCGCTATATTGATAAAATGAAAATGCATAAATCACCGGGGCCGGATTCCATATATCCCATACAACTAAAAGAATTAAAAGATAGCATTGTTGTGACGCTAACAAAGATTTTTAATGTGTCTATTTCTGAGGGGTGCGTACCAAATAATTTCAAGTTAGCAAATGTAACAGCTATCTTTAAGAAAGCCGATAAAGGTGCGACGGGAAATTATAGGCCAATCAGTTTAACGTCTGTTGTAGGTAAGCTACTGGAATCAATAATTAGGGATCGTGTAGTCGAACATTTAGAATTGCATAACTTGGTTAGAAATACACAGCACCCGTTTTAGGCGAAACAAATCTTGTTTAACTAATCTTTTAGAATTTTTTCAAAGCGCGGTTGAAGTTTACGATAGTCATCGGGCGGTTGATGTAGTGTATTTAGATTTTCAAAAAGCGTTTGACACCGTACCGCACAAAAGACTCATTGAAAAAACTAAGGCTCATGGAATCAGGGGTGTAGTAATAAATTGGATAGAAGAGTGGTTGCGAGGTAGGAAACAGAGGGTGGTCGTTGATGGAGCGGAGTCGTGTTGGGCTAATGTAGCGAGTGGCGTTCCTCACGGTTCTGTATTGGGCCCCTTGCTTTTTCTTATATATATTAACGATTTAAATGTCGGCCTAGTCAGTACAGTTTCAAAGTTTGCGGATGATACGAAGTTGGGTGGTAGGGCGATTAATGATGAAGATAGAGGTAAAATCCAGGAAGATCTGAAAAAAATCGTTCATTGGTCAGTCACATGGCAAATGAGATTTAACGTTGATAAGTGCAAAATTTTAGATATAGGTTCGCGTAACAGTAATTTTGCGTATAGTATGTCAGGGAAGGAGTTAGCAAGCGTAGAGCAGGAAAAAGATTTAGGAGTTATAGTCACTGGTGATTTAAAAGTAGCGAAACAAAGTACAGCAGCGGTCAACAAAGCGAACAAAGTGTTAGGTTTTATAGCTCGGAATTTTGAGTACAAATCGCGCGATTATTATTGTTCTCTTTATAAATCATTAGTTAGACCCCATTTGGAGTACGCGATCCAATTTTGGAATCTGCATATGCGAAAAGATATGGACAAAATCGAAAGAGTTCAAAGACGAGCATCTAAGATAATTCCGTCGCTTAGGTCGAAGTCGCACGAGGATAGGCTTAAGGAGTTAAAATTAACTACACTCGAGACTACAAGGCTAAGGGGTGATCTAATCCAGGTTTTCAAAATTATGAATGGGTTCGATAACGTAGATAGAGATAGCTTTTTCGAAATATTTCAGTATAATAGGACTAGAAATAACGGGTGTAAGTTGACAAGTAGAAGGTTCGAGACAGTAGTTGCCAAAAACGTTTTTACTCATAGAATAGTAAATAGCTGGAATAGTTTGCCGGTAGAAGTAATTAGTAGCACGTGTATAAACATGTTTAAAAATCGATTAGACGCATATGTTGATAGATTGGGTATAGTTTAAGGTAGTAAAATTAAGGCTTTGTGGTTCGGAACATACGTAAAATTGTAGGTCCCCTCCACCACCACGGAGGACATTCACAATACACAATTACGAACACAGTTAGGTAGACCAGCCATGAGTGGATGCTAGGGTCTTTGTTGGTCTGAAACATTATAACAAGAACCACAACCCAGATCCTTTGTTTCTCTTCTGCAAGCGTTGATTCTTTCACTTCACGATGTATGTGTTCTTTAATGTAGTTTAACCCTATAACATATTCCATTACATCGTTTGCGCCACGGAAGCCCGCAATGCTCTCACCAGAATATCCATAGAGTGTTTGGACGTCTTGCTCCTCCTGCTTCGCACGATTTACTGTGTCCTTAAAAGCTTCAAAGGAGGGATGACTAGAAATTCTTTGAGTGTTCACCACATCTGTAGATTTTACTGAGTACTACTTCAAGAATGTAGAGCATGCAATATCAGCGGTTGCCATCGTTATTTTATCGTCTACGCGAGAATTCTTCAACAGGTAAAAGATACGTCTGAGAGCCAAGGCTTGCTGGGGTCAACTGAACATGCCGGGGGGGAGATATGTCCCTCCAATTGGTTTGGTAGCCGGAGTCACGTACAGTGGGCGGTGCTTAGATTTTTTTTGTACACACACACACAAAGGAGAAAATGAAGCGCTAACCGAAACATAGTTTATTTAAAACACGTAATAAATAGAAAAATAAATAAACTGTAAAATATCGTCAACAAGTAGACTTTAAAACGAACTATATATTTATATAGCAAATATTCATGCCCCACGGTATCCAAAGGGAACAGTATCGTAGGTGCCCCGCATCTGGTATCGTTTCGTGTATGTGTTACGACACATTTCCGTACCCCTAAGCACCTTCACGCCTCTCTACTTCTGAGCCCAGAAGTTATGAGTCCCCACAACCAAGTGTGGTTGCTGGTCACCTTCATTTTCAGTATCTTCCAAGCTCGCTAGTTCTTTGAGCGAGGCAAAGTTAATGATCTGCCCGTTTGTGTGGTTCAGGTACCTTTAGCATTGAAGATGTATTTTTACTCGTCACCTGTCCTCACACGTACCCTGTAAATTTGTGGCCCCGTGGAAACGAAAGAATCGGCGTAGGCGGTATCACCATACTCATCGTTGATTTCGTCAGTCAGCTCGCCGAGGAATTCACCAATAGGAGACATATATTCACCTTCTCTCTCCCTGACTATCACGCTATCTTTATCTGCGTACAGAACCCTGCGTCCAAGAGAATGCAACAAACGCCAAAGTTTGATGCGGGCGTAAGCTGTTGTAAAGCTTACCACAGGGATGTTTGTGATACGCGAAGTATCCGTAGACATTTCTGTTCTGTTGTAGCTTATTATGTAGGTTATGTAGGTGTTGCCCACATTCACGATCTCCATGACTTCTTTATCGATGACGTTTGCGTAATCCCAAACCTCACTGTAACTTTCCGTCTGTATTCTGTGCAAATTTCCCCCAAAGACTATTTAGGCCCAATTTTGCACTAAAGGGCTTGCCATCGTTTCGGGCAATCACTCCCTAATCAAGCTGAATACCTTCACGATCATAGTAGCGCTGAATATATAGGCAGTTTTCTCGTCTTCGAACTCAACTCCTCGCGGGTAACCTGATGCCTCAACTTTATCCTTTAAAAACGTATTTATACACGGGGTGAAGAGGTTGGGGACTCGGGGAGTTTCTGAAACCTCCACACCTCATAAATTTTCAGTATTTTGTATCCATGATGAATAGCTAAGGCTAGCTGAAGCCTTGTATAAACGCCTCTGATCTTCATCTGGTTGGGTGTGTGGCTAGAATGCTCATTATTCTCCTCTGCCAACTTCATACACAGGGGAAACATTAGCTTGTGCCTTATAACGATAGGTAGGATCGGCACCCATAAATCGGAAGGAGGGAGTACATCGACAAAGAAGGGCCCAAAATAGTCCTCATTTAAACCAGCTGAGAAGTCCTCGATGGTAAGTAGCGCAAAGCCCACCAGCTTTTCAGGTGCTCCTACGGGGTACGGGTTGTTCTTCATAACGTCGGGATATAAAGAGCAGAAATCGTAGTAATAAAGTTTCACACCCTCCGTAGGCCTGAAGTATAGCTTGAAGGAGTTTGTGCGACCTCCAAACAGACTATCTCCGCATTTTAGAGGGTCCACAATCATTGACCGTTTGATGGCCCTTATTTCCTCACGATACTGGTCATCTTCCACCCGGTCATCATATTCATGCACCACAACACCTTGTGAGTGAACTGGGAGTTTATAAGCTAATCACGGGCACGGGTCCAGGCAAGACTATCAGCTGGCGATCTCCTATGGACATCCCCTGTAACTCAACTCTCAGCACGTTGGCACCCATGTCACCAGCATCGGTTAAATGAGTACACTGTCTTCACACCCGTGTATCGGTCTTCAATTAGACCCTCCACCCAAAAAACGCGCCCATTAATCTTAATGGCCACTTCACCCGTGTTGCGAGCATGCTTTATAAGCACATCAGTCTGCTGTTGAAGGTGTGTCAGCCAGTAAACAGCCTTAGAGGTTGTTCAAAAATTACGTAACGCTATTTTTGCTAAAACTTGACACCCCCGCACCCTTGTAACGTTCCGTAACGGTAGACCAGACACCCACTAAGATGTTATGTAACCCCTAATAGGGAGTGTCTGGTCTAGCGTTGTTACGGAACGTTATAAGTGGGTGGGGGTGTCAAGCAAAACTAGCGTTACATAATTTTTGAACGGCCCCATATAGGGCCATATACTCATAACTACGGGGAGCATTACGGGGAATGACAGCCAAGGTGTCTTTAGGCATAAAGTTATTTTTGAACACAGTGAAGCACAATGATGCGATCGTGGTTGCGGCTTGTAACGGATCACAATTAAAGCGGGTTATGTAAATTCTGTGTTCATAAAGATAAACAGTTAATATGATCGTGAACAGCGTTGAACTCCATGTTTACTAGTCTTATACAGTAATAAGGTTACATTATGTTTACTGCAAGTCTATATGAACAGCTACAACAATACAACTTTTAATATCCTAGAGAATAGACATTACACAGCCAACCTCCACACTCCCTCATTCCCATTCCCCACCCACCAGTCTCGTGTATATTAAATCATTATGTAACAATAATATAGACAGACCCGAATTTATGCACAGGCGCATGAGGCACTAGCTGGGGGCCTCGCCCAATAGAGGACATCATGGGCAGAATTTATCGCTAGATTCTAAACCTGGAAAAAAAACAAAATAATCCATTCTTAAAACGTCAAACTTGGTAGCCCTGGCAACTTGGCAAGTGGATAACTGAATTATACATTGTGCTTTGTTTTGCGCATGCGCAAAATATGGCGCCGTATCAGCTTTAAGAAAAGGGTACAGAAACATCAAAAGTGCTTTAATTAATTAATCAAAAGTGCTTTAATTAGAGGCCAGAAATTTATAAAAAAATTTGATAAATATGAGACGGCTTTATTAACCGTAATCTGGGGCAGAATTTTACAAAGACTTAATTCAACTAGGAATTGTTGCAGGATCCTACGATAAATATGCTAAAAGCTGATAATATATTCAAATCACTGACAGAACTTTTTGTAGAAATCAGAAACAACTTTAGCAGTATCGAAGAGGAAGCTAAACTTCTAACTAATGAAACGCAGTACACAGATGAGCAATGCCGAATTAGAAAACGAAGTATTATGCCTGACGAAATACGCAAAAATGATGTCATTTTGTATGGCAGGGATTTATTTGTAGTTAATACATTTAATGTAATTTGCGATACGCTTAATGCGGAGATAAACCGACGAACAATCGTCTACAACGACATGTTACATATGTTTAACGTGTTTTTTAAAAAACAATGTACGTTCAAATGAAGTAAACATAGGTATTGATAAATTTTCGAATGTTTACAAAGAGGACATTGATGTTGATCAATTTAAAGACGAAGTACTACACTTTCTAAAATATATGAAAGAAGGAAAAGTGATAATTCCAGTTGATATGCATGTATAGTATTATACTTGATGGCCTAAAATCGACGTTTCCAAATGTAGAAACCATTCTTAAAATTTTTTTAACGATGCCTGTAACAAACACAAGTGGTGAACAGTCCTTTTCAGTTCTAAAAAGAATTAAGTATTACTTAAGAAATAGTTTATTGCAAACAAAAATGTTGAAACTATCCCTCCTATTTATTGAATTAGATATAATAAAAACAATAAATTATGATGATGTATTGATTCTTTCGCAAAATCAAAAACAAGAAAAAACACTATATATATATATGATACACACAGACCGTGCATTGAACAAGGAACTCTTCTAGGAAAATTAAATCCACTATAGTCCGAATAAGTAATGGTAAATGACAAATACTATAGTTTTTTCTTTTTCATGATGCTAGCCCGACGTGGGCAACGAGTCACTCGCAAAGAGGTCCCAAAAATATAGCTTCCCTCACCAGCTATCTGCAAAGCAGATAGGATCCAGCTTTGGGACAGGATCTAGGGTTTAAAGCAGCCTGCTTTAAACCCTATATATATATATATATATATATATATATATATATATTGCAACAAAAATGTTTGGGAGTTGGCAAGCGTAGAACAGGAAAAAGATTTAGGAGTTATCGTTACTAGTGATTTAAAAGTGGCGAAACAAAGTCAATAAGACGAACAAGGTGCTAGGTTTTATAGTTAGGAATTTTGAGTACAAATCGCGCGATATTATTGTTCCTATTTATAAATCATTAGTTAGACCCCATTTGGAGTACGCGATCCAATTTTGGAATCCGCATCTGCGCAAAGATATACTGTAGATAAAATCGAAAGAGTTCATAGACGAGCAACTAAGATGATTCCGTCACATAGGTCGAAGTCGTACGAGGATAGGCTTAAGGAGTTAAAATTGACTACACTCGAGACTAGGAGGCTAAGAGGTGATCTAATCCAGGTTTTTAAAATTATGAATGTGTTCGATAACGTAAATAGAGATAGCTTTTTCGAAATATCACAATATAATAGAACTAGAAATAACAAGTGTAAGTTGACAAGTAGAAGGTTCAAGATAGCAGTTGCTAAAAATTTTTTAGCGCATACAATAGTAAATAGCTGGAATAGTTTGCCGGTAGAAGTAATTAGTAGCACGTGTATGAACATGTTTAAAAATCGATTACACGCATATGTTGATAGATTGGGTATAGTTTAAAGTAGTAAAATTATGGTTTTTGTGGTTCGGAACCCACGTAAAATTGCAGGTCGCCACCACGGAGGACATGCGCAATACACAACTACAACCACATTTAGGTAGACCAGCCATGAGTCTTTGTTGTTTTGTTGGTCTGAAATATTATAACATTATATATATATATATATATATATATATATATATCAGAGCTGGGCACCGCAAACTCAAAATCACTTCCGCAATCGCAAATCCGCAAACTCAAACCTTACCTTCCGCAACCGCAAATCCGCAAACTGCTTGCCATTTTTGGTGCCGCAAACGCAAATCCGCAAACGCAAACCATATTTCCAATTTTTACAGTGCTGGGCACTTCCGCAAACACTTCCGCAAACCGCAAATTCCGCAATCGCAATTTTAACTATAAAAAGTATCCAAAACATTAAAGAGGTATAAAAAGTTTTTATATCTTTTTAATGTTTAATGTTTTAGCCTTGTTTTTATTAAAAACAAGGCTAAATAATTTATTACAATAAATCACTATTGTAGAAGAAATAAAAATACTACATATATTACTACAGATTCAAACTGGCTTGTGTGAGATGGCGGGAAGATGCACGGGGCGGCGGAGTAGCGGGAAAGATGACGCGCTGCCTGCCAGCCAATTGGCGGCCAGTGACAGCAGCGTCACAGCACTAGCGGGCTTGGCCAGTGGCCACGTGGGAAATTTGCGGAAAGATTTGCGTTTGCGGTCTTAGTTCCGCAACGCAAATTCACTAATTTGCGATGACTTTGCCGCAAACGCAAATCCGCAAAGAAAAACATACTTCCGCAATTGCGGAATTTGCGGTTTGCGGAAGTGTTTGCGGAAGTGCCCAGCTCTGATATATATATATATATAATGTATAATATAATATATATATACACATATACACACATATATATATATATATAATAATATATATATATATATATATATATATGCGCCTCGGTGGTGTAGTGGCTAGCTTCGCTGACTACGAATCCATCGGTCCCGGGTTCGAGACCCGACGGCAGCCGGCGCGCAGCGAAACCCAGCTGTTTATCCTTCCACACAATAAAGAAAGTGGTTGGTAGATAAATGGGTACCCTAGGTGGCCTAGTGGTTAAGACGCTGGGCTGCTGATGGGGCGTTCGGATTCCCCGTTAAACTGTAGGTCTAAGGTGGAGTGAAAAGCTTGACCTTTGTCAGAATGAACAATTCGGGTGGAAGCTAACCAAAGGTTATATATATATATATATATATATATATATGCAGGGTGTCCCGTAAGTCTGGAACCATAGGGCAAAATGATAAAAACGGCGATAAAAACGCCGAAGAGACTTTTGGACTGTTTGTGAAATGAGCGAGGATGGTAGCGGCTGTGTCATCGTCGGTGGATGTCGTTGGAGGTTCACTGCGTGGTTTATCTCCTATTGATCCCGTTTCCCTGAACTTTCCTACAAGTTTGCCGACACAGCTGTGTGTTATCGGCGCGGAGTCCGGATGCAATCTGTTAAATTCCTCAGCGACCTCCCTCTGACTCCGAGTTCCTACGAGTAGAATTACCTGGATGCGTTCTTCCTTACTCAAAGGCATCATGGGCACTTGCATAAACAGAAAAACATGAAAATAATAAGATGGAAAAGCATGAAAATAATTCCATCTTCACATGAAATTGCTTAATAACAATTTAAAATAAAGTTAAAAATTTTTAACTTTAAAATTATTTTGCAATTATTGTGCATTATTATAATGCACAAATTGTGCATTATTTGTGTATTTCTTGGATTGAGAAAGAGATAGTTTATGGAGATAGTTTATCGTTTATAGAGACACTTGATAGCAGTTCATGTCAGTCGGTTGCATCAAGAGGGACAGTCACCCTAGAGATTTATAGAAATACTTGATAGCAGTTCAAGTAAGTTGGTTGCATCCAGAGGGACAACCGCCCCAGAGAATAATAGACTTCACTTGATAGCAGTTCAAGTTCAAGTCAGTTTCAGTTGCTGGAAGCCAGTTTCAGTTTCAGTTGCAAGTCAGTTTCAGTTGCAAGTCAGTTTCAGTTTCAAGTCAGTTTCAGTTCCGAGTCAGTTTCAGTTCCAAGTCAGTTTCAGTTTCAATTAGTCAGTTTCAAGTGAGTTTCAAGTCAAGTTCAGTCAGTTTCAAGTTCAGTCAGTTTCAGTGCAGTCAATTTAATTCAACCTTTTTTTGTTGTATGAAGAAGGAATATGACAAATTTGTCTCTTTTTGCATGCAGTAATTGCATATATAAATGTATAGGTGAAATTATATATTTTATTGTTTGTAACCAAAACAGTTTTTACAAATGTTTGTAACGATTTTATAATTATTGTGATGTATATGATGACAGTAATAGTGTAGTAACTAATCGATCATGTCCCAATGACTCCTTTTTAAATTATTATGGGGAGGAACATGCCGTCCCTCCGTTTTGTTTGAACTCCTTTAATTTTTGTTCTGAGCAGTGTGACATGCAATCTTTTTTTAAAGAGCAAAGTCCTCACGAAAAGACGTAATGTCAATTTCAGACATCATGACTCCCCGATTGTCACTCGATTCCCTCGAATGCAGTATTCCAAATTTACCTTGTTCTGTATGTTCGTGAAATTTACCTGTATGACCGTACATAACCTCAATTTAGTTTTATTTTTTTTATTTTTAAGATTATTATATAGAACCTTTAACCCCATGTTCAGTTCATTATAGGTCATAATTAATTTCTATTTTCAATTTTTATGGTTTTTAATTTTTTCTTTTATTCGATTAATCTTGAGTAATGGTCGTTAAATTGTTATTATACCATCATTTAAGGTACCAAAAGAAATTATAGCCAATTTTGACACTCCATACCAGAACACCATTTTTCCCCTTCTAATAATTAATTCTATTACATCATTCTAATATCACTGCCCCGTCAAATGGTCAAATGAAAATTCAATTATCGTATTGATACTTCTGGTTAATATTAATGGTTATATACTGTTCATATATGGCTATGAATGTTACTAGTCGAATACATCACCATTTATACTACCTGTATTAGATTTTAATAATAAATGACTTTAAACGTAAAGGATTTTTTAACCCTACTCCCATTTTAAATTATTATACATTATTTTTTAAACTTTGTTAATTCGAAAACCTTATTCGAAAATCATTGGATATGACGATAAACTTTATTTAATTGCGTGTAAGTGCTAACTATGATATTTACTCTAGATTATTTAAATCTATTTAATCGCAATAATTGTTGCTTACTATATATAATCTTGCTCATGCATTTATTAAGTTATTTTAACCAACCTCTAAGCTAATCTGTTCATTAAAGTATATATATATAAATATATATACAGATATAATCCTAATCCACCAATGACCACTAATGATCTACTAATGTAGTTCTTTACGGGATGAACCAATTACAGTACTCTCATAATCTACACACTCATATTCTACGTACACGTATATATACGTATGCGCATTTACATATAACTTCAACTATAAATCCCTTTTCCCCATTTGGACACATCACCAACCACTTACACTCTGTACCTAATACACGTAAATACACACTTGACCCAAGGTCTATACATCATCCATTACATAATTCGATTTTTACCTACACTAGTCAAGAAAATTAGTTTATTAACTGTACGATCATGGTAACTTTGGATATTCCTGAACTTTAAAATTTAAACTTTTCCCTTTTACCTACTATTCATTCTGTATGTATTTTTTCCACAGGAAAATAAATTTTTGTTAAAAAATTTAACAATATCATTGGTTGTCTAAATTAATTAGTTGTCTAAAATTAGATCTGATTACTGTACATTGTATTTAACTACACTAACTCACGTGTTGTTCATAAATTTGTAATTATAAAAACCATTAGTCATCATCTAGTTTGAATTAGTTAGGATATTATATTATTATAATATCATTCTAGAGGGAAGAGCCCTGTAAAAATTAACAATGAATAATTCCTATAAAATCTTTATATAAATCCTTATATTCATTACAATCTTTATATTCATTATATTCATACAGTACTTATATTTATATAATCTTTATATTCAAATATACATTTTTACATAAGAACCAAAATCGCCTAACGCGAGTTTGGATAAAATTTTGATTTGCTTTCTATTTTTGCCAAATAATTGGTGAATTGTTTCATTTTTTTTAATATTCCTTAATATTTACTGTATACTCGTATAAGTATATATATTTAATTAATAGTTTCACTCACTCTTTGTACAATGGCTATAAACCTTTCATTAATGTATTTCTCTAATTCGTTTCTTCCAATTTCTCCCAATGACTTGTACTGTACGTACGAATTAAATAACAATGGCGTATTGTTTATGAATTGACGTATCGTATGGCATAACACAGGCCTGCAAAATTGAGGGTCCTAAAAACTTTTTTGAAATTGTATGCTGGTTTTATAGGAATTTGGGGTGCTAAATCCAAAAACGGCCTCAGATTTGCTCCATCACGTATAGTTTTTTCACAATTTGCTATGACGTTTTTATATGTATTGTATATGAATAAAATAAGTAGTGAAGAATTACCACAAAACCTATTTCCTGACCATTTCTGAATATATTTATTTTAAAAAAACAAAAAACTTGGATACTTACATCTTTACTTAGTGGAATGGCTTAGTAGTCCCGTTTTCTTTTGCCAGTGAAGCTGCGCCTGTTGCATTTCCTTTTGTGCGCTGCTTCCGGATTTTCACGATGCAGCATCCAGCAATAATCCCCCATCATATTAACGTTCCACCGGCCTTGGTATCTCTTTTCCATCTCCTTAATGTCTTGATGGAAACGTTCTCCCTGTTCCTCACTTACTGCACCTAGATTTTCTGGGAAAAAGTCCAAGTGTGCATTCAAGAAATGAATTTTGATACTCATTGAGCATCCCAAAGCTTTGAATTTCTCCAGCATGTTTTCAACAATGAGTGCATATTCAGGGTCCTTATCATTCCCAAGGAACTTAGTAACCACACTTTTGAAGGAATTCCAAGCCTCTTTTTCTACTTCAGTCATCGTAGACAAGAAGTTTTCATCTGACAGCAGTCTTCTAATGTCTGGGCCTACAAAAATACCTTCTCTTAATTTTGCTTCTGATAGGTTAGGGAACTTCTTGCAGAGGTACTTAAAGCATTCTCCACTTTTTTCTAATGCCTTAACAAACTGTTTCATAAGGCCTAGTTTTATAAGAAGAGGTGGTAGAAGTACTTTCTTTGGGTCAACAAGATTTTTACGCAAAATATTCTCGCTTCCAGGTTCTAGAGATCTTCTTTGTGGCCAGTGTTTTTGCTCCCAGTGTTGACTCTTTGCTCTGCTATCCCTTTCACAAAGGAAACATGGGAACTTACTATATCCTCCCTGCTGCCCCAGAAGCATGCACAATACCTTAAGGTCTCCACAAATCATCCAGTGATGATCATAATATTTTATCTTTGTAAGAACCAATTCCAAATTCTCATAACTTTCTTGGAGATGTACCGAGTGACCAACAGGTACAGAGGCATACTTGTTCCCATTGTGCAAAAGAACAGCTTTTAGACTTCTTTTAGAAGAGTCGATGAAAAGTCTCCATTCATCCGCTTTGTACTCAATGCCAAATGCCTGTACCAAACCATCAATATCACTACAGTAAACTAAATTGCCCTCATGTGAAAAGTAGTGAATAAACTCCTTTTCTCTTCTTCTATACAAATATATCGATGTTCCAGCTGATAATAAATTTCTTTCTTTTAATCTGGAGCCTAAGAGTTCAGCAGATTCCTTGGATAATCCCAAATCTCTCACTAAATCGTTTAGTTCAGATTGAGTGAACAACTGGCGGTCTTGACTTCCTATATCACACTGAAATTCTTCATGTCAGTATCTGAACCAGAATTACTAGGCAAATCTTCCAATGTTTCTGGTGGAAGCGGAACTGGAACTTCTGGCCCATGAGGAACAGGTCGAAAAGCTGATGGAAGATTTGGATAGAATATGGCTTTCTTATTTTTTGAGTTATAGCCTTTAACATCACAAGAGCAAAAATAGCAGTCATCACAGTGATTTTTTGGCTCCCTCCATACCATTGGCACACCAAATCTGAATGCTTTCTTTTTGCCTTTACACCATTTCCTTAGATCCTCTACGCAAATAAAACAAACTTTGTGTGGTGCCCATGGTTTGTCTTGGTCTCCTAGTTTCATTCCAAAGTAGGCATGGTACACTTGCCTAATAAAATTTGTTACGTTTCTTTGATGTTTCTTGATCACAAATTCCCCGCATATGTAGCAGAAGCTGTCGGGACTGTTGACACATCCACGGCTAGCCATGATTCACAACTTACTACAGTACCCAGAACACAATAAGAGTCTTGAATTTAATTTAATAAAGGCTAAATAAGGCTTTCTTAACACTATCAAAACACGCTGGTTCGCTGATATAAAACACAAAAAACAACTCAAAATCACTGAAAAAATTCGCTTCGGATGAATCATTGTGCGCACGTCATGAAATCTGAGTAACAACTGACTCACACGGCTTGGCAACCCAGTATTTATAGTCTCTCAGAAGTTTCTAGTAATTTCCGGAAATCTGGCATTTTCTCGAAGTCGGTTCACAAAAAAATGGAATTTGTGAAATAACTTTGTGTCGTATGACATTTTTATTGTGTTTTTCGAATTCAGCACACAAAAATACATTGTAAACAGCTAAAATTATGAAAAAAGTTTTTCCATCGCAGGCCTGTGTAATTTGAATAACTATGACGTCATAAAGTAGCTTAATTCCCTTCACATTTTCCATACCTTGAATACTGATCATACCTTTAGTATTCAATGTATGGTAAATTCTTTAACATAATATTATTATTCGACCATATTCATCCATACGTCCATATCTTATCTTGACCATTATCTTTCATTAATTGTATTAATTATTCATGCATCGGACCTACCTATTGTCTACTTATGCACTCGTACATGTCCGTTGAGAGTCATGATTACGTACATGATCATGAATATGTACATGTAAATACGGCCACATGTATTCTTTTTATTCTTTTTTTTTAAATTATTTAATTTCTCGCAATAGACTCGTAAATTGATTTTAATAAAACTTCTTTGGTACATGTTTTATATTAATAGGAAAAAAATGGGGGGGAGGGGACCGCCAAATTTTGGTTGATTGGGTGGTTCATATATGTATAAGAACCACCCAATCAACCAAAATTTGGGGACTCACCCCCGCATTTTTTTCCTATTAATATAAAACGTGTACCAAAGAAGTTTTATTAAAATCAATTAATATTTAAGGGGGGCCTCATGAGCAACCATTCCTACTAGGCCAAATTTACTATGCTTTCAGTTCTAAAATGTTTAGTTCAATTCAGTTTCTATTTAATCAGTAGTCAATGTCTATTTTAGTTTATGCTGTTCTTTAACTGCTGTTACTTGCCCTTATAATGGAACGCTAATAAAAAATTCGTGTATTTATGTTTCAATAATGAACTAAATTTGAGTCCTTGTGCGGGACCAATAAGAATATTTATAATTACTTGAGATTTTGCACATTTTGTTTTTTTGTCAAATGAAATATATTGAGGGGGTGAGACAGTGAAATTTGCGATTTCGAAAAATAAGGGCCACCCTAATATATACTGTGTATATATATATATATATATATATATATATATATATATATATGTTAACCCCTCCGTCTATGGCCCTGGGGTGGTTCGGATCGACGGGGGTTCTAGTTAGGAGGCAAGCAACGGATATTTCTTCTATAACATTCTAATTCTTTTCGGTCGCCTCTTGTTAAACTCTTGGCTACAGACTCGCCAGACTGTTATGCCAATATCTTCTATGGTGCTTGGGTTGTCTCTTAATTTGGGCAAAGGGTCGCCAATTTTTAATTCTTCTCTTTCTATAATACTCTGATACTTTCTCTGATACTTTCTCTGATACTAAACTTATCGATTTTTCTTTTATAACTTATCGACTTAACTGACTGAGTTCTTGAAGAGAACAAGGCTCGAAGGAAAAGATAAAAACTTCTTTTACTGTGGTTTACTTCTCAAAATATACAGGTAGTGCTCTGAATTTACAGGGGTAGAGGTTCGACCTCTTTCGACCATGGCTCAGGCCGGAATCTAAAAAAGTTAAGGAGGCAAGGGGCCTCTGCCCCCCCCTCGCAGCGAGGCTGCTAACAAGGGAGGCTCGTAATGACGTGCCGTAATGAAGTGCTCTAATGAAGAAGTGACTTAATGAAGTGCCGTAATTTTACAAATACATGTATAATATAAACCTAAATGTTTGGGGGAAGACAGTCGAAGGTTAAGTTTCCCCCTTTTAAACACATGATCAGATGTTTGAAAGATTGCAAATAAAAATTTAAAAAAATAAAAATAAAAACTAATTTGTATTTTTCGCCGAGTCTACATTTATGAAGGCGATATCATTTCGTAATAGTACAAATTAAGTACACGACTGAGTACGTATTAATTTTGGTTCATTACAATTACGATTACAATTATGGATTACTTCACATTCGCTTATGATTGTCCATTACAGTTCTATTAAAGTACATTCTTACATTATAAATTAAATCATTACATTTAATTACAGTTTCATTGAAGTACATTACAAGTTATTATTAATTACAGTTTCATTAAAGTACATTACGTTATATTAAATTAAAGTATTACAGTTAATTACAATTAAACAGTTACTATAACTTTTTTTGTTTTTACAGTGTTTCATATTAATAGACAATTAAGATGTTAGAAATATAATACAAAGTACATGGGGCACATATGGTTTGGATTTATATACATAATATGTTATAATATGTTATAAATTTGAAATCAGAGCGAGAGGAGGAATTTTTATCTTTGAAGCGTTCACTTATGCATAGTTCGCGAAATTTGATCTTACTAAGCATTTTCGAGTTCAATGCGGGAGGTGATATAAATAAAAAAATAATAATGAAAAAAATAATACGAGAACGTATTTTTGCGTTTTCGAACGACTGCCTAAAGTTTTGCATTTCATAGAATTGACACGAGTAAAAATGAATATTTAATAAATTTATATAGGATAATGATCAAGGGAAATTAATGACGTATAGATGAATGTGGTTGAATAATAATATTTATACTACATAACACCACAACATTATTACTAAAGAATTTACCATACATTGAATACGGAAGATATCCAAATACTAAGAACGTGATTCAGTGTACAAAGTATGGGAAACGTAAAGAGAATAAAGTTATTTTATGACGTCATAGTGTATAAGTCATTATTAGAAAAGATGAATTAGAGAAATACAGTAATGAATAAAGAAGTACAAATCGAAATTCTATCCAGAACTCGCTTAGGCGATTTTGGTTTCTTATGTAAAAATGGACATTCGAACATAAAAACTATACGAACATAAGTACTGCATGAAGACAATGAATCCATATAACGATGGTATAGGAATTGTTCATTGTTCACTTTTTACATATATATATATATATATATATATATATATATCTTTTCTTCCATTGATATTTAATATTATTATGTTATAAAATAATATGGGATAAATATGGGTCTTTTCAGTTTGGCGGAGTGCTACAGATTTTTATGAAAATTCGCAAATCAGTTATTTACAGATTTTATCCTAAGGAAATGTAAGTTAGGTTAGGGTTAGGTTAGGTTTAGTTAAGTTACGTTAGGAATTATACATTTCCTTAGGATAAAATTAGTAAATAAGGAATTTTTTGTTGAGAAATAGAGTAAAACGAAAGCGGGATCACCTGAAAATCAGGGCCCCCAGCTTTCTTTAGTTAACCTTATAAGGCTAACTAACGAAAATATCACGATTTAACCTAACTAATAGTCAAGGGCGTACAGTTGACCTAACGATTGGTTAGGTTAAGTTGTGATATTTCATTTAGTTAGCCTTATAAGGCTAACTAACGAAGGCTGGGGGCCCTGATCTTCAAGTGATCCCGAAAGAGAATATGCGTGCCAGACACTAAAATAGGAAGAATTGAACAGGTGAAGAATTTGAAGTTAGAAATTGCAAATTCGTTGTTAATTTCTCACGGTGGAGGAAACGACTTGTACAGTTTTAGTTGTAGGGCGGAAGAATTGTTAGCTAAATATCGAAGTTTGATTAAATCTTTGAAAGCCAAGTCGAATAATGTACCGATTTCTGAGGTTCTTCCGAGAAATTATGAAAGTAATAAATTGTTAAGTGCAGCAATTTACTTCAATACTAAATTAGAAGTGATGTACGTCCTTGAAGGAGTAGAATTCGTTAACGTTTGGTCGAAATTTAACTCCGCATGTTTGTTCATTTAAGATGGCGTTCACTTGAGTGAAATTGATAATTCGCGACTCGGGAGATTGATTAACCGAAAAGTGAGTAAGATTAACTTAAAACGCAGGCAAGATGAAATAGTTCTTTCTTACTTAGGAAATGTAACTCGCCGGCCTCAGGGAAATTGAACGCGTATAGAGGAACAAACAGTAACGTAAAGAATAGTTTGAAAATAGTATTTTTTAATGCGAGGTGCGTGAAGAATAAGTTTAACGAATAATCAGGTTGAAAATTACGACATTATGGCAATAACTCAATCGTGTATTAAAAGTGCAGATAGGCAGTGGTGTAGTGCTGTGGGAACGCGTGGGAACGGCGTTCCCTTACTTTTTTTGGTAGACGGAACGGCGTTCCCTCACTATTTCAAATAAATCCGAACTTACAAATCTCTAACGTCATGAAATTTTAATTCCCACCCCTAGAAGAAATATGAGAAAGAATCATTAACTGTTTCATTTCTTTTAGCTTCGACTGAGGCAATGCTAGCCTATAAAGATCTGGTGAAACAGTCACCACGGCGTACCAGTTGTTAACTTTTTTTTAGTCACTCATTCCAATTGTTAGCTATTTTTATTGATCGTACTGGATGTCATATATCTAATGACACTGGAAATACTGCATCTTCAACCTTGGAATATATCCTAATATCCAGTGCATATGACCTCAAAATATCCCTGAAATTGGTCAGATTTCAAAAGATTTCCCGGGAGACTTACAGCCCCCGGACCTCCAGCTGTATGGGCTCGCCGCGCTCGCCATTGCCCCCCCCCGCATCTGAGTAACACTTTCAAAATGCGTTCCCTCACTTCTTTATTTAGCACTACACCACTGCAGATAGGGACTTTATAAAGTAGGTGAATACCATATTATAGGTTAGAAACTTTTTAACAAGGATAGAAGTGGTAAAATGGGAGTGAGTGTACTCTAATACTGTAAAGAAAATCTCCGCCCAGTTCAAAAGACAGTTAATGCCAGCGACCAGTTAGATATAATTATTTCGGAAATTAGCGCTAATAACTTAATCTTTAATTTTGGGGTTGTATATAGACCTCCTTCACAACGAGTAGAATTAGACGTTGAAATGTATAACATTTTAAGTAGCACAGTTACGTATAAGTTATGCGTAAATCCCCGACAACAATTGATTCCTTATGATAAGGAATCAATTGTTGTCGGGGATTTTAACTGCCCAAATATTAATTTCATTACCTTAATTAAAAGCGATGCTGTGGGTTTACGTTTGATAGATTTTCCTTAACTATTAAAAAAATCACCTCCATTTTCTTCCATTTCCTTTCAAAATATGAAAAAATTTCTTTCAAAATCCTTTCAAAATTGAAAACAGTATTACACAATCTTCCAAGTTAGTAGTATGACCTCAAAATGTTCGAGTGCATATGCAATTGCAATTTTGATCAATTGTTGCAAGGTGCCAGCCCCCTTCCCCCCCATGAAAGGGGTAGAGGGGGTTCTAGCGTTGTAATTACTTGG
Source organism: Bathynomus jamesi (assembly GCA_023014485.1). Classification (NCBI taxonomy): domain Eukaryota; kingdom Metazoa; phylum Arthropoda; class Malacostraca; order Isopoda; family Cirolanidae; genus Bathynomus; species Bathynomus jamesi. The sequence goes on from JAJOZX010000148.1 coordinate 138,739, forward strand.
CCCGTAGGCCCCAGGACCGCAATAAAACTATAGAAAAGAACGCAGCCATAAAAATCTTGAGCTTCACATTGTGTCAAGATTTGTGAAGCTTAAGATTTTCATGACTGCGTTCTTTTCTATAGTTTTATTGAATCAACGAGAGGAGCAACTGTTGTCTGTTTGGGAGGAGGGGGGTAATGGGGATGGGGGTTATGCAACAAGGGGGTGGGGGTTATCCACCCAAGTTTCATAAAGGGGGTGAGGAGGTTTTTGGGGGAGAGGGAAAATGACCTCCCCCCAAAGGGGTAGCCCTAACGTGCCCTCACCGAAGGCGAGTTTACGAAGCATAAGCCCCGCCCGTAGGGCAGGGAGCCGAAGGCTCTGCTTGTCTACAAGATAATTTTCTTTTTCAAAAACTATAAGAACCGACCCGCGGTGAGAATATTTTGGACTTGGTTTTAACGACAAATGATAATTTAGTTCAGAATGTAGACATCGGAGAAAATTCATGTAATATCGATCATATGTATCCTGATACGCTTTTCGGTTAATGTTAAAACCTCAAGAATATAGTCACAAATTTAAACGAGCATTGTGCACTGTGTACCGAGGAGAGATAAGTGAGGTGAATTAAATGTGCACCCTAATTGGTGAAATAGAAATACTGCATAGGAAAAGCAATTGCAGATAGAAATGTAGCCTACAAGAGGTATGAAAGGGATCGTGGACAGCAGCACTTTCAGACTTACATAGAATTACGGAGAAATGTTACGCATTTAATTAGGGCTGCTAAACGCGAATTTGAAATTCAAGTAGCTCGTGAATGTAAAGAAAATCCTAAGAAATTTTACGATTACGTTAGAAATAGAAATCCTTTGAAGGACACTATTGGGACAATGGTAGATTCGAGCGGTAACTTAACAAATAACTACGGAGATATAGTGATAATTTTAAATATTTTTTTACATCAGTTTTTATACTTGGGGATACTTATGTGCTTAGTTGTTGTTGTTGTTGTTCAGCCGATCAGCCCACCCTGTTCGAGCAAGCCGGCGGCACGCAGGTAACCGATCGCCCTCTCCGGAGTGGACCAGAGGTTCAGCGCACTAGTGATGTTGTGTTGTGTTCGTTGTTGTGCTAGAGCGGTACAGTCTGTCATAATGTGTTCAATTGTTTGTGGTGTGTCCTGGCACAGGTGGCAGGTGTCGTCTATGGAGTTGTCTAGTCTGTGTTTATATGTCCGTAAGTTGGGGTGATGTTCACATCGGAATCGTGCTAAGTTAACTCGATCCGATCTGCTCAGGCTGATCTCTGACCTGTTAATGGGTGGCGGCTTCGCACCTAGGACCGCATTCGGACCGAGTCGTGTCAGTGCTTTGTGGGTTAGGTGTGTGTGTATGTGTTTTCTGTACTGTGTGATGTCTGTGGGGCGTGGTATGGAATGGAGTATTTGGTTATAATGTGTCTCTGGTGTTACCTTAATGGTGCGAGGTGTTGGTGCATGATTGTACATGTAGTGGCAAGGGTGTTGTGGGTTAGTTGTCGCTGCTGCCATGAATTGTGTTCCTCTCATGTCTAAATGTTCCCTAACTTTTAGTATTTTTGTTTCTGTGTGCAGGTGTTCTATTGGTGTTGTTTGAGTGCATCCTGTAATGATACGAAGTGCGTTGTTTTGTATTGTTTGTAAGGTGTTTATGTGTGTGTTTGAGATAATGAGTGCCCAGCATGGGCTAGCATAGTCCATAACTGAGCGAATATATTGTTTGTATATGAGTGATGTTGTTTCCTGCTGGCGTCCAAAGTTTGTGCCTGTTAGTACCCTAAGCGTGTTAAGTCTTGACGTACATTTGTTTTTAATGTCCTGAATGTGGTTTGCAAAAGATAATGATGTGTTGTATGTGACATCAAGTATTTTGGTTCTGTGAGTGTGTGGAATGTTGATGTTGTTTAGTGTAAGCTGTGGAATTACCTGGTGTTCTTTTGTGTTGCTTGTAAGCAAGGTGATGGTTGATTTTGTGGGCGCTACTTTGAGTCTATTGTGTGTGAGCCAGTCTTGTATACTGTTTATGTATGTTTGTAGGTTATTTGTAGCGGTGTCGATGTTGTTGTGGGTGGATGTTAGAGTGATATCATCTGCATATGATGATAAGGTAAGCTTGTTATCTATGGGTGTTGGAATGTCATGCATGTATAAGTTGAAGAGTGTTGGTGAGAGAACAGAGCCTTGAGGGACCCCGTTCGGAAAAAGCTTGTTTTTGGATGACTTGCCATTAAATGTGACATGTGAGTATCTTCCTGAGAGATAGTTGCTCAGCCACCTTTTGGTGTTATTGTGCATGTCTGTGTTGAGTATTTTGTTTATGAGAGGGAAGCGTGGGATAGCATCAAATGCTTTACTAATGTCTATTGTTGCTAATAGTGTACGTTGAGCTGGTCGTCTGTAGTTGATGCCATCCATGATGTGCTGCGTGAGGTTAGTGAGTAATGTCGTGGTTGAGTGGTGAGGTCTGAATCCATGTTGAGTAGGCGATAGTGGAATGTGTGGGTTGGTGATCTGTAAGATTAGTCTTTCTGTTACTTTGGAAGGTGGGCATAGTAAAGTAATGGGTCTATAGGAAGCTGGTTCTGTTGGATTTTTGTTTGGTTTGAGTAGTGTAGCATCGTAATCAATGTGCCATTGATATGTGTGGTCAACTTTGGTTATTTTTGGTGTGCAGTATGGTTTCTAGGTTTCACATAGTCACAAATGCTGGAGTTTTGATTGTGAATGCATTTTTTGTCCCTCCTTTCTGACAATTTTGATTATTTCGTAATGTAAATATTGTGTAATTCAAATTATTCGAAATGTTATGTGTGACCCAAACTTTCTGTATATTTTGATATGATAGATATATGAAATTGTCATTACTTTGAATAATTAAGTCTTTTACCTATAACAACACAACCTTTTACCTGAGCTTATAGGAAGATATTAAGAATTTCAATGAACTTAATTTTATGTAATCATAATCAGTAGGCCTATCCAAATTTCAATGCCGTTTCTTTTGTTCACATGTCCACAGGATGAATCAGAAAGAAATCAGAACCCGCAGCAAATCAAGTTGTCACCTAAGTCATTTGGTGGGGACTGGGAGGGAACTGCCCCCTGCTGAGCTGCCCACAGTCAGAGATCTGCTGAGGTATGGTTTGTTGAGGAGAGAGATGAGTGAGAAAGACAGGAGGAATTACCCAGTTAATGACCTGATTAAGAACGGCATTGTTCCAGGGCTACTGGCTCAGTGGAGAAAGGCCAACGCTCTATTCACAGGACCTGTAATCAACACTGAGGTCAGGATCAGGGCTAAAGTGAAGGCACTGTGGGATGAGGCAGTGAAGTTGTCATTGGCAATGTGAAGCTAGATATCAAAGATAGGTTCATGATGAAACTGGACAAATTGGTGGACATCCTGGCCTATCACTGTGTGATTAGGAGCTGCAGTGAGCTTGGGTGTAACCCTGTCTGCAACAGTGAGGTTCACATTGACTGCGGCTGCAGGAGTGAGCAGAAGATACCAGTGCAGGAGCTTGCCTTCATTAAAGGTCAGAGAAAAAAGGTGGGAAGTGTGGGGGCACACCAGATGGGTCTAGCTGATCACCCTGAGACCAGGAGAGAGGAAGCAGTGCTGCAGAGACAGGATCAGAGAAGGAAGGTCGAGGAGAAGAGGAGGAGGGAGGCAGAGGAGTCAGCCAAGAAAGAAGAGGAGTTGAGGGAGGAGTCACTGCTGGAGATGGAGTTGGAGGAGACTGGAGATATAATGGAGGAAGCAGGGAGGAGCGAGGAGGACGAAGACTTCATACCAGAGGCTGTGACAACTTCTTCCTTGCCTGTGGCTAAGAAGAAGCAATACAACACTGAAGATATCACCAACATAGCTCTGGCTAGCTTGAGACATCACACTGGGCTGAGAGAGACCGCAGAGATTGCCACTGCTGCCTGGATTGATGCTGGTCTTATCACAGAGTTTGTCACAGCACTGGTGATTGACCACACTAAGGTGAGGAGGGCTCAGGAGAGACTGACTAAGGAGCTGGTCAAGAAGTTTGATGAAGAGATTAGGGAAAATGGCATCACCTGTATCTTCTTTGATGGGAAAAGAGATGACACCAAAGTGATGATGGAAGCTGAGGGCAGTGACAGGCAGTTTCCTGGCCCCATTAAGGAAGAACACTACACAGTGTGCAATGAACCAGGTGGGAAATATTTGTGGCATTTTGTACCAGAGGAAGCTGCAGAGGAGAGAAGTCATGCTGAGGTCATTGCTGATCATCTGGTGAACTGGCTAAGAGAGAGGAGCAGACCAGACCCTTTTGGCCATAGGAGGTGACAGTACTAATGTGAATACTGGCTGGGAGGGAGGAGTAATGCATTGTGTGGAGGCCAAGCTTAACAGGAAGTTGGTGTGGATTGTCTGTGACTTGCACACTGGGGAGCTGAGTCTCAGACACCTGGTGACTGCACTGGATGGCAAGACATTGAGCAACAACAAATGGTATGGCCCCCTAGGGAAGATGTTAGACACTGCCACTGAGCTGGAGATCAACCCAAACTTCACGAGGATCACTGTTGGTCCTCCTCTACCCCATCTCAGTCAGGAGGTAGTCAAGGACCTCAGCACAGACCAATCATATGGCTACAGAATCATCACTGCCATCAGATCGGGAGAGGTACCTCAGAGTCTAGCTCTCCTAGAGATTTGGCCAGTCTGTCACAGTAGGTGGGTCACCACTGCTCTAAGGTTCTGCAGATTGTGGATTTCCAAACATGGGCTGAAGGGTAGGAACCTGGAGAATCTGAGGATAATTGTGGAATTCATAGTGGGAGTCTATATGCCAAACTGGTTCAACATTAAGTTACAGCTGGGTGGAGGGTCCCAGGCATGTACTGTACCAGCTGGAGCTGCTCAGAAGTCAGAAGAAGAAGGTGATAGGAATAGTGATGCCTACAATGAAGAGATCAGCCTGGTATGCACACTCTGAGGCTGTGCTCCAGGCCATGCTGTGCAGTGAGGTGGAGGAGGAGAGGAGGGAGGCAGTGAAGAGGATACTGGAAATCAGAGGTGAAGGAGATGAGGACACACAGGTAGGAGACTGCAGTGTCAGACCCAGGAAGATTCCTGACATCAACCCAGATGCCACCAAACTCTCGGAGCTTATTGACTGGAACTCTGGCGTGACTGAGCCTCCTCTGACCTGCTCCCTCACCACTGCTGCAATCAAGGAGTTTCTGGATAGATCAATAGAAGTTCCTGCATGACCCTCACACACACAATCAGTAGAGAGGTGTGTAACGATGACAACTGAAGCAGCGCAACATGTTTACTCACAAGAGAAGAAGGAGGCGTAAATCAGTGGCCAGGTGGCCAGTAGGGAGGTCATGTCCAGGAACAAGAGCAAGGCAGACATGGCATCCTTGGTAAAGTTCAAGAAACCTATCTATATTTCTACGTTTTAATATTGAAATACAATCAAAATGTCTTTAATTGTATGTATGTTAAATGCATTTATATTTATATATATATATATATATATATATATATGGCATCCTTTGTAAAGTTCAAGAAACCTCTCTATATTTCTAAGTTTTAATATTGAAATACAATCAAAATTTAAATTTTAAAACAACAACAACAACAACAACCTTAACTTCTTATTTCCATACTCATAGTGTGAATATTATTCTATTTGAACACGTATTTGCAGTAAACCACAGTTCAGTTAGCAGTCAATGTACTGTAAATTGACACACCCTAAATTGTACTAATATTCTTCGCCGGAAAGAGATTTTCTCTACTCTCGTGGTGGAACAACACCGCGACTTATGAACAACTCAATATATCACTTGCCGTATAAACACCTTTCACGGCGGGAGACCCAAGTTCAATACTCACAATATTGTATGAGTTGGCAGACACAAACTGGCTACATGACAGACATTGTTACAGAAAACACGCTCCGACACTCGCCTACCTTGTCAGTAGACTAGATAAGTGTTTTATAGAAGTGCATAATATTATATGTATAATCGTACGCAATATATGATAAATCTTCGGTACGGTGGCTTTGGCAGGCTACGGAGAAATGATGCAACGACAAAATGACTTCTTGCACAATTTAGGGTGGATCACTTTTCACTTTTTTTTTAAAATTATAGCTGGTCAAAGTTTTTCCCATGATTTGGTTCAGTGGAAGTACACTGACACCATTTTTACCAAAATCGATCAATATTTAGGGATCGCGCATCGACCTTGAAAATTTCTATTTTGGAAATTTGGCCAAATTGACAATTTTTTACTGAATAAAAATCAAGCATCAAATGACCATATTTTCTGAATCCTCTCAGTGAAAGAAATCCTCTCAGATACTTACCAAGTTGATAGGACAAGTGGTTTAGAAATTATACTCACCTTGAGATAGCATTAAAATTTAAAATACCGTATTTGTCCCCGTACCTCCATATGCTGTCTGCCATTGTCTGCTTTTTAGGATAAGATAAAACGAATAAGGAAAGATCAAATATATTTTGTATTAAAACGGTTTACCGATATCACTAAAGGCACTTACTCCGGTGCCCCTAACTAGGTTCAAAAACTGTATGAATCGTGGTTAGAACACACGTCATCTTAAGGCGTGCGCCATGTACTCTCTCTGCTAACTCCCTTTCCCTCTGCGCTACGTCATCTTGGCAAGTGACGACTTCTTGAAGTCACCGAGTTCTTTCCGGCTCTTTTCCACGAGCTGAAGAAGACCCTGCAGCTGTGACTCATCTTTTGTGACAGTGTTCGCGTAATCTTCTATCAGTTTTATCTCTCTCTCTGCCACGTCGTTGGTAACTTTCAGATGCGAGATGACATTCTTCAGATCACAGTAGTTCTTATCTTGATCCCACTTATTCACCGGCAGAGTGAGCCACGTAGACGCGCACACCTGCAGGCCTGTGAACACGAACCACGATGACTCATCGATCAGGTCCGGAAGGCGCGTCGCGTCATCAACCGAGACGTTGTCATACGTGAAGTCCTCGGGCACAGCGAGGCGGCACAGCTTCTTTGCCATCTCGTGCTTCACAGTGTCTTCCACTTTGTCACTGCAGAGGGCGAAAACGACGGTCTGAGGCCTCAGATACCACAAGTGCCGCCTGATCACTGCCAGTGAAGCCTCTGCAATCTCGCGATCCACAGCCCTGTACTGCAGAAGACGCTGGTACAACACAAGATCATTCAGCGGGCATCAGCTGCGACAGGAGCCGCCAGCCAGGCAGGTGCGTAGAGGAGTGCAGTAAATAGTACCACTCTCTGAAGTTTCTGTACCAGCTCGTCGTCGAACTCCAGCTGACCGCTGAACATCAGGAGCTTCGTGTAGTAGATGATCTGAAACGAATACGCACTGTGATGTATAAATACCGATACCACTCCATATAAGTTTGTTTAATGGTAAATTATTTATCTTATTTTTTTCTGGTAGGGACTTCAAATGGTTGTTTGCAGAAGGCAATACAATATTTAACTTTTAATTCCAAATACCAACCTTGGCCATCCACCTCGCATGATGGTAGGCTCCTGGGCGCATGAAGTGTGTGCCACGACGTGGCTGGGCCCCGAGTACCAGGAGTGTAATCTCCGCCACTTCTCGGTAGTCTTCTCTGACAAGACCAGAAGCGGTGCCGAGGAACTTGACTGCCTCATCTCGGAGCTCCATCAGCCACGTCACCTCCGCCAAATGCTCGATCTCCAGCTCGCGATAAGTCGAGAGGTCGAGCTTGTCCCACCTGAAAGGGGAGTTATGAAAATATTGCATGAAAACGACTGAAGTTTCCCTTTTCGACTGCTATTAACATCATTAGTAGAAGGACGCTGATATCTCAATTGCTCTGAAGGCAAAAAATCATTGGAGAAAACAAATGCGCCTTAGACTTGAAATTCACCTTCTCCTCAGATACTGGAACAAAGGTTCAGTTGGTGCTGTAGTTCTTCCAAACGCGGTGATGACCACTGCCCCCACGATGAGCTCCATAACGTGATGGCGACAGCCCAGCTGGAAGAGCGGTTTACCAAGCATGTTCTCCAGCCGGACCACCGCACCCTGCACCCTCCCCGTATTGGAGGAAGTTGTGTCGAAGCACAGTCCAATCACATTGTTCTCGCATCCCCAGTCTTTGAGAGCACGAAAGGTCGCCTGGGCCTGGGACAGACCGGTGCCGTCAGCAACAGTCGGAACGGCCAGCAACTTTCCTTCTGTGCATTGGGGAGCTCCGGAGATGAGAATCGCCTGGCGGTGCTCCAATGATCCAAGAGAGTCCTGAAACGTATGTCATACATGCCAATCCATTATCGTCCACTGGAATATGTCAATCCACTGTCGTCACTGGAACATGTTAATTCACTGTCGTCCACGGTGAGGGCAAAACTGACCTTGATTACTTTACCGTCCCAGTGGACGACAGCATGCCTCGGAGATACGAAGGATTTCTGCACAGCTGTCGACACTTCACAACGATGTGCCACTCTTCCACGGCGAGACGTGTCCTTCGAGATACTGAATTTGTCCAGGTCTGCGGCGGATCTGCCGAACGTAGGACTGCCGCCACGACACTTGCCACCTATGTGCGAAATTGAAAGGAAATTGACAAAGATGCGTATGGTTTTTATGTGACAAAATAATCACTAAATTTTCCGTCGTTACGTCTATTATATCTTTGTCAAGGAAAGATCATTACTGATATATACACACCTGATTATTGGACATCCGGAAGCGAACAGCCACTTCAATAACAGCCGGTGCATTGAGGATGCGGTGAGGAAGGCTGATTGATACAGTTAATTCTCTCGGCTGTCGGTATGGTGGTTCTAGCTGTGATTCGGAGTTGCTCGATGATCTGCTTTCTATAGATTCATCGTCGCTCTCAGCTTCGGTTCCTAATTTCGTTTTTGAGGTGCCTGGCTCATCACGAGATTATCTTGAGAGTTGCCGTTTTCTCTTGACAACGAACACTTTATCATTCCCACTCATCGTTGCCTGGCGCAGGCCCTGTTGATCTTCATAAAATTTAATATCTTCTTGTTTGTTGTTGTCTGAGAGCAGTCGACTTTTCTGCATCTCTTCAATAGCATCGGGAGCTCCGATGTCCCAGAGCTTGTTCAGATTTTCTGAAAACTTCTCCCTGCCTTTTCCCGCGTCACTGTCTCTCATCTTGCTCTTCTGCAGCGAGCGCCACTCTTCCCACAGTAACTCCAGTTTTCTTTCGCAGTTACGCCTCGTGATCGTCTTTATACGTGCCATGTTCCAAAATGCCAGAACATTGGCCACCGTGTCTTTTACGGCGGCCTTCCTGTCAGTAGTTTCCTGCTTGGCATAGAAGAAGTACTGGAGAACTTGATGGGTGGTTGGCAATTTGGCACCACCGATCGAGGAAGATGGTTGACCAATTAAGAAGACGTCCGTGGCTGACCTTAGAGAAGGTGGTGCTGTTGTTGCTGCTTTCTCTTTTCCAGAATAAGTAACTTTCAGAGTCTTCCCACTCCTGGTTGTTAACAGTTTATCCATTGTACTAAAGTCTAGACTTATCAAACAAGAATCAATTGACACAGTTGATCTGTAAAAAGCAAACTGTGATTCGTAAAAATATTGGTCATAGACATAGCGTGTGTGTAATTGGGATTTTAGGATGCGCCAGCTACTGATGCTATGATTACGTCCATAACGGGGAACAAATACGGTATTTTAAATTTTAATGTTATTTCTAGGTGAGTGTAACTTCTAAACCACTTGCGCGACCCCTAAATATTGATCGATTTTGGTAAAAATGGTGTCAGTGTACTTCCACTGAACCAAATCATGGGAAAAACTTTGACCAGCTATAATTTAAAAAAAAAAGTGAAAAGTGATTCACCCTATATAATAATGTACATAAATAAATAAATAAATAAAAAATTCCTTAAAAAATGCATGGCGTAGATTAGATTAATATTTTAGTATTAATAGTTTAGCTATCCTTTATTTTCTGCTGTCTTCTAATGCGTAACTGAGTACTCGAGATAAGTGTACGCATGGTGTGAATGAACTCTGAAGCTATTCAATTCATTATACTTTTTCCTACTTCCTTATAAATCTTCTTTCACCACCATTTTCTGTCAGCACTGGCTGGCGGAGGAGGGAGAGAGCCTTGCCTGTCCTATACTTTACTATTACTACTATCCCTGTTTGAAAGCTGCACACATCTATAATGTAAGCATGGTATAAATTTTCAGTGTTCTTTTTTTCATTGCTATTTCTACTTTTCTACTTTTTTCTAGGGCTAGTCTAGAGAGAATCTTAAGAGTCTTTGCTGCCTGGAATATTCTCTCTCTCTCTCTCTCTCTCTCCTCTCTCTCTCTCTCTCTCTCTCGCGTTTAAGGCTCCTGGGCCAGACCAGTTCCTCCCCAGAGTCTTACGGGAAGTGCACGACCAGGTGGCTCCCCACCTGGCTACAGTCTTCAACACATCGTTGCAGATCGGCCAGGTGCCTGGTGACTGGAGGGAAGCCAACGTGACCCCTATTTTTAAGAAAGAGGATCACAAAAGTCCAGGGGACTATCATCCCATTAGTCTCACTTCGGTCGTAGGTAAATTATTAGAGGGGATAATAGCGGAGAGGATCGTTGACCACTTGGATTCTTACAAGCTGCTTGGGGACTCCCAACATGGGTTTAGGCGGTATAGGTCGTGTCTCACCAACCAACCTGCTCGAGTTTTTCCACGTCATGTGGAGTGAGTACGATAAGAGTAGGGCGATTGATATACTTTATCTCGACTTTCAGAAAGCCTTTGATAAGGTACCTCACCACCGGCTAATGGCCAAAGTCCGCGTGCTGGGTATCGATGGGGAAGTAGGTAGGTGGATTGAAAACTGGCTGAAGAATAGGCGGCAGAGGGTTGTAATTAAAGGGGTTAGCTCGAGTTGGGCCTCGGTCACTAGCAGGGTTCCTGTGTTCCGTTTTGGCGCCACTGTTGTTTATCATTTACATAAATGATATTGACGGTGGCATCGTCAGTAGGATCGCCAAATTCGCTGATGACACCAAGCTTGGAGCCAATGTTGGGACGCCCGAAGCGATCGAGCAACTGCGTGCGGAGCTACGTATGCTAGGCTAGTAGTCCTAAAAATGGCGAATGCCGTTTAACTTGAGTAAATGCAAGGTGATGCACATTGGCTACGCCAATCTCAAGTCGGACTACTCGATGTTGGGGAGTAATATTGATGTCACTGATTTTGAAAAGGACTTGATGTGTTAATTAGCAGCACTTAAATTTACCAAACACTGCGTAGTGGTGGAAAAGAAAGCCCAGAAACTGTTGAGTTATATCAGGAGACAATTTCAGTTGTCGATTTTAGGAGCATGTTTAGTTTAAACGATAACTCGACTCGCAACAATGGTTGGAAGTCGGAGTTGAAACCGTTTAGCACTAGTGTGTGTGTGGGAATTTCTTTACCGAAAAGATCTGTGACACGTGGAACAGGATACCTTCAGAAGTTGTCAAGAGTTCCTCTGTGGATCAGTTCAAGGAAAGGTTAGACCAAATCTTGCACACTATTTGAGGATGTGTGCTCCTGTATTCTGGGGTGGCTGTTCAAGAAGCTAGCTGTGACAGTGTGTTGAATTTTTCCCTGGCACCCTTTGCCATTGGTACCTCCTCGGTATGGTCCGCAAAACCTTTTCAGGTGCTTTTTTTTCCTTGTAACCCCTTGTAACTCTCTCTCTCTCTTTCTCTCTCTCTCTCTCTTCAATGAGAATACAAAACTACCAACGGAGATTGAAGCGCCTAAATCTGTTTACCTTAGAGACGAGGAGGTTGCGCGGTCAGCTTATTCAAGTCTTTAAGATGCTCAGTGGAATAGATAGGATAGATTACAGAAACTTTTTCTCACTTAATGCCAATCCGACAAGAAATAATGGATTTATACTGGAACTAAAGACATTTAGGACCTCTGTCTGCGGCAATTTCTTTTCCTATAAATTAGTTAATATCTGGAACCAACTTCCCTCAGAGATTGTTTCAAGCCAAAGTGTAAATGTGTTTAAAAATATGCTAAACAAAGTAGGCTACTGAAGTGAATACTCTCATGGTTTAAGACTAAAACATAACGTAACTCTGCAGGAGTTCGCTTGCACGTGTCTCTGTGGGCATGCTAATTATAGAGCTTTCTTATATATTTTTCACTTTCCTGTAAAATTTCCTTGGCTAGTTTTCCAGGGTCAAGGTATTTTCTTCAACCTTTTTCAATTATAGGAAAACTATACTTTTCTATCCAGTTTTCTATTACTGCTAGAATAGTTGAAAGAAAAATAAACTGGTTTCATAACAGGAACCTCCCAGAGGGGACCGGAAAGTCTTTGAGGCTTCCTCTTGTCCTTGTCTCTCTCTCTCTCTCTCTCTCTCTCTCTCTCTCTCTCTCTCTCTCTCTCTCTCTCTCTTACCGTGATATCGATATCATCTTGAAGTCTTTTAAAATAAGCGGCGAATCTCTCTGAGGTGACATAGTGAAAGTACTGGAACTGCTGCTGCTTTCGAATGCTGAACTTGTAGGGGTTCTTCGCCAATTCCTCACGGAATCTGGCACAGATGGCAGGGTCCTGTAATTCGAGATAAGAGGTTAAGGATCCATATGATGCTTCATCTATTATAACATACTTTTATTATTTAAAACTAAAATTAATTGAGGTAATCAAAGCTAATACAGGGTGTCCGAGAAGAACCCTATCTTTTCTCAGTATCATTATTTCTGCAAAATAGATAGGAACTTCTCGGACATCCTGTATATATTGTAATGGGGGACTAATGCTGATGTGAACCCGGAATTTTTTGTAGAATTGGATAAAATGTGCGAGTCTGCTAAATAGTGTAAATTATGTAAAGTATTAGGTATAAGTAGCGATAATTTTACATATGTTGGTGATATGAATGTTACCACCAGATGGATTGGTCTTTGTCTCACTAGTAATAATCTAAAGGATAAAATTGGCAGTGCTCAAATTCTGTATGATTTCCTTCTTTCTGAACATACATAGACTGTTAGAATTATTAATTAATTTTACCAACATATGTGTAACACGACATAACAAGAACTCAATAGGTAAGAATAATCGCGTCGCTCGGTTTAATGTTAGTATGGAACAGAGAATAGAATATAAAGACAGAACAGTTCGCCTCTTTAACAGTTTAGAAATTTTGTATTTTACCTGTAGTAATCTTTGTTCAAATAATTCTCACTGTAAATTCATAGATAGGTATTATAATGATTTAATATCCGTGTCAAGGGAAGTAGGAAAGCCTCTGGTTCGATATTACAACTGTCATACTAAGATTATTCCTGGATGGAATGATTTTATTACCCCTCTGAAGAGGGAATCGGAAGACGCTTACGATTTATGGTGCCTTCACGGAAAACCCAGATTAGGATCGGTTTACGTGAATATGCGTAGAAGTAGGGATCATTATAAAGCAGCCAAAAGTCAGTGTAAACAAGGAGAAGGTTCTATTCGAGCATCAAAAGCCTGTGAGGCTAACTTAAATAAGGGTAACAAAAAAATTTGGAAATTCGTTAAGAAAGAAACGGGTGTCGTGGAAGGGGGAAATTGCAAGGCTGTGGGAAGAACACTCCAAATTTTCTTAATAGTATGAGAAGAGCTAATCTTTCAATGCTAATCTTTCAGGCTAATCTTTCAGTGCTCCCAAAACTCAGTTTCTTCATCTATCTACTCGTACTCGTCATAATCTTCCACACGACCATCCCCTTACCTTCAACAATACACAACTCAATCCTTCCTCTTCTTTTAATATTCTTGATGTTTCTTTTTCTCGCAATCTTTCTTGGAAAGATCACACATACTCTCTCTCTAAAACAGTTTCTAAGAGGTTAGGTGTGCCGTACCGCCTCCGCAGTTTCTTCACCCCCACTCAGTTGTTGTCTCTGTACAGGGGTCTTATCCGTCCCTGCATGGAGGCTTCTCATGTGTAGAGTGGCTCAACCCACACAGATTTATTTGACGAGGTGGAATCAAAGGCTTTTCGTCTCATCAATTCCCCGTCTCTTACTGACTCTTCAATCCCTCTCTCTTCGCCGCATTGCTGCTTCACTCTCTCTCTTTACTAATACTATCGCTATTATAACGGACACTGTTCTTCTGAACTCTAACTGCATGCCTCCTTCTTTAAGGAGAGCACGCAGTGCTACACTTTCTACACATTCTTATTCCTTTTCTGTCCAACGCTCTGATAGAAGGGTCAATCGGGATTCGCAATCTTTCATCTACTAAACCGGTCATCTCTAGAACAATCTTCCTCAATCATATTTCCCCCTGTCTATGTTTTCAAATCTTTCAAACGCAGGGTTTTCAGGTATCTCGAAAACTTTGGATCTTGATTTTGGCCCTCTTCTTCTTTTTGAGGGGAGGGGGGGTTTGTGGGCATTCGTCCTTAGCCCCTCCTGCATGCATTACATAAAAAAACGCAGAGTTTATGGGGTTATATGAGGCGTTGTACGTAAATTCCACCCAGTAAATTCCACCCCCGAAAAATCCACCCAGTAAATTCCACCCATAGTAAATTCCACCCATGGTAAATTCCACCCATGGTAAATTCCACGCAAAGGGTTATCAAAAAAGTTTACAGTTTATTAAAGTTTATTAAAAAGTTTATGCAAAATAAAAAAACTGGTAAAATATATAGGTTAGGTCAACTGTACACCCTTGATGATTGGTTAGGTTTAGTTGTGATATTTTCGTTAAAACTAACGAAAATGACGCTAACTCAAAAACAAGTGATTTGCTATAGAAACGACGGTCAAAATCATTCGAATCACCTAAAAATACACCACAAAAACACTGTCCATTGACTATCAAAAATTGACCTTAGAAAATAACAAAGTTATAATTGTTACAATTCTTAAATTTTTTGATGGAATTTACCATGGGTGGAATTTACTATGGGTGGAATTTACTGGGTGGATTTTTCGGGGGTGGAATTTACTGCGTGGAATTTACATGGAACCATATGAGGCTATATACGTGTAGCTTGCCCCTTGTCAAAAATAAATATGGGGACATTCTATCCAGCAATAATTACAGTCCTACTGCTGTCGCCTCCCACTTCTCGAAACTACTAGAGAAACTTGTTACACCGATTAAATGATTACTTATGGACATCTAATCAGTTTGTTTTTTAAAAGGTTTCACTCAACTGATCTGTGTATCTGTATATTGGAGGAAATTGTATTTATATACTTTATGTTACGGACAAAGCCCGGCAGTTGGACAATGTACGTTTTGTCTGGGCACACATCACGCATTGTCCTCCTTCATTTGACAGTCTGAAATATATAACTAGTTCGGACATTCACCAGTCCTAGCTGGACAACGTGCAGAGTGTTCAACTGTATTAGATTAGATTATGTTAGTTTAGGTTCAGATAGGTTAGGTTAAGTAAGGTTAGGTTACATATGTAATTAGGTTATATATACTGTATATATAGTATGTTACAGTCAATGTGTGAAGCCAGTCGTTTCACATAATGCCTAAAAATTTCAGGCGTTTAGGGTAATTCGATTAAACGATTAATGACTTCGTGAAGGTTACGTTAGGTCAAATTAGGATGGTTAGGTTAGGTTAGTAATGCGTATTACCTATGTTTAAGGGTCACAGGTATCATGCGAAATGCCTAAAATTTTTAGGCATTACGTAAAACGACTGGTTTCACACATTGACTATAACATATACAGTACAGTATACATATTTCGGACTCTATCAAATGAGGGAGGACAATGCGCGGTGTGTCCAGACAAAGCGTGCATTGTTCAATTGCTGGGCTTTGTCCGTTACATATACACTAGTAGTATGATGTAAAAAATGCTGAGTGAGGGGAAAGAGGGGTAGGGGTGAGGGGAAAGAGGGAAAGGGGGAATGAGTGGAAAAGAGGGGAATAGAGAGGAAAAGGGCAAATCACAAAGGGGGTGGTGCTGATAAACGTTGCTAAAAACCTAAGAAAGAATATAAGGGTAACCTAACCTTCCCTAACCAAAATAAAAAGTAGAAAATTAAATATGATCCTAGCTCTCCCAGAACCGCTATTACAGTATAGGTATAATTAACACATCGCATGTATATATATATACACACACACACACACCTTGGTCAACCTTGGTTTTGGCTCCGCCCGAATTGTTCATTCTGACGAAGGTCAAGCTTGTCACTCCACCTACAGTTTAACATGGAATCCGAACCAAACCTCACCAGCAGCCCAACGTCTTAACCACAAGGCTACCCAAGGTACTCAGTTATCTACCAACCAATTTCTTCTTATTGTGTGGAAGGATGAACAGCTGGGTTTTGCTGCGCGCCGCCTGCCTTCACTGGGTCTCGATCCCAGGGCCGATGGATTTGTAGTCAGCGACACTAACCACTACACCGAGCCGCATATATATAATGTATACACAAAAAATGGGTTCGTTACTCACCTCGGTCCCTGCAGGTTATCACCTCACCTCTGGTTTAAATTATATATATATATATATATATATATATATATATATATATATATACTTACATTTTACACACACACACACACACACACACACATACACACACTTGTAAATAGCTTTTTATACTCTACTGCACACGTCCAATCACGGCCAACAGTTAAGTAGAGACTAAATGTTAGAGAGAAAGCGAAGAATGTCTTTCGTTAACTTTCACTATACGACCTTGATTCTGGAAGATTTGATTCGCGTCCCTTTTATTATGAAAATAATAATTTAATAAATTTTAAATAAAGTCTATTTATATCACAGTATGTACTCACACGCACACGTGTATATATATATATATATATATATATATTACTATTAAAGTGAGTTTACCTCCCACCTCGGGGGTCATTATATAGTGTAATAATAATAATCTATTATATTATAATAAGAGGTCTGTCCGTCCGTCCGTCACACTTTCAGAAATTGTGAGAAAAAAATTCAGAAATTGTATTACGGGCGGCAATGTGAAGCTCAAGATTTTCATGACTGTGTTCTTTTCTGTAGTTTAGCAATGGGGGAAGGGTGGGGGTGGGGGTAATGGGGGATGGGTGGGGTAATGGGGAGGGGTGGGGGTAATGGGGATGGGTGGGGGTAATGGTGGAGGGGGTTAGCCCCCAAGTTGCATGAATTGGGGTGAGGAGGTTTTGGGAGATACCAGATTCAGAAATGTTGACACAATGTGAAGCTCAAAATTTTCACGGCTGCGTTCTTTTTTTGTAGTTTAGCCTGTCTAACCGTCAGCGAAGCGACGGGAACTGTACTAGTAATAATAATAATAAGTACTTGTTCTCTCCTTGTCAGTGTAACAGGAAATCATAAGTGTAAAGGTTAATAAATACGTATATACATACTCTGTTATTTATTTTAATAATAAATGAAGTTAATGAAAACTAGAAATAATAATAATAAAGATGGAGTAATATATATATATATATATATATATATATACACACATCAGAAATAAAAATGGAAATAATAATACAATCATTTTCTCCCTTTCTTAAATAAAATAGTAAATTCACACGTAATTGTAGTTACACTTACACCTTCATTACTTTGTACTACGCAATAAGTACGACTTAACATTAATTCACCACTTAAAGTATGCGTGGGCCTATATTCTATATAAAGCCCTTTAAGAGCATTTAAGACTATTTTCGTGCCTACTTTACAACTTGAAGTAAAACGCTCACGTTCTTTAAACGTGGATAGAATGCAATCAAAAGCACGCTCGAAAATGACATTGTTTACTACATCATCATCATTAAATTCAAGTTTATAGACAACTCTCTCCAAGCGCGAACTTAAATCATTTTTCACTAATCTTTTCAATTGTAAATTCTTCACAACTCATAGCGATGATTGAGAAATTCTTCTAAATCGTCAGGACTGCTATATCTTATATATATAAATAATTCTCCTGGGTGAACGTGAAGGCAAGTTTGGGATTATAGCGTCCTATACCTTTATTCCAGAGCTTCTGATACTTCTCAGGGTCTGTAGCTTCTAAATATGTTTCCGGTTCCAGACCATTCTCACCTTGTTTGTCCCGGTACTTGGCAAAATCGTCGAGCAGCACAGTGTGTGCGTATTGAAGAACAGTATCGAAATAACACATAACAGTGATAGTGATCCGACCATCTACGAATGTCTTTAGTTTTCGGAAAGCGCCAATTTCAAATAATATGTCGAGAATGAAACGACTTCGTGTAGGTACAAGGGTATTGTTAACACTATTTCTCCATATCAACCATATATCGACACAGGGTTGCCTAGTATCACGATTCACATACAGCATGCAAATATAGCATATGAGGAGGTATCGTTAATCGGCTCTCCTCTTGCACCCGTCCGTGCAGGTATTTTATAGTTCTCCTCCAACCACTTCTCAACCACCATAAATATTTTATCCATCTCCTCAATACTTAAATAAATAACATTACGTTTACCACAGTTTGCTTGTTTACATTTTGTTTCAAGCACGTAATTAATAGCACCACTGTTACGTTTAAATACACGCACTAATTTGAAGACAGAGATGCTGTATACTGCGTTGAGGATAATGCTTAGTGGTAGTTCCATCTTTTATTAATTTTCTGGTGATGAGTCTATGAGAGAGTACGTCCCGTCGGTTCAATCTCTGAAGCGGGCTGCGGTTATGAGACAGACGGCACGCGGATTGATTAAGTTAGCGAGTCGTGCGGAATAGAACATGTATCGTATCTGTTGCTCTGCGGTGGTGATACGAATTTGTGTACGGAAATGTTCCAGCATAAAAACTTAGATTCATCTGGGCAGTATAAATGAATATTTAAAACTTCCATCTGCGATACAAGAAGCAATATAGGTTTCAAAGTTTTATCATACCCACTACCAGGGATGCGCGCCAAAGACTTTTTAATTTGTTCTGGAACAAATGGATTCATCATTACTAAAAAAGATTATATTTCTTTCTCGAGTAACAGTTATGTTCAGTTGCCCGCATATGTAATGTTCCTCGCCTAACAGGCGACTCCGTACATGTGGCAACGCCGCAGTGATAGTCAAGGTACCCAAACTGGGGGAAGGTGGGGTGGAGGGGGGACGACCGAGTCCAGCAACATACAGTATAACACAGACATATATATCTAAAGGACAATTGAATGTGCAGTCATTGACATACAGGTAATTATAGTGTAATGTCTGTGTTCATAAAGATAAACAATTAATATAATCGTGAACAGCGTTTACTAGTTTTATACAGTAATAAGGTTCGATTATGATTACTGCAAGTCCATATGAACAGCTACCACAATACAACTTTTTATATACTATTGAATTTGGACCAAAAATAGACATTACACAACCAACCTCCATACTTCCTCATTCCCCTTCCCCACTTCTCCACCCACCAGTCTTGTGTATATTAAATCATTATGTAACAATACTAATAAAGCTGTTTGTAGAGTCCGTGTGCAGCTGGAGAGGGAGAGGAGAGGATGGGAGAGAGAAGGAGAGAGAGCAAGGGAGAGGGGCAGAGAGTGTGAGTGAACATACTGTATACTTAAATTGGCAAATGGCTTATCGATTGTTACACAAACTACCTGTAAAGAGTTTCGATCGAAATAAGAGTAACTGATTATCAAAATCACATAATGTTACACACCGAGACCGTGAGGACATCACCATCACGTCACTGTCACGTGACCACCCCGAGTCAGCGACCGAGCCGAGGCCGGGAGAAGTGATCCTTACAATAATAATCTACTGTTATACTAGCATAAACATATTTATATATACTTATAAACTCATACAATATTATACTAATGTTTGTGAAATGACGTTGATGGGCCAAACCGAGGTGTTGACATGGTTACTGGCATGACCTATGCTCATACCATATTTCTACACCGTATGACGAACACCGACTCTGAAAATGATTCCAGTTCAAGATAAAATTGCACAGCGAGGCCGGATAATTGGTATACGGGAAGCAGGCCTCTCTGTAGCCGATATAGCCGTAGAGTTAGGAATTTCTAAACTTACTATTCGACGCTGGCAGGAGGCTAGGAATCTGCTAGATCGTCCTAAGTGTGGGACATCAAGAAAGACAACCCCAAAAAGAAGACCGGAGAATAATCAACGAAGTGCAGAACGATCCAATCAATAATGCAGTCGCCATCCGGGAGACACGACATATGGGCGTGCCAGTGGACACCGTCAGGAGACGGTTGCATAAAGCAGGATATCATCACTGTACTCCTGCCAAAAAAGAGAGGCACGAGGAACGACATCGTCAGGCCAGGCTCTCGTTTGCTTGCCAGCATATAAATGATGATCTCGCATACTGCAGCAGAGTTATCTTCTCTGACGAGAAGACGTTTGCGTCTACAACTCAAGGCCGTCTTCGATGTTGGCGACAGGACAACACGAGATATGTCCGTCAAAATATTTACGGAGTGGGCACGTAACGGCGAATTTGTGGGGATGGATGCACCTACAAGGACTAGGAAAGCTGACTGAGATCCACGGGATGTTTACGGCAGATCAACGTGTAGAGATCATGGAGGAGGTGATGCTGCCTTCCGTACGCGCGTATGCCTTGCCCTATCCTGAACAGATTATCTTTATGCAGGTATATTGTATTTGTGTTATAGAATATTATACTATTACTAGAGTAAGATTTATTTATTACACACATTTGTATGTCCAGTTTCCACATTTACAAGGGACAAATAATGGTCATAAAATTGTTCTTTAACTCTTTCAGTATTATGACAACACTAGGATTTTATTCTGGATAACTGCAGACTGTATTGTTTGCATAACGGCACACAATTACATTTAGCTGAGAGAAACCCCTAATACATAGGGGTTAAAACTTATTTCGAAAAGTGGGTTATTGATGAAGCGTATGGATGAGATGTAATTCTACTCTTAATATTTAAAATCCATTTGTAGGACAACTCTCCCATCCACACCGCCAGGATTGTTAGAAGGTGGTTGGAGGAACAGCGAAATCTAGAACTACTGGACTGGTCTAGTGAGGGGTGTGATCTCAACCCCATTGAGAACGTGTGGAGGAATGTGGTGAACTCGTGGGAGCCTGGGCAGGAGTGGACCAGTCGCCAGCTGCTCGATCACACTATGGCTGAGTGGGAGTATTGAATGATATGAAAGCCATTTACGTCGAGTATAGACCTCCGTATCAGTTAAACGGTGAAGTGATGCTTGGACGGTTTTACCATGTCGTACAAAGTAATGGCAATGTGGATGTAGACTCTATTACATGCGAGTTTAGCGTTTTGCACCGTATAACATAAAGGATATATATATATATATATATATATATATATTCTGTACTAATATGCATTTTGATTATACGTTTCGTATATTTTCAATATATTTAATATAACTATATATTTTTCCTGTACTAATATATTGATAATGCACCGTTTTGTATATTTTTTATTATATATCTCCCGTTCATGATGCTATTATTATTTTTGACCATATATGATCATCTGGGGTGAAAAAAAACATAGGGTATGTTGGGGTGAAAATGAGCAGGCCCCTTAAAATAATTTTTAATATAAAGAAAATTTTTAAGAATTTTTTTTCAGGTAGCCCACTATATCCTTCAAAAGTGTTGGTAAAATGATGTCTTTATGTTTGTTCATTTCCAAGAAATGAGCACCGGAAAAAAAAGTGTCAAAAATATGTAAAGAAAACTTTTGCATATATTTTTTATTTGCTTGGCACTGAATTATTTTTCACTGTAGAATATTTATACTTACGTTGAAAAGTGTGAAGATGTGCATCTTGTAATGCATGACGAGAAATAAAACAGTCTGTGGCATAAGCCTTGTGAAGCTATGTTTTTTTAACCCCATGTACTTGAAGCCTCTTTGGGGTTAAAAAGAACCTATGTTTTATGTAGTAGTATGGGCACAAAGTGGAAGAGTGCAGGAATGTTGAAATGCAATTGCAAATGTTCAGTGTTGTAAAGGGGTTATGCAACAAAGGGGGAGTTAGGGGATATGCAATGCAGAGTGGTAGGGGTATGCAATGCAGGGTGATAGGGGCATGCAATGAAGGGGGGTTATGCAACATCAATGTTGCAAAGGGGGAAGGTTATGCTGCAAAGGGGGAGAGGGGAGGGAGTTAAAAAGAACCTATGTTTTATGTAGTAGTATGGGCTAAAAATGGGCGACTACAGGAATGTTGAAATGCAATTGCAAACGTTGTTCAATGTTGCAAAGGGGTTATGCAACAAAGGGTTTATTATATCTCTGTAATTCCATTGACACCAATATTGTACGTTTTTAGGACCATATACCAGAGTTAATGCTATATTTTTTTCACCCCAAGCACGGTTCGTTTTCACCCCTTTCCATGGGGTGAAAAAAAAATTTAGTTTTTTATTTTACCAATTAAATATTTTGCAGGAAAAGAAATTCTATTGCCATGTTATTATGACACCTGGCCTTTATAATGTGAACATACAGGTTTGTGTTCATCCCTAATAGTAAAGTCTGTAGGCCTAAGTTAAGGCAAATTGTTTTTTTCACCCCAGATGACCATATATACCACATTGTATATTTATTTCCATTAATTCGTCTAAATAAACAGAGTGATGTATTGGCGTTTTATTTATTCCTTTTTGTTTGTACACGGCATTTAGTTATATCATTTTGCTTGGTTTCTAAAACGGATTTCTAAGGCGTAATATATGTTAAATAAATAAGTGCAAACTGGCAACTCATACGGCAACTGAGAAAGGGAGATAAATAACATGAACGAGCGTTGCAATAATCCTATTTGTTTAATAGGTCTGTCTATTGGACGTATTTAGGGACGGTCTACCAGGAGTTGGCTTCACCACCAATCGTTTGGATGTTTGGTTGTAGCCCTCATATCGGATCCGTGGTGTTAATAGGGTGAGTTCCTAAAAAGTCGTAGCCCTCATCTCCTATTGATGGGTGAGCTCCTAAAAGTTGTAGCCCTCATTTCACCATCTGTTGGAGCTCCTAAAAGTCTATACGAATGTTGGTGATGCTTTTGTGTGTGTGTGTGTGTGTGTGTGTGTGTGTGAGAGAGATAATAGGGGCTTTATGGACGTACAGTCGGATGTGTGTGTGTGTGTGTGTGTGTGTGATAATAGGGTCGTACAGTCGATGAGTGTATGCATGCTTTTAATTCGTTCGGAGGTTATATACATGCCATTTATGCCTTCTAAGAAAAGCCAATTGGCGGATTAATACATACTTAATTAAATAAATAAACTAGGCTGACCATACGTACCGTTTTGAACGGGACAGTACCGTTTTTTTTATGGGTTCTGTATGGGTTCCGTCACTGAAGAATAATTGTAAGCTCAATATGTTTATGTACTTACTTTTTCATGAATACAGAATATTACATAACCCCCGTCCCTTTTTTGCCATCCCAATTTCCCGTTTTTGTCTCAAGGAAATATGGTCAGCCTAAAATAAACGCAAACTGGCAACTCAGCCTTCTAAACCAACTGGCTGATTAATATATGCTTAATTAAATAAATATATGCAATCTGGCAACTCAGTCTTCTAAGCCAACTGGCTGATTAATATATGCTTTAATTAAATAAATAGACGCAATCTGGCAACTCAGCCTTCTAAGCCAACTAGCTGATTAATATATGCTTTAATTAAATAAATAAACGCAATCTGGCAACTCAGTCTTCTAAGCCAACTGGCTGATTAATATATGCTTTAATTAAATAAATAAATGCAATCTGGCAACTCAGTCTTCTAAGCCAACTGGCTGATTAATATATGCTTTAATTAAATAAATAAACGCAATCTGGCAACTCAGTGTTCTAAGCCAACTGGCTGGTTAATATATACTTAATTAAATAAATAAATGGAAACTGGCAACTCAGCCTTCTAAGCCAACTAGCTGATTAATATATGTTTTAATTAAATAAATAAACGCAGTCTGGTAACTCAGTCAGTCTTCTAAGCCAACTGGCTGATTAATATATGCTTTAATTAAATAAATAAACGCAATCTGGCAACTCAGTGTTCTAAGCCAACTGGCTGGTTAATATATACTTAATTAAATAAATAAATGGAAACTGGCAACTAAGCCTTCTAAGCCAACTAGCTGATTAATATATGCTTTAATTAAATAAATAAACGCAATCTGGTAACTCAGTCTTCTAAGCCAACTGGCTGATTAATATATGCTTAATTAAATAAATAAACGCAAGCTGACAACTCAGCCTTCTAAGCCAACTGGTTGATTAATATATGCTTAATTAAATAAATAAACGCAAACTGGCAACTCAGCCTTCTCAGCCAACTGGCTGATTAATATAGACTTAATTAAATAAATAAACGCAATCTGGCAACTCAACTTTCTAAGCCAGCTGGCTGATTAAGAAATATGTGCTTTAATTAAATAAATAAACACAATCTGGCAACTCAACTTTGTAAGCCACCTGGCTGATTAGGGGCTCTATAAGAAAGCGGCGGCACGGCTGAAGTCTTAGTATGCGCTCGGCTCCTGCCGGGCGACCACCTCTCTTCCTTAGGTTAGGTTCATTGCAGCTTGGGGGATAACTCCGCCTCCAAGTTGCAACATTCCCCCTTCCCCATTTGGGGAGTCCTTGCAACAAAGGGGGTTGGGAGTTGTCACTATGGGGTGCCTTGCAACAAGGGGTTGGGGGTGGCATTCTTGCAACATTATGTAACATTTGCAATTGCACTCGCCCATTTTGCGCCCATACTACTTACACTGACAATAATTCAACTATTTATAGCTGTTTCCTAGATAATAAGTAAGACATACGATTATGATAGAGTGAATTACAATATTTTATTTTAAAAACTTGAAGACAGGAAAGTTCCTATGTACATATTAAATTTATTGAAATTTTGATATTCCCACCAATCTTCTACCGTAAGGTGAGTCAATGTACTATCCGATTGTTTTGGTTCCTCTTGCTGGGTGAGGCAAAGCTTCTTGCTCTCTCCTCTGCTGTTTAATGTGTATATTGACTGATTAATTGCTTCACTTAATGAGGCAACAGTTGGATGTTGTATAGATAACACAAGGATAAATAACTTAGTTTATGCCGATGATATGGTGTTAATAAGTCTCTCTGTTTATGGTCTGGATCGGCTGCTAAAAGTTTGCGAATCATATTCGCAGAAACACGATATTCTTTTTAATGTTACAAAAACTAAGGTTATGCAATTCCATCCTAAAAGCTGTAATCAGCCAGCTGATATTAGGTTTAAAATGAGAGGTGAAGTAATTGTGGAAGTACAAGAATTTAAGTATTTGGGTCAAACTACCATCAGCTCCTTGAGTAATGACTCAGATATAACAAAACAATTTCGAAGCCTTTGTGCTGAAGCGAATATGACTATAAGGAACTTCCGGTTCTGTACAAGTGAAGCTAAAGACACTCTCTTTCATACTTTCTGCAGTAATATATACGGATGGCAACTCTGCGTGAATTATAAAAAAGGTTCTGGCAGAACCCTAAACTTGCTGTATAACAGGTCTTTTAGACTCCTACATAAATTACCCCCGAGATGCTCAGCTTCGCAAATGTTTGCTACCAGCAATGTCCCGAGCTTCCCGGAGGTAACGAGACGTGCTCATGACTGTTCAATGCAGTCTAATGCAAAGAATTAAAAACTCAACCAACCCGATTATCCAAGCTATTCATGAGTCCTTCCGTATGTCTTCTAAGCTGTGGAATTCATGGTACGAAAATGTCTGTCTGTAGCTCCACTTAACTTTGACATTACTGTATTATTTCTCATTAATTGTACACATGTCTATCCTTCGTATGTCAATTGTCATTGTATTAACATTTGTCATATGGACTATGGTCTGCCAATAAACCTCTCATTTATATAAAGTATGCACACACACACACACACACACACACACACACACACACACACACAGGGTGTTTCATAACATGTGGGACGCACTTTCAGGATGGATTCAGGACCCGAAATCAATGAAAAAAGTTTATATAAACATATGCCCGAAATCGCTTTGTTTCCGAGTTACAGCCCGTTATTTGTTCCAGCAAGAATTCGCCTTACCTTTAAAGGAAGTGCTCAAAATGACCGCCTTGCGCTTGAATACACGCCTGAATACGCTTCGTCATAGACTGCCTGACGCCTTCAAACATTCCAGATATTGCTTGGATTTTCTGGCATCCTTGTTCTACACGTTGGCGAAGCATTTCAATGTTGTCAATGGGTGTCACGTAAACGATGGATTTCAGATGACCCCACAGACAAAAATCGAGTTGATTCCGGTCCAGGGAGCGAGCAGGCCACGCAGTGTGTCCTCTCCGGCCTATCCATTTATCAGGGAAATGGTCATCCAAATAGTCTCTGGCTCTCGACTAAAATGAGGCGGAGCGCCGTCATGCATAAATCACATACGACGTCGGACACCAAGAGGAACTTCATCTAGTAAATCGCTTAAATCATTCCTTAAAAAATTGGAAAAGGATTCGCCTGTTAATCTTCCAGGCAAAACAAAAGAACCGATTAAGTTGTAGGCAATAAGTCCTGCCCATACATTGATACTAAATTGTTGTTGGTGCCTTGACTGTATGATGGCAAGCGGATTCTCTTCGGCCCAGTGATGAGTGTTGTGAAAATTGATCACGCCATTTCTTGTAAAAGCAGCCTCATCAGAAAACAACACGGTGGATAGAAAAAGAAGATCGCGAACACACTGTTGAAGGAATCAAGTACAAAAAGCCTCTCGTGGTGGGAAATCAGCTTCAGTAAGGCCTTGTACTCTCTGAATGTGATATGGATAAAACTGTTGTTTCCGTAAAATTCTCCACATAGTCGTGTATCTTACACCCTCTGCTGCTGCTATCCTTCGGGTGCTGACACCAAGATGTTCCTCCATGCGATTCAGGACCCGCTCCTCCAACTCAGCAGTTCTGGCGCTGATTGGTTTACCACCATCTGAAACTCGCTTGTTGAATGATCCTGTATTACCAAGACGCTCGTCTATTCTCTGAAAGGTCTTCTTACCTGGCAGACGGCGATTCGGAAACTTTTCCGCATACAAACGTCTTACTGCGGCTTCATTACCCTCGGCAAGTCCATACATGAGATGCATGTCTGCCATTTCTCTGTTTGATTACAGGAGCGGCTCGCAGGTAGGCACTGTGGAACTGCAGCACCCCCATGATCTTATGATATTTATATTTAAATATTTAAAATAGCCTCTCTGATTGTTTTTTTTCAATGAACTTTGAGTTTTTAAATCAGATTATATCCTTTTTTCCTTAAACTATTTCAATGCCGAACGAATGAATCACGAAAGTAGCTTCAGCCTTCCCGTGGAACTGCGTACTTAACAGTACCAGATTTTGTTCGAAACGCTTGAAACCTCGGTGGCGGACGTACGAAGAGCATTCAGAATCGCGGGTTTAAGAGGATCCAAAGCACTGTGGACAGAGCAGTGCCGATTTGTTTGTTTGACGTGGTAGTTGTGTTGCTGTATCGTTTGCTAATTCGAAATTTAATTTCCGAATTGCATTTATCAATGATTCGTTATCATTTATTTTTTGTCGTGAGATTGAAGTTAATTATATAATAATTGGATTATTCACAATATATAGCTTTCATTTCTTAGAATATTTTTTCGCTCAGAATAAAAACAGAAGAATGGAATTTGTTTATAAATAAAATTTTTGGCAAATTCGAAATTACCCGTTAAGCGTAAGTACCCTATAATTGATTTTATGATACTATTTTACTTATTTTTATGACTGAGTAGTGAGTAGTTATCTATTTATTTATTCGACTTTCTCTCTCTCTCATATACAGGGCGTCCCAAAAAAATGTATACACACTTTAAATACTTATAAAGGCAGTGTTTATTAAAATACATTTCATTTTCAAAATGTAATAGAATCTACAGACATTATTTAATTGTTTTGTCAACGCCTGTTTTCAAACTGACGTCCGTTCTGGTCCAGGCACTGCTGATAACGCGAAGCAATGGAATCGCAAACATCACGAAACATTTCGTTTGGTATTTGTGTGCATTCTCGTTCAATGGCTGCTCTCAATTCAGCGACTGTTGCAGGTTTTATAGCGTAGACTTTGTCTTTTAAGTATCCCCATAAAAAAAGTCTAGTGGTGTGAGGTCTGGTGAACGCGGAGGGGGGTCCTACGAAACCCCTTCGTCCAATCCACATCCACATCGTGCCAAGTACCACTCGCAATACTCCACTCTTCGGTCCGGATCATCTTCATTAATAGCATGGACTAATCTTGGAATGTAACTTTTCCATTGACAGCGCTTCAAAATGCGTTGGACAGACGATTCTGAAATTCCTACCTCACGACTCGCTTGCCGCACAGATTTTCTTGGACTTTGGTGATACGTTTCCAGTACTCTTTCTTGCTTTGTGGGGCTTGTCGATGTCCGTGGTCTTCCGGAACGCTTCTTGTGGACATTCTGAACAGTTCCATCGGCTTCAAACTTATCTCTAATTCGAGTGATGGTAAGTCGCGTTGGTGGATCTGTTTGAAACTCCCTCCTAAACTGTCTTTGCACTTCAACTGCGTTTTCACACTTCCAGTAGCATTTTAGAATGAATTTCCTTTGTTCAAAGCTTAGTCTGACTGCCATTATTAATTCTAATGGGTTTAACTTGGAAAGAAAGAAACATCAATTGAGCTATCAGCTGTTAAAGTGTGTATACATTTTTTTGGGACGCCCTGTATATATATAATCGACACAATTGTTCGCAATTTCTGAGGCAGCACCCCCATAACTGAAAGTCACGAGCCGCCACTGTATTTGAATAAGCCCACATTCTCATTTTAAATGCACACTATCACTGAATAGCACAAAAACTTTTAACGTTTTTATTTTTCACAAGACTATTTATTCACGGTAAGAAGTTTCGAATACGAACAGTGAAACACCGCGATGCACCTCTGACTGACTGATGGCTCTACACTCAACGATATTGAAACATGTCATAGAGTGTACGAAACATTACAATCGGCAAGGCCATACATGAAATAAGTCTTGTACACACTCACAAACATTGTCAGCAAGCAATGTTTGTAAACAGTTTGCGGAAAGAATTGCTTGAACACAAAACGGGCTGTAACTCGGAAGCAAAACGACTTCGGGCATATGTTTATATGAACTTTTTTCATTGTTTTCAGGTCCTGAATCCATCCTGAAAGTGCGTCCCACATGTTATGAAACACCCTGTACAATATATATATATATATATATATATATATATATATATATATAAGCAAACAACCACAGGGAAAAGGAAAAGGAAACACGAAGTCCGAGCGCTTTCGTGATATATTCACATCTTCAGGGAGAAACAAAAAATAGGCAGAGATTACAAAGTAAATGAGTTAAATACACAAGCAAAAAAAAATTCCCAATCGGCAACTCAAATTAAAGACCATAAAACCCTCTAAAGATTTTTTCAATAGATAACATAATCTGTAGGCTGCTAAATTACTGAATATAAAAGAACTATATAGATGAAATTAGACACAAAAACCAGTACAGAGAACAAAAATTATTATAACGGTTATTAGAACTAGTATTTAATTAAAGCAGGCAATTAAGTGCAAGACTAGCGTTAGGTGATGCAGACATAATGATTATCTAATTTTTTACAAACTCAGGCACTGTTATGCAAGCAAATTTGAAACGAGAATCTGAAACGTGAGAAATCATGCGAGTAATGTCTGCCTTTCACTGCCTGAAACGATTCTGTAAAATTTCTAGTAAATCGTTTTTCATAGTATGAACACTTGCATCATCAGTTATGTTAAGCAAAAATACCACGAGACCTGTTACATCGGGAGACATCATGTGAAGACAAGAAGAATCCGAGGAAAAGTCATTCGTTAATTTTTCACATCGATTAAGAAGCTTTACAGCACACTGAATTAGAGTCCATTGATGATTATTGAAGGTTGCTACAGTATGTCATAGTTCGAGGCGTATGCAACAACCGCAGATTTTCGTTGAAGAAGTCGTTGTATCATAGCATATAGAATGTAGAGTTCCATTGGGTGATAACGTCTCTTACAAGTTTGTTTTCGGGTAAATTATGTTGCTTCTGGAATTCCTTAAGTCTGTCAAAGGCTGGGGATGAATAATTAAAATGCAACAGATTGGGCGCGCAATTGCACATATCTCTGAAACAGACTTCTGGCTAAGAAAGGCTTCATCAACTGCAAGTGCTAAAGTATAATTCGCACAAACAACAGGAGTAATTTTGAGAACGCTAACAGCTTTAGTAATATTACAGTCACTGTCGTGCACAACTGCATGCACACGATCGCTGTTTATTGACCATTCTTGCAATATAGAAGTCAATGCAGTTGCATGACCACTCTCTTCTGGACTCGTCATTTATCATTCGGGCCAATCGTAGCCGAGACGTGGAGTTGTGCATACTAGATTCCCTCGGATTCCCTCCTGATTAAGACAGAAAAACCTACGAGTTTCAGAAATGAACAATCGGTAGAAATTTAGTTTCTAAACTGGTATGCCCATGTTCTGTTTAGCTGACCTGAATGTTTAGTTACGGTTTGAGTTATTAACTATCAATATAGTAATGACCTTACAATTCCCGACTTTGTCTACGTTATTTTAATCTTTAATTTTTATCTTGATATTTAAAAAAAAATTAGTAAATTAGTTGGATAATGTTTTAAACATCGTATATTATAGCCTGTTTTATTTGCCAAAAGTACGTATATCCATGTTTCCTTTTCAGATAACCGAAACGTTAGCAAGTTTGTTCAATAAAGAAATTAAGTTAAGATGTTCGTCTTTGTCCCAGCTTTGGTGCTTTTATGGATTATTAAATTACGCTTTCCACGTAATACTTCCATAGCTATATATATATATATATATATATATATATATATATATATATATATATATATATATATATATATATATCATGTAAACCCACGAGGAAAAAGAAAAATGATTCCAAGGCCTTTCGTGTATTCAGAAGTACACCTCGTACCTGACGAAGTGTACTTCTGAATACACGAAAGGCCTTGGAATCATTTTTCTTTTGCCCTGTCCGTTTACATCATTCATTAATTTCACATGTTTAACTGTGAAATTCATCCCATATATTTGCAGCTACCGCTTACCCTGTGGACATATCCACCGCACAATCATCACCATCAGTTTATATATATATGGTGTGTATATGGTGGTGTAGTGGTTAGCGTCGCTGACTACGAATCCATCGGCCCCGGGTTCGAGACCCGACGGCAGCCGGCGCGCAGCAAAACCCAGCTGTTCATCCTTCCACACAATAAAAAAAAAAGTGGTTGCTAGATAAATGGGCACCCTAGATGGCCTAGTGGTTAAGACGCTGGGCTGCTGATGGGGCGTGGTTCGGATTCCACGTTAAACTGTAGGTCTAAGGTGGAGTGAAAAGTTTGACCTTCGTCAGAATGAACAATTAAGGCGGAAGCTAACCAAAGGTTAACGAAAGGTATATGTGTATATATATATATAGTCTATAATTGAATTGTTACTCATATACCCTAAAGTGAAAACTCTGAATGACATACATATTACTAAGGGCAGAGCGTTTTTCCACTTTTTCGATTTTCGTTTTGTAATAGCGCGGAAAAGTGGCTCTTCCACGTCAAAAGTGAGTGTGTAAAATCTCAGAGATCTGCAATATCTTCTGCCTCCGCACTCGCATTGAAAATCAAAAAAATGCGCAAAAATACGCATTTTTTCAATATTTTCTTATATTTTTAATTTTCATCCTACCTTCTTGTAATAGCGAGGAAAAGCATCCTAAAGGTTTATTTTAAACTAGTTTTTAATATTTTTGTCCTGCGATAATTTCTTCTGCCTCCGCAAACGTTCCAAAATATGGGAAAATTTACATAAATAGCGTATTTTATAATGACGCTATTATGGTGAACTTCGGCCTTACACCACAGTTTATTCGTTAATTATGTATTAAGTAATGCAATTAACAATTCATTATATCATATTTTAGTAATTTAAGAAGTTTATATATTTGAGCAATTAAATAATTTAGGTCCACCAATGCAGTTTACTTTGCATATGCTTGGTTTATTTTTGATGACTTATTATGTAATATGCATGCAGCTCCTCGCTTATTTCGTCAATATTGAATGTACTATATTGACAAAATAACCCAGAACTCACCACGTGGAGGTAGCTGCATTTCGAGTTCCTCCCTGCCCGACCCAACCACCCTACCATTATCGGACTTAGGCTAGTTACACACTGTAGTCACTTTTGGTTTCCATTCTTGGCATTTTCTTTCTGGATTCTAATCTTGCTCTGATAAATCCATCTCTTGCCTCTGAACCGCATATTGCAGCTGAAGCCTCTGTTACCAGCTTTATATGCCGTTCAACCGCTTGGGTGTGGCAAGGAAAGCGTGGGATGAAATCAGGTACATCTCCTGATGAGATATAGTTCAGGATGTCGGAGCGTGATAGAACTTTTGTCAGAGGAGTCTCTGACAGCTCACAAGTTTGCCAGTTAATCATGTTGTAGTACTCACTGCACTGAAAGTTCAACGTTGGCAATTTAAACACTCTCACTGCGGCTGACTCAGAATCTCTTGCTTTAAGGATTCTCCTCCATCCTAATTCTCTGATATGTCTTGCTTCATCGTGAATCATACTAAGGAGAACATTCTCAGGATGAGAAAAATAGGAATTTCTCTGAATAACACGATCAACTATTTCTATACAGCGGGCACTCAACGACCTCGAGCGTTGTATCATTTGATAAAGATGTTTGGCTCCCTGTGTTGCTGAAGAATTTCTCTTGATTTGAAACCACATTGGAATATAAACTTTTATAATATAATCCACGATACACTTAAGGTTGTCTGAAGGTTCTTCAGTTGAAACGTAGAGACGAAGTATGCGGTTAGCAGTTGTCACCCATCTGGAGTGTGCCATTTTGCCTGGTTTCCTTTATGCTAGAGAGGGAGTACATTCACCTTTTGACACAGCATCATAGATTTCTGCCAAATATTTCTGATTTGTGCTCAGATCATCTCTGTCAACTACAATTTCTTCCGCTTCAACTGCTTCAAACTCAACAACAGGTCTCTTTTCACAATCAATTAACTCTTTTCCTATAGGCCCCGTAAAACTCTGAGGACTTGTCAGTCACTATGTGCCGCAAGGGAAGTTCATTAGTGTGAAGCAAGCAAATCAGCCACTAGAGTGCTCTCTGAAAGTGCTCTTCAATGCTTCTTATCACTCCTCCTTTTGGTCCTGTATTAACTGCTGTCCCGTTACATCCAATGGCTTTAACTTCTGAAGTATCAATCTCATTTGAGCGAAAAAATAAAAAATTGCAGAAGATATACTCTGTGCTGAGCCAGAAGCGGGAGTTACATGCCTAATATAATGCGAGTTTGGTTCTTGAAGCAAGGTGACATGTTCTTCTGTTATATTTTTTTTATAACCTTTACTGCCAACTTTTTCTTGCACTGCAGTTCTGTCCTTTCTTCCATCGAAATAGATACTCTCCATAGTTTCTTCTTCGAAATCTCTCTTTTGAATGATAGATCTCACTCTTTTTCTAGCTCTCCTTACTTTGCATCTGTCTATTACTGAACTTAAATCTTTTTCGTTTATAATTCCCACGTCTTCAAGAACAGCCGAAGCAATTATAGCAGCAGACCTGTCTGACACACCAGTTCTGTCACAAGCTATAGCCAATGATGAGATTGTTCCGATGAGATTGTTCCATGACGAGATTGTTCCATCGATTTGATTCTCTGTGTCTGTTCATAATCAGAATCCGCTCCTTCTGTTTCACTTGATATTGATGACAGTGTTTCAGTTGCTTGTCCTTTACTGGTAGATGGTTTTGGTTCATACTGTTTCATTCTCTGTTGTCTTCTAGCAATATTTGCTAGATCTTTACGAGTTTGTGAAACATCAAGAGAGCCTATTGCCAATTTTCATGTTGTTCTCTGATCTTTAAGGAAGGCTTGCTCAATTGCTGGAACCTTGAGATGGTTTTCACATGAACACTTATCAAAATTTTCACATTTGCAAGCACTGATGTCAAATAATTTGTTTTCTGCCTCATTTTGAAATGTTTGTAATTTATTTGAAATGAGTCGCTATCTTTGTTTTTTTTATTGACTTTAGAAGGTTTTGACATTTTTCATGGTAATTTTTAATCATTTGAACGACACGGTTATGAGAAACAATAGGAATAGACGCTGTTTTCCACAAATCTTCGAGAGTTTTTGAGAGAACACCCGAAATTTCTGCAACTGTAGGCTCTTTCTTCGATGTCTTCAGATTCAACCTTATTTGATGAAAATATTTCATGACGTCCTTATAGGTTGGAAGGCACCTCTTGTCTAGATCAGCTGGAGCCCCAAATATAAGGCAACTTGAAGAAGTTCTTGTTGCTTGAGCTGTTACTGACATTGTGAAAAACACTAATTAATATAAAAATTAAGAAATTACTCCTAAAACGTAAAATATTCTTGCATTCTGCAGAAGTTTTGTATATTACACCAACGTATTATTATGCACTAAAATATGCAGTATACACTGCGTTCGCACGTATTAAGCAGATTACATTTTTTCCAATGTTTTCAAAAGTTTTTCCCCGATTTCAATGAAATTTGTAGCAAATAATCACTATATATAGCAGCATTGATGGTATTCATTTCGATAAAATATTTTGATAATTAAAATAATTATCTCATTTTATTGAAAAATATGTAAAATATTGTGTTCCGAATTATTAAGCAAGTATTCAATTTATGGATCTAAATGGTGACAATGGGTAAGAAGAACGATTTAACACTAACTGAGAAAAGAAAAATAGTCAAGTTACTCGCTGAAAATATAAAATCTATTGAAATTACGAAGCAGTTTGGCACAGCTTATCGAACTGTAAACAAGTTTGTAGCGGAGGGTACCAAACTGAGGCAGCGAAGTGATGAAGGAGCTATAAGAAAAGTGACAAGGCGGCAGATATCTGTAATCAAGCGCAAACTGCAAAGCATCCATTGTCCTTAAATAAAGAGGTTTTTGAGCAGGCTGGCATACATAATGTACCAAGAACATCTCGATGTGGAATCCTTCAAACAATTGGCAAGACGTGTAAACCTACGATTCAGTCACCATTAACACCCAGGTACAAGAAGCAGCATGTTGAATGGGCGCGTCAGTACGTGAAAACAGATTTTAATACTGTATTGTTAACCGATGAATGAAGAGCAACCCTTGAGGGATCTGATGGTTGGTCAAGAAGATGGATTGCTAAGGGTCAATCTCTACCACGGAATGAGGTTTTCTTTTAGAAAGTTTGTGTAAGACTGGGCATTCACTTTTACACCATCAGGCACTCTGTATGGGACAGCTACTTCATTGCCTATCAATCCTGCCCAAAACATGACACTACCTCCACCTTGTTGGCGTCTTAATCTCGATGGTAGAAATTGGCTCTCAGCAATCCATCTTCTTGACCAAACATCAAATCCCTCAAGGGTTGCTTTTCATTCATCGGTGAACAATACAGTATTAAAATCTGTTTTCACGTACTGACGCGCCCATTCAACACGCTGCTTCTTGTACTTGGGTGTTAATGGTGACTGAATCGTAGGTTTACACGTCTTGCCAATTGTTTGGAGGATTCCACATCGAGATGTTCTTGGTACATTATGTATACCAGCCTGTTCAAAAACCTCTTTACTTGAGGACAATGGATGCTTTGCAATTTGCGCTTGATTACAGATATCTGCCGCCTTGTCACTTTTCTTATAGCTCCTTTATCACTTCGCTGCCTCAGTTTGGTACCCTCCTCTACAAACTTGTTTACAATTCGATAAGCTCTGCCAAACTGCTTCGCAATTTTAATAGATTTTATATTTTCAGCGAGTAACGTGACTATTTTTCTTTTCTCAATTAATGTTAAATCCTTCTTCTTACCCATTTTCACCATTTAGATCCGTAAATAGAATACTTGCTTAATAATTCGGAACACAATATTTTACATATTTTTCAATAAAATGAGATAATTATTTTAATTATCAAAATATTTTATCGAAATGAATACCATCAATGCTGCTATATATAGTGATTATTTGCTACAAATTTCATTGAAATCGGGGAAAACTTTTGAAAACATTGGAGAAAATGTAATCTGCTTAATAAGTGCGAACGCAGTGTATGTCCACATATGCGTGTTGTCGTGTTCCAAAGATGTATTAACAGCAAGAGCAACACTGCGGGGAAGTGAGCAAGAAGGCCTGGTAGAGTGTTGTGAGTCATGACTCATCAGTCATCACTCACTTACTCATTGCCGTATATGGCAATGACGAGCAACACACCATACCAGGCTGTGGGGAAGCTTCTAGAACGATGCGGGAGTACTACATGACGTACAAAGTGGATTTATTAGCGTATAGGCTGAATATGCAAAATATGTGATTTATGCGGATTTTTCTGTATTTTGGAACGTTTGCGGTGGCAGAAGATATTATCGCAGGACAAAAATATTTAAAACTAGTCTAAAATAAACCTTTAGGGTGCTTTTCCTCGCTATTACAAGAAGGTAGGATGAAAATTAAAACAAAGAAAATATTTAAAAAATGCGTATTTTGGCGCATTTTTTGGATTTTCAACGCGCGTGCGGAGGCAGAAGATATTATTGCAGATCTCTGAGATTTTACACACTCACTTTTGACGTGGAAGAGCCACTTTTCCGCGCTATTACAAAACGAAAATCGAAAAAAATGTAAAAACGCTCCGCCCTAATACATATACGCCTACGAGCGTGGTTCAAACTACGCATCTTACCATTCCGATGCTGAAGGAGGTATTAATGGTGTGACAAGGAACTTTGGAGTGAAAAGAATCTTTCTCTTCTTCAAATACATTGATGTGCCAACGATCCATCGTCACAGGCGTTGATCTTTCTATTTTCTGAAAAGGAATGAATCATTGCTTTAATTCGAAAGATTATACTAGAAACCATTTTCGCACTCACTTAAAAGTATAAGAGCCTATACACGAGTTTTATTTTTTCATATTTTCAGAGCTGATCATCGTATATTAATTTTTCTATGTAGGAAAGAGGGGGCTAAGGGCGAACGCCCGTAAAAGTGACCTCTCCACAGAAGACGGAGAGAGCCAAAAACAAGGTCCCCAAGGCTTAATGATGCCATTTTTTTTAATCTAAATTTTGAAAAGGTTGTGTAATGTGTAAGATGCATGCATGTGTTGTGAGGAATAGAGGGAACAGCGTGTGTTTGAGAGCATGCTGGTCTGCTCAAATGGTAGATGAGACACGGAAAAAGATCAGCTAAGGAGGACAGTGACAGGAGAAACCGGAGTTTCAGCACTCCCTGTCTCCTGCCTAACATCCACCCCGGAGTACTTCCCTGGTCGATTAGCGTCTACAATCTCTTCCTATAGAAGGACTAAGATAAACGGGATACCTCAACTCGCATAACCATTATTACCAAGATATCAGATCAACATCTTCGTATTGGGTCATTGACGATGAACAATCTGAAGAAATCAATGAAGTTTTCGGTAGCTTTCCGTTATAACCCCACAATTTCTTCTTTCTCCGTTAGGTCAACTGTACGCCCTTGACAATTGGTTAGGTTAAGTCGTGAAATTTTTGTTAAAATATTCGTTAGTATTTCGTTAAAATATTTGTTAGTTTCAACGAAAATATCACGACTTAACCTAACCAATTGTCAAGGGCGTACAGTTGATCTAACCGGGAAAGAAGAAATTGCGGGGTGTAACGGAAAAGTACCAAGTTTTCTTTGAAGTGAAACATTTATTTATTTTCAACTTTCGATTACATGACTTGATGTTCCGGACCTGCATGCAAGCATCACACTAAGAAGACACTTTACAGCCTTATGTATTAACTTTATATAAGGTAAGTAGTATGGGCGAAAAAGGAGAGAGTGCAATACAATTGCAAATGTTTAGCAATGTTGCAAGAGGTATGCAACAAAGGGGAATGTTGCAATAGGTTATGCAACTATGGGGGAGGAGTTGTCCCCCAAGTTGCAATGAACTCCCGCTGGGGGAGACCTCTTTGGGGGAGAAGGTGGGATGGCCTCACCCCCCAAAGGGGTATACCTAACCTAAGAGAGAGAGAGAGAAGGGAGGAGAGAGGTGTTCGTTTGGCAGGAGCCAAGCGCATATAAAGACTTCAGCCGAGCGTCCGTTGTCTTATAACTTCCTAATCAGCCAGTTGGCTTAACTGGCTGAGTTGCCAGATTGCGCTATTTATTTAATTAAAGCATATATTCTTGACAGTTGGCTTAACCAGCCAGTTGACTTAGAAGGCATAAATGGCTTGTTCAGGTGTACATCATTAGGGTTGAGTTGGCAGATTGCGGTATTTATTTAATTAAAACAAATATTCTCGACAGTTGGCTTAACCAGCCAGTTGACTTAGAAGACCTAGAAGGCAGGCACATTATTAGAGTTGAGTTGCCAGATTGCGCTATTTAATTAAAGCATATATTCTCGACATTTGGCATATTCCGCCAGTTGGCTTAACCAGCCAATTGATGAAGAATACCTAGAAGGCAGATGCGTATATATATATAGATATATATATATATATATATATATATATAATATATATATATATATATATATATATATTACCTATTCAACTGCCGGATTGCGCTATTCAGATATTTTTGACAGTTGACTTAGAAATCCGTCAGCCGTTTTAGAAGGCAGCCATTTGGTATAATTAAATAATAATGTCTTTTACAACCAAAAGAATTAAATAAAACACCATTACATCATTCTGTTTATTTAGTCGAATTATTGGATTCAATTTCACGAAATATATAGAAAATAAATATACAATCAATCGATGGAATATATATATGATCAAAAAATAAAATAAAATAATAATAGCATAAGAAATTATATATATATAATCAAAAATATACAAAACGATGTAGTATAACTATCAATATATTAGTACAGGAAAAAAATATACACACAGTTATATTAAATAATTAAATATATTTAAAATAAAAAATAACAATATACCAAACGAAGGAGTATAATAAGCAACATATTAGTACAGGAAATATATATATATATATATATACACACACACACACAATTATATTAAATAATTAAATATATTGAAAATAAATATACATAAAAATACTTTATGTTCTACGGCGCAATATTTCACCGCTCAAGGTGTGCGGACGCCTATACTCGATATAAATGGCCTTCATATCGTTCAGTACTATTTTTGTGCCCACTTTACATTCGGTTGGCAAGTTATCTTTAAACAGCCAGAATACATTCAAAAGCACGCACAAGGAGGTCATCGTTAGCCACAACAGCATTATTAAATACAAGTTTATAAACACTCCTTTCCAATCGCGGGTTTTTTCTTACCGTCCCGAGATTTTCAATCGTAAACTCTTCACTCTGCATAGCGGCAATTGAAATAATCTTCCAAGTCGTAACGACAGCTACTCATTATATAGAGATACAACTCTTCAGGGTGAACAGTGTAGGCGAGCTCTGCCCTGTACCGCCCAAGTGCTTTGTACCAAAGTTCGGGGTATTTCAAAAAGTAAACCTTTTAAATAAGCATCCAGTTCTAGACCATTCTCGCCTTGTTCATTCCAACATTCGATAAATCTGTCGAGAAGAGGGGTGTGTGCGTATTCAAGAACCGTGTCAAAATAAATCTTATCCGTAACACGCGCGTCTAATATACGCTTCAGCTTGCGGATTCCGACGATTTCAAACATTCTGTCGAGGATGAATCGGTTTTGCGTAGCAACAAGAACGTTATTATCAGACGCATTCTTCCACATCAGTTGTATATCAATGCAAGGCTGATCATTATTTATACACAACGTGCAAACAACGGCATATGAGGGGGCATCACTAATCTGTTCTCTTGTACCTACACCTGCAGGTATTTTATAACGGTCCTCTCCAAACTTCTCAACTATCACGAAGACTATTCATCTCCTCAACACTTAAATAAATAACATTACGTTTACCAGAGTTTGCTTGCCTACAAGTCGTTTGAAGTACATAGATAAAGGCACCGGTTTCGCGCCTGAACACGCGAAATGACTCCATCACGGACACAAAGGAAGTTCCATCGTATTCGCACGTCTACTCGGTTCAAGCTTCGAGATGACTATGAGCCACAGGTGGGCGGATCAGCTCGACGGGCGAAGTGAGTCACGTCGATGAAACGTGTATGGGTTTATTCTAATTCGTGTGTTTCGGAGGGGTGAGGTACACGGGTGGGCAGCTCGACGGGGAGAGCGAGTCACACCATAAACTGCTGAAGCGTGTACGGGTTTGTTCCAACATGAAAGAGAATACTTGTGCCCATTATACTGGGCAATCAGAATTTTTCCGCTACATGAAGCAATACCGGTTTTAATGTTTTATCAGAATGCTCACCAGACGTTCATTTCCACAAACTAAATAAATCTTATTCACAATCCGGTGCACTATTTGAGAGAAACATATGCCCATATTTTTCCTTTTTGTTTAACAATCGATACTCGTCTCTAAATCTGTTAAAGACTCGCACAGGCCATTAGCCACAACCTCACTACAAACCTCGTCATGATATATATTAATATAGTGGTAAAAATACTTCTTAAGATTCTCCATGATGACAAGATTTACATTCTCACCCGTAGGGTACGAGTAGTCGGTATGATGTAACATGATATAATATCGCTTGTCACACCACTCATCAACAAGACTCATTATCCATAACCGTTGCTTATCTTCTGAACGTATTGTTTGTTCTACTTTGCGGTATATGTGAGCTTTTATAAAGGTTAGGACTAAAACATACTTCAATACATCGCGCTTGTACTACGAAATCCTACAGTGCCCTCGCCAAAATAGCCATAGATTATTTGAACATCTTGTTCCTTCGCACGGTTCAATGTAACCTTAAAAGTAACAAAGGAAGGTGGAATAGGGAGTTTTTCAGTATCCACCACATCTTCACACTTTGCCGAATACCACTTCATAAACGTAGAACACGCACTATTAAAGGTAGCTAATGTTATTTTTCGTCTACGCGAGAAAATACACGTCTGAGATCCAGGGCTTGCAGCGAACAACTGAACACGCAGGGATAGAGATATGCTCAGGTAGTGGCAGAAGTCACGTGACCGATCTTACAGTGGGCGGAGTTTAGGAATGTATACACGCACGCACGCAAAGGAGAAAATGAAACCTTAATTGATACAAATATACGTAATAAATAAGCATATCGTTAACAATACACATATATATAAATGCAATCAAGGATTAAGGTCTCCAAAGGGTACGGTATCGTAGGTACCAGGCACACCCCCTAGTTTCTGTGCCCGAAAATTGTGGGTCCCCACAGTCAGTTGGGGTGGCTGGTCGCCCTCATCTTCCAAGAACACTAGATCCTTCAACGAGTCAAAGTTAGCTACTCGTTGGTTCGCATGGTTAAGCGTGATACCCTTAACTTCACGATATATTTCATATCCCCCACCCTCACCCGTACCCCACAGGTTTTTGGCCCTGTTGATACAAATGAGTCTGCCTATGCACCATCACCATACTTATCCTTGATCTCGTCAGTTAGCTCTCCGAGGAATTCCCCAATAGCAGGCATGTATTCACCCTCCCTCGCTGTGAATATCACGGTATATGTGTCAGCGTACAGCACGCTCCGCCAAAGAGAGTGCAGTAGTCCCAAAAGTTTGATGCGGGCGTAGGCCGTTGTGAAGCTGGCTACAGGTATGTTTGTAACCCGTGAGGTATCTGTTGCCAGTTCGGTGATGTACTTTATTATGTAAGTATTACCTACATTCACGATCTCCATAACCTCTTTATCGGGAGCGTTGGCATAATCCCAGACTTCACTATAACAATTTGGGAACGGTCAAGCTGTATACCTTCATGGGCACGGTAACGCTGAATATAAGCCGTTTTTTTCATCTTCGGTATCACGCTCTCGGGGATATCCTGATGCTTCTACCTTATCCTTCAAAAAAGCGTTTATATTTGGCGTGAAAAGGTTGGGTAGCTTCTGAAACCTCCACACCTCATGTATCTTCAATATTCTGTAGCCATGGCGAACAGATAGATCCAACTCTGGGCTTGTATATACACCTCTGATCTTACGCTGGTGGTTGTATGGTTACAATCACCGTTGTTCTCCTCTGTGCACTTCACGCACAGGGGAAACATGAGCTTGTGATCTAGAACGACGGGTAAGATCGGCACCCATAAATCGCGAGGGGGGAGCACGTGTACGAAAGAGAGTCCAAAGTAGCGCTCATTCAAGTTAGCTGAAAACTCCTCGATGGTTGGTATGGTGGGACCCACCAGTTTTTCAGGCGCACCTTCGTGGTACGGATTGTACCCCTACCACGTAGGGGTATAAAGAGCAGAAGTCGTAGTAATGGAGTTTCATGCCCTCCGCATTTGAGGGGGTCCAGCACCATTGAACGTTTGATGGCCCTTATTTCTTCACGGTACTGGTCATCCGTTTCCATCCCTGCATCAAACTCATGCTCCCACACGATCTTGTGAGTGAACTGGGAGCCAAGAAGTTGATCGCGGTTACGGGTCCATGGCTGTCGGCGGGGGATCTTCCACGGAGGTCCCCTGTGACGGCACACTCAGCGCGCAGGCATTCACGTTCTGTGGAAGACGAAAAACAATATAAGGTGCAGCACTCAAAATTTGTAATATTTTGTAAATGACCCACTTTGGGGTGTGACGTGTTAGAGATGGAATCTGTAGAAAAATTCATGTTCACAAGCCCCTCCACATGTATTATATCTGGCCCTACAGGATGTGGTAAAACTGTATTTATGCTTAAAATCATTAAAGATAAGGGAGAGATGTTCTCCAAATTTGTGCATAAAATAATATAGTGCTATTCGACGTATCGGTCAGTGTTCAACGACTACCAAGATGAAATTTTGTTCCACAAAGGTATATATGACTTTAATTCGTTAAAAGGTAATGAGCATACAGTCATTGTAATTGACGATCTCATGTTGGAAATGGATAAAACGTTTGCCGAGACATTTACAGTGTTCTCCCACCATATTAACTTAAGCGTATTCTTCATCAACCAGAATCAATTTTTCAAAAATAGATACATGCACGATGTGTCGTTAAATACACAGTATCTAGTCTTATTGGCAGAACGTAGAGATGTCACAAATTGGGGCATTAGCCAATCAAATGTTTCCGAATCAGCTTAAGGAGTTTTTGGAGGTTTATAAAGAAGCCACAAGTCAGCGTTATGGATCTTTGCTTTGTGACCTTCACCCGCGAAACACGTTTAGAGTGCTTCTAAGAACGAATATATTCCCAAACGAACCTGAAACGGTGTATATTCCAGAATGACAAATAGGCTGAAGAAATACCGTGAATTAATAAAAATCTATTAACGATTGTCCCGGGCACTGCAACAGATGTTTGTTAAAAATATCGACTCTGACTTTTTAAAATGCATCTGTGAAATCTGTCTTAATGTTATAAAATTTAATGTGCCAATGAAACCCCCTCAGAATGCTCGCTTACGTCGTTACAAGAACATAATACGTGCGCTCGCTCATAAAAGTCAAACTTTGTGGAAGAAAAAGCGAATTATTGTACAAAGAGGGGGATCATTCCTCCCCATCTTATTTTCAGTTTTGGGTCCTTTACTGACTAGATTAATATAATGAAGAAGGTGGTAGTGATTCAGCACGAGGTGTAGGCTTCATTGCAAAGTTCAAAGATTCCAGACACAGCTGAAGAGGAGAAAGAAGAGAACAAACGGCCAACCTTATCCAAGTGTCTCTAAAATACGCAAATGGCTAACATATTAAGTAAACACTATTATGGCATTTCTAACCCCCTCTCCTATGGCGGCGTTAATAGACTGTATAGAGGTGTTTACGGAGTAGGGAAAAAAGATGTTGAGAGGTTTTTGCGGGAGCAGGATGCTTATACACTTCATAAGTCGGTGAGAAAAAGGTTTAAAACGACCAAGACAACAGCGGCTTCGATTGACTCTATTTGGCAAGCGGATTTAACAGACATGCAAAGATATTCAGTGTATAATGACGGATACCGTTACATCCTATTCATAATAGATGTAATCTCTACATATCTGTGGCTAATTCCCCTGAAAAATAAATCGCCTGAAACAGTTGCTAAAGCGACCAAAACGTTGATGTTAAAAGAAGAAAGGGTTCCTGTCTATTTTTGAACTGATATGGGGAAAGAATTTATAGGTCGCGCTTTACAGAACAGAGTTTAATATCAGTTACTACACTAGCAGTTCTTTACATATGGCCTCTTTAGCTGAAAGAGTTCAACGTACCATAAAGGAACCCATGCATCGCTATTTTACACATAAAAAGACATACAGATATATAAACGTTGTCGGGTCATTGGCGTCATCATACAACCGTTCACACCACCGTACGATTGGCACAACACCTAACGAAGTTTTAGAAAGAGATACGCGCCCAGAGGTGAGAAGAAATGGAGCACCGCAACCACACTCTACACATTTCAAAATCACTGATTATGTAAGGCTATCACGTTCTGGAAATAA
Organism: Bathynomus jamesi; assembly: GCA_023014485.1. NCBI lineage: Eukaryota > Metazoa > Arthropoda > Malacostraca > Isopoda > Cirolanidae > Bathynomus > Bathynomus jamesi. Next base: position 183,491 of record JAJOZX010000148.1, read on the forward strand.
ATTCGCAAATGGATTTGAGCAAGGATGGACACGTAAGATTTTTAAAGTTAGTGCTATGAGGCCTAATGGCGAGATAATGATGTAATACGTTGAAGATTTGAATGAGGAAGAAATCGCTAGAGGCTTTTACCGCGAAGAGTTGTAGAAAGTGACATTTAATTTAGGAAAAAGTGTTTAAAATTGAAAAAGATTTTGGCAGCAAAGGCTCAAGAAAGAGAAAAATGTACCTGGTGAAATGGCTGGGTTACCCAGAAAGCTTCACCATCTATATAAAAGCTGCTGCAATAATGAAGCTTAAATAGTATGCAACGTGGCTCCTACACGTGTAGCTACTTCTATGTCACACTCCCGTCCTCTTCTTCTCTGTCTGTACATCCTAACAACACCCTGGCCAACTTTGTGACAGAACTCCACGGACTCATTGAATTGGAGCGTGATTCGTATGAGGTGGGTTTGTGAACTCCAGTTAGCATCCAAATTTTTAACTCTTAGAAATGAGGAAATTATATTTCTGATCCTTAGAAGAATCGATGAATGTCAAAATTAGACATAACCTTAGACAATACTATGCGATCAGTCCTATTCTGTGAGGTACAGTACTATAGTAGAAATGTAACGCTAGGATCGGTCATTATGATACAGCCATGGACAATGTGACGGGGTTAAACAAGAGTCTTGAAAAGTCGTGCCTGACAAACGATTTACTTTTTGAAGTCGTAAATATGGACGGTTTTAGGCGAATTTGTCTACAACAATTTGTCTAAAGATACAATTCATCTACAACAATTTGTCTACAACAATTTATCTACAACAATTAGTCTACAGATACAATTTGTCTACAGATACAATTTGTCTAGAGAAACTATTACTAATATTGGACCTAGTATGTTTCATGGACTGCTCTCGATTTTCCTACGAAATTGAAAACAAAGGCAGTCGATGACCCTGATTTTGTTTCTGCAATCGGTTTTCTTGAGAAACCTAACCTGACCTAACCTAACCTACCTAACCTGACCTAACCTAACCTGACCTAACCTAACCTAACCTGACCTGACCTAACCTGACCTAATCGAGTTTCTTATACTATTGGTTTTTGCAAGATATCGCACTAATTCTTGTCATTTTTTGTGAATTTGTATGGCGTAAGCGCCACACCAGCTCGGACTTATTCAAAAAGATGTTGGAGTGTATTGCGTCGTTTCAGTAAATAAATTTATTCAATATCCAATAACATTTTTCTTTATCATTTCTCAAGAAAACCGATTGCAGAAACAAATTTTTCATTTTTTTGAAAAAATTAATAATAATTAACATCAAATAGCTTTCATTTTTCCTCTCCAGACAAATTGTATCTGTAGACAAATTATTGTAGATAAATTGTATCTGTAGACTAATTGCTGTAGATAAATTGTTGTAGACAAATTGTTGTAGATGAATTGTATCTTTAGACAAATTGTTGTAGACAAATTCGCCGGACACCAATATAGACACACCTGCATGCACATTGAAGTTAAAATTAACGCTTAGTAGAAATATTAAAGATAAAGAGCTGTTCACAATTGTGGCTGAGGGCCGATATAGCGCAGCTCTCCAAAGAGATACCTTCACGAGGCACAGCATGACTTGTCCAGCTTAATGTATCAGTTGAAGATGGAGAAATTGGGTGAAAGCTGTCCAACCCCAGACATGTGCATATTTACAGCAATATCGTAGAGTATCAATTTGTTGGGGAAACCCAGGCGCGCCTGCTGCGCATTACACACATCCCCAACCATAGAGGGAAAAGTTTGAGCATTACATATGACAAGCCCCATTATGTGAATGTTGCGACTAATATATTAACCAACATCTCGATATATATATAAGAACGATTGAGGGAAAAAATTTCCCATTCGGTGATGGGCGCTTAACAGTGAAGCTACACTTTCGTCGGTTATAATGACCCGACGGCCATTCACAGTCTATCAAGAGGTGAGATATCAGCGTGGGAGTGGGCTTGGATCCATTTTTTCAACCATGCTACGCACCGCTGTCCCACTGTTGAAGAGGGGTGCTAGATACCTAGGGAGGAAGGCGTTACAATCAGGTTTTAACGCGGCAGAAGACATAATGGGTGGAACTAAACCTAAAGAAGTTCTAAAAAAACATTTAAAACGTACACGGGACGAAATCATCAAAGATGCAAAGAGAAAAATGCGTGGTGGCGGAAAGAGATCTGCCAGAAAGAAGGGGTTACCATTACGTGGCCTGAACGTAAAAGGAAATAAAAAAGGAAGTGCTCTAAGCGTATGAAACCTAAGGCTGATCATTTTTTTAACTGATATAAGCTGAGGACACTACTCTCACGAATCATAGGCTGATTACTAGTTGTCGAGAGAGGTGGTACTATTTTTGACTCGTCATGGCGCGTTCCATCCATCCATGTAGTTCACAATGCTGTAAATCGGAACTGTCCCTCTTTGATATTCCCCCACTCAGGTCTCTATTGAGCATAGCGACTTTATTACAATTAATCCATTAAACACAATTAGTTCGCCGAGTGCCCCTATAGAATTCGTGATACCCAGCTCAGGCCCTTAATTTTGACTCGAGCTGCAGGCATATGTACGCTAAACTGCGTATAGCCCATTCAGATGGAATGGACTGCGATGATAGTTACTCTACACACCCTGAAACCAAATTTCTACACTACATATTCAGCCAGTGTGAGGTGTATTTAAATCAGGTTAACATTTCGACAGGAAAGGGGTATTATCACCTACGAGCCTATCTGGAAAATGTCCTCAACTTTTCAAAAGAAGCGAAGGACACCTTTTTAACCGCCGAGGGCTATTATCAGACTAAAGATGAAAGTGGTATAAAGGATAAATTTAAAAATTGTAAAAAATATATATACGAGTGTTTTGGTCGTGTTCATACAGACTTCACGTTCCAGGAGAAACTGCTTATGAACGGCATCGATCTGAAACTAAAGCTCAACCGCAAGAGTCCTGAGATCTGCATAAATCTGGGGTCTGATCAAGAAGAGGGCGCAAAACCCGTTGTGATTTATATAATGGAAACGTATTTACGTGTACGCCGAGTGAAATTAAGTTCACCAAAACAAATAGAAATTGAGAAAAACTTTATACACGCCACAGTAAAATATCGAATTAACAGAGTACAGATCAAACTATACACGGTGCACGGCCAACCCGGGTTGGCCTCGAAGCAACCAGAAAACGTGGCCCTTGGAGTTCTACCTAAAAGGATATTAAATGGAATGCAGGACCACGCCTCGACGAATGGAAAATATAAAAAGAGTGGCTTTAAATTCGAGAATTTCGGCCTTAAAAATATAAATTTATACGTAAATGGCGTCGCATTGGGGGGGACTATGATTGCTGATTACTCATCATACGCTGTGTTCCCGCTCTGCGCGAGGGCTTATATTAGTGTCGCTCATAATGCAGGTGCCTGTGATGAACTTGGGTTTTGCGTAACACAGAAAGAATTTTTCGAAGAATTTAACCTTTATTCACTTGATATTACCCCTGACTTGTCTGCTAGTATAAATACGCACTTAAGTCAGATATACCCATTCGTAGGAAGAGAAACGCGCTGTTTTTGATCCTGCTTTCGGGGACCGACGAGTTGATGGGAGAATTGAACGTATAATAGGCAACCAATTATATGAGGTGCTTAACGAGGTTGGAAGATAAGTCTGTAAATGGATTTATGGTGCCCCCATCTAAAATAGGTTCGGAAAAATTTATTTCCTCTGAAAATAAAACGTCAGAATTTGGAAGGTAATTTCCAAACCATTAACCATGAGTGGAAAAGGAAAAACCACCAGCGCGCAAAACTATAGAACCCTTCGAGACAATTCTCGTACTGTAAAACTTTATTGGGGTCCCAGATTTCACGTACGATACAATAAATAAATTTTAAAAATTGACAGAGATGCGTGGTGGATGCAGGTCATTAAGCCGAAGTTTATCTAGCGTCTTTATCAAACTCACAATTTCATAACGCTGTTTAATATAATTGTGTGTGTGTATATATATATATCGGCCCGAATTGTTCATTCTGGCGAAGGTCAAGCTTTACACTCCACCTTAGACCTACTTTATATATTTAAGAGAGAGCGTGAGAGAGAGATATTTGTACATATATAGACTCACCTTTACTTCCGAGGGCTTCGGCCCGAATTGTTCATTCTGTCGAAGGTCAAGCTTTACACTCCACCTTAGACCTACTTTATATATATGTATATATATATGATACACAAAGACCGTGCATGGAACAAGGAACTCTTCTGGGATAATTAAATCCACTATAGTTTGAATAAGTAATGGTAAATGACAAATACCATAGTTTTTCTTTTTCATGATGCAAGCCCGACGTGGGCAACGGGTCTCTCGCAAAGAGGTTCCATAAATATAGCTTCCCTCACCAGCTATCTGCAAAGCAGACAGGATCCAGCTTTGGGACATGGCTCTAGGGTTTAAAGCAGCCTAGCCCCACTACATTTAGAACCTCAATATAAGTAAAAGACTCGTTGCATTCACGTCGGATTGAATAAATCAAAGAAAAAGGGGTAACTATTATATTTTTAGCCAAAACCAAAACTTAAACCTCAACTGGCAGAATTGAGCGTCCACTTTTCAAGGCACATAACATGTCCGTTTCATGATAGGAATGAACTCAGAATGGTTCCCTGAGTTTTTTATGATACACACAGACCGTGCATGGAACAAGGAACTCTTCTGGGATAATTAAATCCACTATAGTCCGAATAGGTAATGGTAAATGACAAATACCATAGTTTTTCTTTTTCATGATGCAAGCCCGACGTGGGCAACGGGTCTCTCGCAAAGAGGTCCCATAAATATAGCTTCCGTCACCAGCTATCTGCAAAGCAGACAGGATCCAGCTTTGGGACATGGATCTAGGGTTTAAAGCAGCCTAGCCCCACTACATTTAGAACCTCAATATAAGTAAAAGACTCGTTGCATTCACGTCGGATTGAATAAATCAAAGAAAAAGGGGTAACTATTATATTTTTAGCCAAAACCAAAACTTAAACCTCAACTGGCAGAATTGAGAGTCCACTTTTCAAGGCACATAACATGTCCGTTTGGTTTTGGCTAAAAATATAATAGTTACCCCTTTTTCTTTGATTTATTCAATCCGACGTGAATGCAACGAGTCTTTTACTTATATTGAGGTTCTAAATGTAGTGGGGCTAGGCTGCTTTAAACCCTAGATCCATGTCCCAAAGCTGGATCCTGTCTGCTTTGCAGATAGCTGGTGAGGGAAGCTATAGTTATGGGACCTCTTTGCGAGAGACCCGTTGCCCACGTCGGGCTTGCATCATGAAAAAGAAAAACTATGGTATTTGTCATTTACCATTACTTATTCGGACTATAGTGGATTTAATTATCCCAGAAGAGTTCCTTGTTCCATGCACGGTTTGTGTGTATCATAAAAAACTCAGGGAACCATTCTGAGTTCATTCATATATATGAAAATTATTTCACGAAAGTAACGCGTGAAAAATACTTATGATGAATAAAACCACGAAGGAAAGGAAACACAGAATGGTGCTCAAGCGCTTTCGTCTAATGACATCCTCAGGAACACTGAAGTACATAAAGAGTTACAGCCTATATATAGGTTACAGAAAAAAAAAAAAATATATATATACACATTTATATATATATATATATATATATATATATATTACTTCCATTTTTCCCGGGCTTTTTAGGCATTGCTAATGTACTTAAACTTTTGGATATTAATGTAGTATTTTCATATAACAATATTGTGAAAAATATCATAGTAAAAAATAGCCCTATATATATATATAGCCCTATATATATATATATATATATATATATATATATATATATATATATATAGAATAAACGGAGAAATAAAATTTAAATTAAAAATTAAAGGATTGTGGGAGGAGCATACAAATTTGTAAGGAAAAAATATCGATTTTTAGCACAAGATCAAATGAATTGTTTCCAACCAATGTTATAGATAAAAAAAAAATAAAAAAATACTGATTTTTAGCACAAGATCAAATGAATTGTTTCCAACCAATGTTATAAAAAAATACAAATTTATACTGGAAATCTGCCCGGGTTTTAGCACACTGCCCTTCTTGTATATAAAAATAAATTGAAAAATAAAAGTTATTAAAGTAGCATACAAGTTTACCAAAGATTTAGCGTTCTACCCTTCTTATCTGAATCTGTTCTGAAGGAATTCAAAACAACAGGATCGAGTTGAAAAAGACCTTTGCTTATGTTGAAGTTATTTGTAAGTTGGATAATGGCAGACTCAAGAATATTTCTATTAACAATGTTGCTAGAGTGAAATAAAACTGAAGCATTATTCCAATCAATACAGTGAGATAACTGACAAATGAACAAAAAGGGCACTGGACGACTGTCCTGTTCTAACGGAATATTGATGCTGTTTTATACGTGTGTGCAAATCCTTTCCCGTCTGACCTATGTAAAAGGAATCACATTGTTTACAACTAATTTTATAGATAATGCCTGAATTATTGGTAGGGCTATTTTTTACTATGATATTTTTCACAATATTGTTATATGAAAATACTACATTAATATCCAAAAGTTTAAGTACATTAGCAATGCCTAAAAAGCCCGGGAAAAATGGAAGTACTAAAATATTTTTTGACAAAGTACGAGTGTTATTAGTGACACGATAGAAAATTCGTTTTGCCTTGTTGAGACAAGATTCCATAAACGCAGATGGATAACACATATCACTTCCAATACCGTTAATTTTTTCTAATTCGGCATCGATGTATTCCGGACTGGCGATCCTAAGAGCGCGGAGAAACATTGAAGAAAAAATGGCCTTCTGTTAGTACTTCCATTTTTCCCGGGCTTTTTAGACATTGCTAATGTACTTAAACTTTTGGATGTTAATGTAGTATTTTCATATAACAATATTGTGAAAAATATCATAGTAAAAATTAGCCCTACCAATAATTCAGGCATTATCTATAAAATTAGTTGTAAACAATGTGATTCCTTTTACATAGGTCAGACGGGAAAGGATTTGCACACACGTATAAAACAGCATCAATATTCCGTTAGAACAGGACAGTCGTCCAGTGCCCTTTTTGTCCATTTGTCAGAGTTATCCCACTGTATTGATTGGAATAATGCTTCAGTTTTATTTCACTCTAGCAACATTGTTAATAGAAATATTCTTGAGTCTGCCATTATCCAACTTACAAATAACTTCAACATAAGCAAAGGTCTTTTTCAACTCGATCCTGTTGTTTTGAATTCCTTCAGAACAGATTTAGATAAGAAGGGTAGAACGCTAAATCTTTGGTAAACTTGTATGCTACTCTAATAACTTTTATTTTTCAATTTAATTTTATACAAGAAGGGCAGAGTGCTAAAACCCGGGCAGATTTCCAGTATAAATTTGTATTTTTTTATAACATTGGTTGGAAACAATTCATTTGATCTTGTGCTAAAAATCGGTAGTTTTTTTTTATCTATAAAATTGGTTGGAAACAATTCATTTGATCTTGTGCTAAAAATCGATATTTTTTCCTTACAAATTTGTATGCTCCTCCCACAATCCTTTAATTTTTAATTTTAATTTTATTTCTCCGTTTATTGTGTATATATATATATATATATATTTTTTTTTTTTCTGTAACCTATATATAGGCTGTAACTCTTTATGTATTTCAGTGTTCCTGAGGATGTCATTAGACAAAAGCGCTTGAGCACCATTGTGTGTTTCCTTTCCTTCATGGTTTTATTCATCATATATATATATATATATATATATATATATATATATATATATACAAACTCAGAATGGTCCCCTGAGAAACTTATATGTTAAACACAGACCGTGCATGGAACAAGGAACTCTTCTGGGAAAATTAAATCCACTATAGTCCGAATAAGTAATGGTAAATGACAAATACCACAGTTTTTCTTTTTCATGATGCTAGCCCGACGTGGGCAACGGGTCTCTCGCAAAGAGGTCCCATAAATATAGCTTCCCTCACCAGCTATCTGCTGGATCCTGTCTGCTTTGCAGATAGCTGGTGAGGGAAGCTATATTTATGGGACCTCTTTGCGAGAGACCCGTTGCCCACGTCGGGCTAGCATCATGAAAAAGAAAAACTGTGGTATTTGTCATTTACCATTACTTATTCGGACTATAGTGGATTTAATTTTCCCAGAAGAGTTCCTTGTTCCATGCACGGTCTGTGTTTAACATATATATATATATATATATATATATATATATATATATATATAAGAGAGAGAGAGCGCGAGAGAGAGATATTTGTACATATATAGGCTCAGCTTTGCTTTCGATGGCTTCGGCCCAAATTGTTCATTCTGGCGAAGGTCAAGCTTTACACTCCACCTTAGACTAACTTTTTAACGGGAATATATATATATATATATATATATATATATATATATATATATTATATAAGAGAGCGCTCGAAAGAGAGAGAGATTTGTACATATATAGGCTCACCTTTGCTTTCGTTGGCTTCGGTCCGAATTGTTCATTCTGGCGAAGGCCAAACTTTTCACCCCGCCCTAAACCTAATTTTAAAGGGGATATATAAGAAAGAGAGAGAGGGGGATCCCTGCTAGGATACCCTTGTTACCGATTTATCTACCAACCGTGGAAGAACGCGCCGCCACCGGGTCTCGAACCCGGCGCATATAATCGCGCATATAGTTGTGTGTGCGTAATATTTTATGGGCTTATAGGCGGGTGTGTACGTGCCAAAATGAAGTATACACTGTGCCAACTGGCTGATAATGCCTGGAGGCACTGGCTGATTAAGCCAACTGGCTGATTAGGGGCCTATAAGACAGCGGACGCTCGGTTGAAGTCTTAATATGCGCTTGGCTCCTGCCAAGCGAACACCTCTCTTCCTCTCTCATTCTCCTCTCTCTTAGGTTAGGTATACCCATTTGGGGGTGAGGCCGCCCCTTCTCCCCCAAAGAGGTCTCCCTCAGCGGGAGTTCATTGCAACTTGGGGGATAACTCCGCCTCCAAGTTGCATAACCCCTTGTTTCTCTTGCAACAACCCCCACCCCCTTTGGGGGTGCCTTGCAACAATGGACGGGGGTTCGCACTGGTGCTGGTCCTGACACTCTTGCAACATTGATCAACATTTGCAATTGCATTGCACTCTCTCCTTTCGCGCCCATACTACTCAGGCCTCCCTCTCAGACTGTCGATAGTGATAATTGGCTTCAGGAACTAATTTTTTATGTAAGTAGCGAACATTATGCGATAATTATGGGAGATCTTAATTTACTTTACAGGGATTGGGGTGGTCCTTTACAGTCTAATTCCGGTCGCCGACTGTACGAGGGTTTGCTCGAAAGTTCTTTTCAAGTGGTCAAGGAACCCACTAGAGAACGCAATATTCTAGATTTAATTTTAAGTACAGACCTAGACTTAATTGATAATGTCTCTGTAGGAGACTACTTCTCCACCAGTGATCATAGGCAGATAACATTTTAAATTAAAATTAATGTCCATAATTCGGAAAGCCCGGAATACGTTTTGGATTTTAAGAGCTAAATTTCCTGACATGAAACTGCAACTTTCGACCCATAATTGGGATGAGGCTCTATCGCACCATGATATTAATGACACATAGACTTCTTTTTATAAGTATTTTAAACGTTTAAAATAGAGTAATATCGCATTACGTAAAAAGAGACTGGCGAAGTCTGTTAAACCTAAATGGTGGAATGCTGGAATTAAAAGTAGCTTTACGTTAAAAAGGAACGCGTATTTTAAATTTAAAGAATCAAATAAGTTGTCCGATGAAAATGCTTACAAACTATTGAAGACGAAGTAAAAAACTTATTACAAAAAGTAAGCGCAGCAATGAGCTATATATAGTGAACCAAATTAAATCGAATCCGAAGGAATTCCATAATTATGTTCGAAATAAAAAAAGTAGCATCGCGGACTATTAGTTTACTCAAAGGCAAAAACGAAAAAATTTATGATGACTTACAAATGATGGAAGTTTTAAATAAATTCTTCTCTTCCGTCTTCACTAACGAAAATATGAACAACATTCCTGTTCCTGTAATCATGGTCAGTGATGATCATTTAAAGCTTCACGATTTTACCATTAGTGAAAGCGAAGTACTCTCGGCTATACATAAAATTAATTCTAATAAAACTCCCTGTCCTGATAAGCTCTAACCTAGGGTACTTGAAGTGAACTGCGCAATAGTCCCTCCTCTCGCATATATACTGTATTTAATAAATCGTTACAGTTTGGAGAAGTTCCGCTCGATTGGAAACTTGCAAACATTACGCCAATATCTAAAAAGGGGACAAATCGCTTCCGGAAAATTATCGTCCCATCATCAGCCTGACTTCAGTAGTTGGTAAGTTTATGGAGACGATCGTTCGAGACCAAATAGTTAATCACTTAGAAATTAATAAATTAAAGACTCTCGACACGGCTTTCGACGTAATCGTTCTTGTCTTACTAATTTGCTCGATTTCTTTAATGATATTGTAAATATATATGAGAGAGTAAACCAGTAGATATTGTATATTTCGATTTTCAAAAGGCGTTTGATAAAGTGCCACATAAAAGATTATTAGCTAAACTTCATTCTCACGGAATTGATGGTAATGTTCTCAAATGGATCGAAAATTGGCTGAGTGGACGTAAATACCAAAGCGTCTAACTGGAAAAGTGTAACTAGCGGCGTGCCTCAGTGATCGGTTCTGGGACCAGTTTTTTTCATTATTTATATCAGTGACATCGACTTGGGAATTAAGAATATAATTTCAAAATTTGCCGGTGATACCAAACTAGGGGGACGAACAAAATCAGCGGCAGAACGTTTGCAGATTCAAGAAGATATTAATAAATTACTCGAATGGGCGCAAATTTGGCAAATGAACTTTAATATAGATAAATGTGAAACGTTGCATATTGGTAGAAACAATGTTAAAGAAAAGTATGATATTTTATGCGCGATTATGCACGACAAGACGCTAATCAGTGTTACAGAAGAGAAATTTAGGTATTGTTGCCGACACTCTTAAAGCGGTCAGAAAAGCAAAGAGAATCTTAGGATTTATTGGTAGATCGTTTGAATTTAAGTCGGAAAAAGCAATGCTAACATTATATAATTCCTCAGTACGCCCCCACATGGAATACTGCGTTCAATTCTGATCTCCATATTTACGACAGGACATAGAATGGAGAGTGCTGCGACAGGCTACTAAGATGATTTCTACACTAAGAAACAAATCGTAGCTGCCCGTTTAGAAACGTTAAATTTATTATCACTTGTAAAAAGGTGACTTTGAGGAGATTTAATCCAGGTTTATAAAATGATTAAAGATTTTGATAATGTCGACGCGAAGAAATATTTCACCTTCAGGAATGCAGAACTCGCGGTAAGGGTCTGAAATTAGTCGGTAAACATTTTTATTCTAATGAAGCCAAACATTTTTTCTTTAATCGTGCAGTTAATTTGTGGAATGGATTGCCAGCCAGCGTAGTTCAAAGTAATTCGATCGAATCCTTTAAAAAGAAATTAGATGCTTATCTTGCCTTGAACCTCCAGTTGGAAGCATTTGTTAGCGCGTAGAAATATTATAGAATTTTCACTTGGATTCCCTCCTCTGTATTTTAAAATTTTCACTTTAGCTTTAAATTTCTTTCCTACCTCTCAACCTCTTTTCTCTGCTTTGCTTTAAAACTTTCACATGTCTTTAAATTTTCTTACTTTTTTGGCCTTCCTTTTTAAACAGATGGCCTCATAGGGACCAGCCGGTCTGTTGCTCTTTGGTGCCCTTTGTATTCTTTGCATTATGTATATATATATAATTTAATCTAGTTGAATATAGAAGTCATTACAGGGATGTATGAAAGGAACACCGACCAGAGAGAGACAGTAGTCACAGTAATGAAAGTATACAGGCAGAGTACGGAAATAGCACAGGACACTGAGTGAAATCAGAACTCGGTAATCAAAGGGATATAATATATATATATATCAAAGGGATATATATATATATATATATATATATATCCCTTTGATTACCGAGTTCTGATTTCACTCAGTGTCCTGTGCTATTTCCGTACTCTGCCTGTATACTTTCATTACTGTGACTACTGTCTCTCTCTGGTCGGTGTTCCTTTCATACATCCCTGTAATGACTTCTATATTCAACTAGATTAAATTATTAAACTTATAAAATTTATTCTTTTATCCTTTTTATATTATCCGCATCCTGTTGACCTTAGTCAATGACCTATTTCAGACTTGAATACTAAACTGAATTCGTATTCAAGGTATGGTAGTTACTAGGGCGGGTCGAAATTTTATACTGAATAACCACGCATTGCAGGGGGTTTGTATGGCTCCGAAAAGCCTTCTGATAACTTTTTTACTGTGCGAAGTGCTGTAGGGGTAGCACAATTTTGGGGTTTTTTGCTTCTCATGTCTTGTACTCTGACATATAATAACATTTTTCCTGGTGTTTTAAATCCTAATGCAATGATGCAAAATTAAATGCTAATTGAAATATGATATATAAATGAAACAAAATGTCTTGTTATTTATTGACAGTAGCCATTTAGCAACATTATATTAAGGTATAGAAAAGGTTAAAATTTTAGAAAACGAAACAATGTTACAACCAGATTTTTTCTAAAGTGATCTTCCTTCATTGTTCCTGTAAATTCTTACTTCCATTGCCCTTTCGTGTTAAAATTAGACATTTTTTTCCTAGATTCTAAAAGATTTAGAATACATTTTTGACGATTTTCATAGCCATATCGTTCTTCTGATGCTTTTGTCACGAGACTGACAGCGCTCTCCAGTTTCTGACCATGACACGCCGACACGGGTATGGTAGAATCATCAGTGACTCGGCATGAGTTTTGATAATGTCACTGTCACTGAATTCATTTAGCAAAGGTGGTGGATATATGGTTTTTCTCTCCCAATCAACCAATTCGGTGTAATCTTCTGCCTTTAAGTTGAGTGTTTTGGGAAGTTCAAAGTTCCTCAGTTTGGGGGAAGACTTTCTGGCCTCAGTTATTCGCTGGATCGCAATTTCTCTCACTTGTTGTCTTTGATCCGTTATCATTGCTAAAAGAATATTTTCCAGTGTGGCAAAATAGGAGCTACGTTTTAAGACTGGTTCCATAATGTTTTGGAACTTTTCTTCAACATTTCTTACCAGTTGTGTAAGGTACCAAAAATTTATGGCTCCATCGATCGCTTTTGGATGTGATTTAATTTGGAACCACCCAGGAGCATAGCACTGCATTATAATCTTCACAATGTCTTTGAAACCCTGTTCTAGTTCCAATGTTGATAGCTAGGGATGTACCGATTCCAGATTTTTGGTGGATACCGATACCGATACTCGTTTTTCGAACGATACCGATACTCCGATACTCAAAACAGGCCGATATTTTGCCGATAACGATACTTTATTTTAAAAATCAATAAAAATATATTTTATCAATAATTATTTATACAGTAATAGTCATACATACTGTAGCACATTCAATGTATAAATATAACGTACTGAAATAAATTTAGTCACAAGAGAGTAGACACTATTTATAACTACGTATGCCACTATATAGTTACTAATTACTACATTACTCTAGTTCAACGCGGGGCCCGAGGTGCGTTGCATAAGTATACCTCTAGATATACTGTAAGTCCTCCCTAGGCGTTAATGTTTAATTCTAGTGAAAAATTTATGTAATAATCTCGTGGTACGCAATTGGTTTCAAATCATAGCAGTTTAAAAAATAAGAGGAAGAAATGAAAAATGATGAAACTTTATATGTATTCAATAAGTTTATTCAATTGCATTTTATAAATAATTAAATATTAATTTTAAAATGAGAACTTGGAAAAGTATCGGCAGTATCGGTCGATACCGATACCGATACTCTAAAAACAGGCCGATACTGCCGATACCGATACATCGGTACATCTCTAGTTGATACATACAATCTTAGAACACGACTAGCTCGAGTGAGCGATCGCGCATGATGAATATTTCCAGAAGATTTCGAACTCAGGTTTTCGGGAACGCTGCCCGATTGAACTGATAAGCAGATGTCGTACAAGTACTTCTGATCTGTGCTGAGCTCTTTTACAACATCAGCAGGAATTTGTTTTATTCTTCCAGTTACTGGAGTGAAATTAACTAGTTTTAATTTTGTCAAATTCTTTTTTATCGCTTTGCCAATATCACCTTTGAAACTGTCTGGTCCACTAGTCTGCCCATCAATTGCTTCAAATACATGCCCGAAAGGCAATTCATTCATGTGGAGCTGGCATACTAACCAATGCAAAGATCTATCGAGCTGAATCTCAATCAATTTAATCACACCACCAATTTTTCCTGTATTTAATGCTGTTCCATCACATAGTGAGGCTTTCAAAGTGTCATTACTGTCTGTATCCAAAATCAAAGTCAAAATTTCTTCTGCTATGGATCGAGATGTTCCTTTATCTGGCATGAGATGGGCTACATATAAACCTCCAGGCTCTTTGACAATGGTGTAGTAAGGTGTGTTAATTTAATAAAGTAAACAATTCAAAAACTATGAATGCTCAAATGATGTCATATTATGTAGCAAACTTAGAAATATCTTTAGTGTTGTTTAAAAAGGCCAGTTACCTACTTATATTTTACCATAAAGGTTTGAAATGTAACCTAAATATAGCATCGTATGTAGCATGTAGCATCGTATATCAATGTGCCATTGATATGTGTGGTCAACTTTGGTTATTTTTGGTGTGCAGTATGGTTTCTAAGTTTCACATAGTCACAAATGCTGGAGTTTTGATTGTGAATGCATGTGTTTTCCCTCCTTTTTGACAATTTTGATTACTTCGTAATGTAAATATTGTGCAATTCAAATTATTCGAAATGTTATGTGTGACGCAAACTTTCTGCATATTTTGATATGATAGATATATGAAATTGCCATTACTTTGAATAATTAAGTCTTGTACCTATAACAACACAACCTTTTATCTGAGCTTATAGGAAGATATTAAGAATTTCAATGAACTTAATTTTATGTAATCATAATCAGTAGGCCTATCCAAATTTCAATGACATTTCTTTTGTTCACATGTCCACAGGATGAGTCAGAAAGAAATCAGAACCCGAACCAATCAAGTTGTCACCTAAGTCATTTGGTGGGGACTGGGAGGGAACTGCCCCCTGCTGAGCTGCCCACAGCCAGAGATCTGCTGAGGTATGGTTTGTTGAGGAGAGAGATGAGTGAGGAAGACAGGAGGAATTACCCAGTTAATGACCTGATTAACAACGGCATTGTTCCAGGGCTACTGGCTCAGTGGAGAAAGGCCAACGCTCTATTCACAGGACCTGTAATCAACACTGAGGTCAGGATCAGGGCTAAAGTGAAGTCACTGTGGGATGAGGCAGTGAAGGTGTCTATTGGCAATGTGAAGCTAGAGGTCAAAGATAGGTTCATGATGAAACGGGACAAATTGGTGGACATCCTGACCTGTCACTGTGTGATCAGGAGCTGCAGTGAGCTTGGGTGCAACCCTGTCTGCAACAGTGAGGTTCACATTAACTGCAGCTGCAGGAGTGAGCAGAAGATACCAGTGCAGGAGCTTGCCTTCATTAAGGGTCAGAGAGAAAAGGTGGGAAGTGTGGGGGCACACCAGATGGGTCTAGCTGATCACCCTGAGACCAGGAGACAGGAAGCAGTGCTGCAGAGACAGGATCAGAGAAGGAAGGCCGAGGAAAAGAGAAGGAGGAAGGCAGCGGAGTCAGCCAAGAAAGAAGAGGAGTTGAGGGAGGAGTCATTGCTGGAGATGGAGTTGGAGGAGACTGGAGATATACTGGAGGAGGCAGGGAGGAGCGAGGAGGACGAAGACTTCATACCAGAGGCTATGACAACTTCTTCCTTGCCTGTGGCTAAGAAGAAGCAATACAACACTGAAGATATCACCAACATAGCTCTGGCTAGCTTGAGACATCACACTGTGCTGAGAGAGACCGCAGAGATTGCCACTGCTGCCTGGATTGATGCTGGTCTTATCACAGAGTTTGACGCAGCACTGATGATTGACCACAACAAGGTGAGGAGGGCTCAGGAGAGACTGACTAAGGAGCTGGTCAAGAAGTTTGATGAAGAGATTAGGGAAAATGGCATCACCTGTATCTTCTTTGATGGGGAAAGAGATGATACCAAAGTGATGATGGAAGCTGAGGGCCGTGACAGGCAGTTTCCTGGCTTCAATAAGGAAGAACACTACACAGTGTGCAATGAACCAGGTGGGAAATATTTGTGGCATTTTGTACCAGAGAAAGCTGCAGAGGAAAGAAGTCATGCTGAGGTCACTGCTGATCATCTGGTGAACTGGCTAAGAGAGAGAGGAGCAGACCAGACCCTTTTGGCTATAGGAGGTGACAGTACTAATGTGAATACTGGCTGGGAGGGAGGAGTAATGCATTGTGTGGAGGCCAAGCTTAGCAGGAAGTTGGTGTGAATTGTCTGTGACTTGCACAATGGGGAACTGGGTCTCAGACACCTGGTGACTGCACTGGATGGCAAGACATTGAGCAACAACAAATGGTCTTGGCCTCTAGGGAAGATGTTAGACACTGTCACTGAGTTGGAGATCAACCCAATCTTCACGAGGTTCACTGTTGGTCCTTTTCTACCCCATCTCAGTCAGGAGGTAGTCAAGGACCTCAGCACAGACCAATCATATGGCTATAGAATCATCACTGCCATCAGATCGGGAGAGGTACCTCAGAGTCTAGCTCTCCTGGCGATTTGGCTAGTCTGTCACAGTAGGTGGGTCACCACTGCTCTAAGGTTCTGCAGATTGTGGATTTCCAAACATGGGCTGAAGGGTAGGAACCTGAAGAATCTGAGGATAATTGTGGAATTCATAGTGGGAGTCTACATGCCAAACTGGTTCTACATCAAGTTAAATCACAGCTGGGTGGGGGGTCCCAGGCATGTACTGTACCAGCTGGAGCTGCTCAGAAGTCAGAAGAAGGAGGTTGATGCCTACATTGAAGAGATCAGCCTGGTATGCACACTCTGAGGCTGTGCTCCAGGCCATGCTGTGCAGTGAGGTGGAGGAGGAGAGGAGGGTGGCAGTGAAGAGGATACTGGAAATCAGAGGTGAAGGAGATGAGGACACACAGGTAGGAGACTGCAGTGTCAGACCCAGGAAGACTCCTGACATCAACCCAGATGCCACCAAACTCTCGGAGCTTATTGACTGGAACTCTGGCGTGACTGAGCCTCCTCTGATCTGCTCCCTCACCACTGCTGCAATCAAGGTGTTTCTGGATAGACCAATGGAAGTTCCTGCATGGCCCTCACACACACAGTCAGTAGAGAGGTGTGTAAGGATGACAACTGAAGCAGCACAACATGTTTACTCACAAGAGAAGAGGGTGGCATACATCAGTGGCCAGGTGGCCAGTAGGAAGCTCATGTCCAGGAACAAGAGCAAGGCAAACATTGCATCCTTGGCAAAGTTCAAGAAACCTATCTATATTTCTAAGTTTTAATATTGAAATACAATCAAAATGTCTTTAATTGTATGTATGTAAAATGTAGTTATATATGGCATCCTCGGCAAAGTTCAAGAAACCTATTTCTATTTCTAAGTTTTAATATTGAAATACAATCAAAATGTTTTTAATTGTATGTAATGTATATAAAATATAGTTATATACAATAAAAAAATACTTGCAAAAATTGCTGATTTTTCGTAAACTTCAACTTCAAATATAAGTAGCTAGAAGTGGTCAAATCTGGATTTTAAAGCTATATTTCGATTTACCACATAAAAATGCATCATTTGGTCACTAGTATTCTTTGAAAATCTAAAGATTTCACTTTGCTCCCTAAAATTGACACCCTAATGGTGTAGTGCTCTTCTTTTGTTTTACTTCCCCGCGTTAATGTATCATCCATTCCACCATCAAATCCTAAGCATTCTAGATGTAAGTTCTCCGATTTTGCCTTAACAACATTTCTTTTACCAACTCACTTTTTCTCTTTCCATTTCTTTCCTGTGAAGCATGTTAGATTCATTCAAAATTCCCACGTCTTTTAAAGCTGCATTTACAATGGTGGCCGCTGCTCTGCAGCTGACGCGATAGCGATCTGCGGTAATAGCCAGCTCATCATAACGGTATCTGTTTTGTTCATCATTTTCTTCAGTACTTGCATCCACTTCCATATCATCTAAGATGTCTAAACTTCCAGAAATGTCATTGAAAGAAGCCTCCATTTTCTCTTGAGCTATTTGTTGAGCTCGTTGTTGCGCTTCACTTCTTCTTAATGCAGATGTTGTAGCTCGATCACTTGGTCCCAGTTGATTTCTGCGTTCTTTTTGTGCTATGAAAGACTCCCATTCTTGGACTGGAATTCTTTCGATACATCTGCACTGTGGCCTTTCTCTTTTTTCGTCATAGCAATCGCAAGTGCATACGTCAAACATATCATCAAACGTTCACAACTTTGTGAAGAATTCCTCCTTTCTTCTGTTTTGGGGTATTTTATTTAATTTAGATGCTGACATCATCAGTCGGCATACTTTCATGAAAATACCTTCTGTACCAATGGTAGGAAATGAAAATCGGTTCCAGATGACTTCAATATCCGTAGTGACAATCCTGTAACATTCGTTGGCACCACATGAACCTTTACCCTCAGCATCTTTTATTTGCCGAACAAAAAAACAGTGCCTCACTACATCAGCTTTTGAAGGTATCATGGCAGGTGGAAATCTAGTTGGCTAGCCAAAAGCAGAATTAGCCGTCTTGCTACGTGTGGACATTTTTTAAGAGACAAATACTTAAATCATAAATCTCTATCATCTGAAAAGAAAAAACACATGATTAGAAAGCTGATCGCACAATATATAGCATATAAGTAAGTCAAAGGAAAATGATAACAAGGGCTCCTCAAATGGGTAAAGGGGGTACTTTGTGCGACCGCTAGGGGGGTAGCACAGTGCTTATTTTTTATGTAATGATAAGGACATTAAGTGGAAATCCATACATTGCGTGGCTTTTGGAAAAATTTTTTTTTGGTGTGTTTCGACCCACCCTAGTAGTTACCTCACATACTGCTCTATAGTCTATATATATATATACAGGGGTTGGACAAAATAATATGAACACCTTGATAAATGGCGGTTTTTATTCTTAATATGGAGTTGGTCCTCTTTTAGCGGCAATAACAGCTGCAATGCGTCTGGGAATTGATTCATACAGCTTTTGGACAGTGGCTAGAGGAATCCTGAGCCATTCTTCGAGCAAACCCTGCTCCAGTTCCTCCAAAGACGCCGGCGGTGGGAATCCGCTTCTGACCTGCTGCTCCAACTGACACTACAGATGCTCGATAATGTTAAGATCCGGGAATTGTGGAGGCCAATCCAAGCGTTCTACTTCACTAACATGCTCTTCAAACCAGTTTTTAACGACCCCAGCGGTGTGGATTGGTGCATTATCATCCTGGAAGACGGCGCCGCCATTGGGAAACAGCGTTTGGACCATGGGATGGACCTGGTTAACCCTACCATGCAGTACTACAGCTGGGCCAAGAGTATTCCACGATATTGCTGCCCAAACCATCACAGATCCGCCTCCATGCTTAACGGTTGGGGTTAGGCAGTCGGGGTCATAAGCATCTTTAGGCTGTCTCCAGACGTAAACTCGACCGGAACATGGAAATAGCGTAAAGGAGGATTCGTCGGAGTAGACTACATTCTTCCACCGGTCCATTGACCAATTCTTATGGTCATTACACCATTTTCTGCGCCGCTCAATGTTGATGTGCGAAAGGAAGGGTTTGGCAATTGCATCCCTCCCATGGTATCCAGCTCCATGGAGCTCGCGACGTACAGTTCTGGTCGATACCGGGCTTGCAAGATGCTGGTTAAGCTCTGCAGTCACTTTTGGAGCTGTGGTCTTATGGTTCTTTGTCACAATGCGCTTTAGCACCCGGCGGTCTCGATCACACAGCTTCTTCTTGCGTCCACTATTGCATTTGTCGGTGCTTGTCTTTCCATGGTTTTGGTATGCAGACATGACCATAGAGACAGTTCCTCTGGAAACATTGAACATCTGAGCGGTTTTCGTCACCGATGCACCAGCCATCCGCGCTCCGACAATTTGCCCTCTTTGGAAGTCTGACAGGTCTTTCATAACTGCTAATTCATAATTCACTCAGATCTGTAAAAACAACGTGAGGGTTATAACATGACGTATACACTCTCTGTTACGCATTTAAATAGGTTTGCCAGTCATTTGACCGTTTACTTTGTGTCTGAGCAGTCCGTAAAGATAACCGGTGAAATCGGCGGGTGTTCATATTATTTTGTCTAACCCCTGTAGATTTGTGAACCAACAATTACAGTAAAACATTTATTACTTCATGTTATTTATTGTCATTTTTGTCATTACATCTACTTATGTTTGTCTATTAAAAATGGTATATATAATCTTACGTACATCGTTATTACGTGTACATATGCTTTATAATTGTCTGTCTGTTCAGTAACGAACATGTTTTTACGTACTGTACATGATTTCATTCTTTTTGTATTTTGTAATCATTTCTCACTAAATGCAGAAGTATTGGAATTCGCCGATACGTCTTCTCCGCGACTCTAGTCTCAGACTCCGAATTCCTCTGGCTTAGCAAAATTTTTGTCTCATCGTTCTTAAAACTCTCTCCTCACTGTGCTTGCAATCATAACATTATGATGTTATGAAATAATCATAGTTAACTAATGTACAAATTTTTATTAACTTCACTCTAAATTATAGAATAACGAATAAATATCATGTATTATATGTATGCATCTTGTAGACCAGTATTTTACAAACTTTTTTCTCGCTACCAAGTGAAAGAAATGCATTTATCTCCGCGACCCAAAACAACAATACCTTCTGACGAGTGTTTTCATAAAATCACTTCAATTCAATCAATAACTAGACATCGAAGTTACTTGAAAAACATTTTACTGTAAATGCAGTATAAATACAGTAAATAACAAAATTAGGATCAGTTTTAATTAAGGTGAACTCATTCCAATCTGGATCACAATATGAAAGCGCTAGTGACCCAGTGATTAATATTTCGCGACCCAGTACTGGGTCGCGACCCGTACTTTGAAAACCACTGTTATAGACTATCTAATTGCAAAATAATTTAAGCATTTCATAAATATTATAATTAACTAATTGTATTTTTAATAATGTAATGTGTTAGTTCTAGAAAATACATACTGCAATGTAATAAATACTTAGAATGTACTTAACTTATTTAAGTGTATTGTACTTCATTATCAATGTACAGCCCCGACATTAGCACCACCCAAAATTAGGTAATTAGCACATTTTCACTTTTTATTGAAGCTGAAGGGGGAAGTTGACCTTCAATTGCATTCTTCCCCCATGAAATCCTAGTCTTATTTATTTCAATTATTTTAAATTAAATCATTCCTGCCATAGCCTTTGGTCTAGGAGAGTAGAATGGGAGAGTGAAATTGCAATTGCAATATTGCAAATGGTGTTCAATGTTGCAAAGGGAGGTGGGGTGATGTTGAAAAAATGGGATGTTGCAAAGGGGATGGGTTCTGCAACAAGGGGGTGGGGGTTGCCCTCTAAGTTGTATGAAGGGGAGGGGGTTATGCAACAAGGAGTAGGGGGGAACCCCCAAGTCGCATGAAGGGGGGAGCTTTGGGGGAGAAGGTGGGACGGCCTCTCCCAACAAAAGCGTATCCTAACCTAAGAGAGAGAGAGAGAGAGAGAGAGAGAGAGAGAGAGAGAGAGAGAGAGAGAGAGAGAGAGAGAGAGAGAGAGAGAGAGAGAGAGAGAGCATCCCTCCCCTGGCTCCGCCAGACGCATAATAAAGCTCTTGGTCTTTGCACTTGGATTAGAAGGTCCTAATCGGCCAGATGGTTTAATCCGCCAGTTAACTTAGAAGGTTTAATCTGGCTTAGTAGGGATAAATGACTAGTTCAGGTGGACATTATTATTTTTGATTTGCCAGATTGCGCTATTTATTTAATTAAAGCAGATATTCTTCACAGTTGGCTCAGGAATCCGCCAGTTCTCTTAAGCCGCCAGTCGGCTTAGAAGGCGTAACCAGCCATTTGGTATACATACATATATATTTATTTAATTAAATAATATCGTTTATATATACAACCAAAAGAATTAAATAAAACACCATTACATCATTCTATTTAGAAGAATCATTGGAATTAATTTCATGAAACATATAGAAAATAAATACACAATCAAAATAGTTCATTCTATAAAGTTTAAACGAGGAATATACATATATACACAACAAAAATAATAATAGTATAAGAAATATACAAGTTGAATGAGGAATATATATATATTTAAAAAATAATAATAGGAAAAATACACAATTTAAACGAAGAATATACACATATATATATAAATATATATATATAATACAAAATAGTCTAATAATAGTATAAGAAATACAGAAGTTGAACGAAGAATATATATATAATCAAAAAATAATATATAAACATAAAAACACATACACTATATGTTCTACTGCGTTTAACTAAAATACTAAACTCGCACGTGATCGAGTCTCCAGTTACAACATTGTTGCTTCGCACTACACCATAAATACGATCTAACATTATTGCGCCGGTCAAGTTATAGGGATGCCTATACTCGACGTAAAAGGCCTTCATATCGTTCAATACATTTTTGTGCCCACTTTACATTCTGTTAGCAAGTTATCTTTAAACACGGACAGAATACAATCAAAAGCACGCACAAAGAGGGCATCATTAGCCGCAACATCATTATTAAATTCAAGTTTATAAACACTCCTTTCCAATCAAGGGTTTATTCTTACCGACCCGAGCTTTTCAATCGTGAACTCTTCTTCACAATGCATAGCGGCAGTTGAAGTAATCTTCTAAGTCGTAACGACAGCTGCTCATTATATGAAGAAACAATTCTTCAGGGTGAAAGGCGTAGGTGAGCTCAGCCCTGTACCGCTCAAGTCCTTTGTACCAAAGTTCATGATATTTCGAAGAGTTTAAGCCTTTTAAATAAACGTCCAGTTCCAGACCATTCTCGCCTTGTTCAGTCCTACACTCGGTAAACCAGTCGAGCAGAGCTGTGTATGCGTATTCAAGAACCGTATCAAAATAAAGCATATCCGTAACACGCGCTTCTAATATAGGCTTCAGCTTGCGGAAAATGATGATTTCAAACATTCTGTCGAGGATGAATCGGTTCCGCGCAGGGACAAGAACGTTATTATCAAACGCATTCTTCCACATCAGCCGTATATCAATGCATGGCTGATCGCTATTTATACACACAGTACAAACAATGGCATATGAGGGGGGTATCACTAATCTGTTCTCTTCTTGTACCTACACTTGCAGGTATTTTATAACGATCCTCGCTCCACTTCTCAACTACCACGAATACTCTATTCATCTCCTCAACACTTAAATAAACAACATTCTGTTTACTAGAGTTTGTTTGTTTACAAGTCGTTTCAAGAACATAGTTAATGGCACCGGTTTTATGCCTGAACACGCGCAATGACTTCGTCACGGACACATCGTACACGGCATTGAGAATGCTGCTCAAAGGAAGCTCCATCGTATTCTATCGTGAGGAGTGTACGTTCAGTCGGTTCAAGCTCTGAGATGACTATGAGCCACAGGTGGGCGGATCGGTTCGACAGGAGGTGTGGCGGAGTGAGTCATACCATAAGCTAATGAATCGTGTACGGTGTTGTTCCAACGTGAAAGAATCATGTGAATACCTGTTTCCCATTATAATGGGTAGGTGTTTTGTGAATTTTTCCTTCTGCGATACATGAAGTAATATCGGTTTTAATGTTTTATCACTCCCACTCCACAGAATTCGCACCAGATATTTTCGTTCAGGGGGATTTTCACGAACTAGACACATTTTATTCACACTCCGGTGCACTATTTGAGAGAAACATGTGCCCATATTTTTTATTTTTGCTTAGCAGGCGATACTGGTCTCTAAATTCTATTAAAAAGTCACGCAAGCATTTAGCCACAACCTCACTGCAAACCTCGTCATAATATATATTAATGTAGTGGCAAAAATACGTCAAATTCTCCATTATGACAAGATTTACATTCTCAGCCGCAGGGTACGAATACTCGGTATGATGCAACATGATATAATACCGCTTTTCACACCACTCATCAACAAGACTCGCTAACCATAACCGTTGCTTCTCTTCTACACGTGTTCTTTCTTCCACTTCACGGTATATGTAAGCTTTTATAAAGTTTAGTCCTACAACATAGTTCAATACATCGTTTGTACCACGAAATCCTGCAATGCTCTCACCAGAATAGCCGTAGAGTATTTGAACCTCTTGTTCCTCAAGCTTCGCACGGCTCACTGTAGCCTTAAAAGTATCAAAGGAGGGAGGGATAGGGAGTCTTTCAGTATCCACCACATCTTCACACTTTACCGAATACCACTTCATAAAACTCGAGCACGCAATATTAAAGGAAGCCATCACTATTTTTCGTCTACATGAGATTTCTTCCAATACGCGTCTGAGATCCAGGGCTTCAAGCGGTCAACTGAGCACTCAGGGGTAGAGATATGCCCAGGTAGTAGCAGGAGTCACGTGACCATTGATCGATCATGCAGGGGTGGAGCTTAGGACTTTTCCTGTACACACACACACACACAAAGGATAAAATGAAACGCTAATTGAAACACGATTTATTTAATAAATATATCGAATTATTCAAGGTATATATATATATATATATATATATATATATATATGCACACAAATACATGTAATAAACAAGATAAACATATCATGAACAAGTAAATAGACACATATATAACAAGGATTATGGTATCCAAAAGGTACGGTATCATAGGTACCAGGCACCTCGTAACGTTTCCTATAGGTGTTATGGCATACCTTCGTAATTCTAAGTTCCTTCACCCCCCCCTCAGCTTCTGTCAGTTGGGGCAGTTGATCGTCCTCATCCACGCACACTAGATCCTTCAACGAGTCAAAGTTAACGACCCGTTGTTTCGCCTGGTTAAGCGTGATACCCTTAGCCTCCACGATATATTTCATATCCTCCCCCACCCTCACCCGTACCCCATACGTTTTGGGACCTGTTGAGACAAAAGAGTCGGCGTATGCGATGTTTTCATACTCATCCTTGATCTCATCAGTCAACTCTCCGAAGAATTCACCAATAGGCGGCATGTATTCACCATCCCTCTCTGTGAATATCACACTATCTGTGCCGGAGTACAGAACCCTCCCCCCAAGAGAATGAAATACACCCCAAAGTTTGATGCGTGCGTATGCCGTTGTGAAGTTGGCTATAGGTATGTTTGTAACAAGCGATGTGTCTGTGGCCAATTCGGTAATGTACTTTATTATGTACATATTACCTACATTCACGATCTCCATGACCTCTTTATCTGGAGCGTTGGCATAATCCCACACCTCATTATAACTTTGGGCTAGGTAAATGATCCCCTTCCCAGTATTCTGTGCAAATTTTCCCCAAAGACTATTTAGACACAACTTTGCACTAAAGCTCCTGCCTCGGATCTTTACAATTTCGGAACGGTCAAGTTGTATCCCTTCACGGTCACGGTAACTCTGAATATAAGCCGATTTTTCATCTTCGGTATCAACTCCTCGCGGATACCCTGATGCTTCTACTTTATCCTTCAAAAAAGTGTTTATATACGGCGTGAAAAGGTTGGGTAGCTTCTGAAACCTCCACACCTCATATACCTTCAATATTTTGTAGCCATGACGAACGGCTAGGGACACCTCAGGACTTGTAGATGTTAGTGTCAAAATGTGTAACCAGCCATTTCGCGTAATGGCTGAAACTTTTAGTCATTTCGCGAAATGCTGTTTCACTTTGTCATTTCGCGAAATGACTAAAATCTTCAGCCATTACGCGAAATGGCTGAAATTCCACATTGGTCATTTCGTGAAATGACTAAAATGACTTTTGTCATGAATTCATAAAAATAACAAATATCACAATAAAATTGGAAACCTTTATTTAACTAACTAAATCTGCTAAAATATATATACATCCACAGGTCTGTTCAAATAAGTGAGAAACATTTTTCAAATACACATTTTAACATATTTGAACATTTGAACACATTTGAATTTGAATGTTCAATATAGAGATTTTTAAATTCTAACCGGGCCTTTAATGTTATTCCGATGTCCGCCATTGAAGGCCCGGTTAGGTCAACTGTATGCTCTTGACAATTGGTTAGGTTAAGTCGTGTTATTTTCGTTAAAACTGTACTGCATGCCCGGTTAGGTCAACTGTATGCACGGTTAGGTCAACTGTATGCCCTTGACAATTGGTTAGGTTAAGTCGTGTTATTTTCGTTAAAACTAAAAAATAACACAAGTTAACCTAACCAATTCTCAAGGGCATACAGTTGACCTAACCCGGAATACAGTTGACCTAACAGGGAAAATGATCTTGTACGAAATAACCAAGGTGGAATTTCAGCCATTTCGCGTAATGGCTGAAGATTTTAGTAATTTCGTGAAATGACCAAGTGAAACAGCCATTTCGCGGAATGACTAAAAGTTTCAGCTATTACGCGAAATGGCTGGTTACACACTTTGACTGTAACATATATACGCCTCTGATCTTACGTTCGTTGGCTGTGTCATTACAAGTCCCATTGTTCTCTTCTGCGTACTTCACGCACAGGGGAAACATAAGCTTGTGGTCTGTAACGACGGGTAAGATCGGCATCCATAAATCGTGAGGGGGGAGAACGTCTACGAAAGAAAGACCGAAATAGTTCTTGTTCAAATTTGCTGAGAACTTCTCGATGGTGGGCAGGGCGGGTTCTACCAGTTTTTCAGGTGCACCTACGGGGTACGGATTGTTCTTCATCATGTAGGGATATAAAGAGCAGAGGTCGTAGTAATGGAGTTTCACACCCTCCGTACGCTGATAGTATAACTTCAATGGATTTGTACGCCCTCCGAACAAGTTATCACCGCATTTGAGAGGCTCCAGCATCATTGACTGCTTCATCGTGTTTATATCTTCACGGTACTGTCCCTCTGTTTCCATCCGTGCATCATACTTATGCTCCCACAAGATCTTGTGAGTAAACTGGGTGCCTATAAGCTGATCGCGGGTGCGGGTCCTTGCGAGACTGTCGGCAGGAGATCTACCGTGGATATCTCCTACGATTCCGCACTCAGGACGGGAACATCCATGTCACCAACAGCCGTTAAAGGAGTACACAGTCTTCTTACCAGTGGCACGGTTTTCGCTTAGACCATCGACCCAAAACATACGACCATTAACCTTAATGGGTACTTCCCCTGTGTTGAGGGCATGCTTTATATATACACCTGTCTGCTGCTGTATATGTATGAGCCAGTAAATAGCCTTGTGCCCATAACTGCGAGGGTTGTTTCTGTGAATGACGACTAAGTTGTCTTTAGGCAAGAAATTGTTCTTGAACACGGTAAAGCACAATGAGGCGATCGTGGTTGCGACTTGCAATGGATCGCATATGAAACCGTCTATGTACAACATCCTTCTAAAGGCATGGAAACATATTCTAAGCACACGCACATCATTCACGCAATAACGCTCACATTCATCAGCTATATTGTAAGGATTAGATTCATTAAAACTGTTGTAGTGGCAGTCAAAATCTTCACGTTCACCTGTACTTATACAATAGTTAAAGTAATGTTTGGGTGGAGGTAGTCCTACGTAATTTAAAGTTTCGCTAGTGTAGAATGTGTAAAGGAAATATTCTTTTGAAACTTCGGCGGCTATGCCCATTACCTTGGGTAGCTTGGCTAATTTACAAGGTGTGAATAATAGTGTCTTTAAACTGTACATTACCTTTTATTTGCATCTGTATAAGTTTGTTTCCTCTTTTCAAGGGATCACCTGTAAATATCTCTGATGACTCGTGCTCAAGCAGCTCCTTATAAAGGAACTGTGTGTCAAATTTTGCCCCATTATCGGGTTTTTTAACTTGTCCGCTAACTTGACAATATAGGACACAGAGTTTCACGGGACCTTCGTGTGCAATCGTTTTATAAACGTTTGTCCGTTTACCACATTTGTGACACTCATCACACTCGACCTCCGTGCACTCATCGCAGATAGTCTGACTTACAAGTAGATGTGGGATCACCTCTTTGGTTTCAGCAACCGTATATGTTTCTATATCGTAGTACACAGTTATACAAGGTCTATTTTTAGGCTTAGCGTCTTTCATATAACGTACATGCTTTACTTCAACCGCCTTATATTGCTCATGGCATGTAGAACAGTGAATTTCATCACATTTATGCTTGAAATTCCCCCAATTATCCATCATATGAAACATACTACATTCACAGATTCTCATTTTCCTTCACATGCGAATTGACTTATGGACCTCAAAACAGTCATTATTGAAAAGTGTGCGTCTGCATATATCACAGTCAGCTTCAACCACACGGCTTTCACATTTGGAACTTTTACACTACGCACATACCATATGGCAATCCTTACAATGTTTCACTGTATCATCTGCAAACTCGAGACATCCCTTACACAAATCATGATGCCTTCCATATTTCTCGACTTTTATCATAACTCGCGTAAAGAGCCCTTATATTACGGATGGGGAGATACGTTGAACCTGACAATCCTAAAATAAGTAGGGGGTCTTGTACGATCTCTCATACAGCTTTTAAAAACATACACAGTCCTACGACGAGCATCCATTCCAAATACAACTATACGAACATTCATTTCCTGCTCTACCCTTCAATCAAACTCAAGCTTGCAATCTGAAGCCAGTTTATGGACACGCTGCACAACCGTAGGCAACCAAATTTTTGGCGTCCGTGTATTTAGTACAGTAAACATACGGGCCAAGACTAATGCTATAAAGCCGCAACCACGATCGGCGTTTATATGCCGCCTGTAAATAGCCTGAGAATTGAAGGTAAGAGTATAAGGTGTGGCACTATGATCCACAACACGGAACACACGGTCAATATCTACAGTGAAGTTATCCATATTGAAGGCTGTACTACTTTGAGAGGTCTGCATTATACGGCCTAATATATATACTCTATATCTACAGCTGCCAAGCGTCTGAATGGTATTACTACCCAAAAATCATCTACATCCCCGTCATCTGACCCGAACTCGAAGGACAGCCTCGTCCGGACTTCACGTTCGTCGCGGTTCTGAAGGGCAAACTCCACAATACGTTCAACTATGGGCCGTAGTCCGTGTTCAACACCATTGCTATACATGGATCCAGGGTCAATCCTGACTACTTACCGATTTCTAGGCAGGGCTGGGGTGGGGGTGTCGGTGCGCACCAACTCGAATGTTATGCCATCCTCTACAGAACGAGAAGCTGCTGCTGTTGTGGAGGATGTTCCCGGAATTGAACAGGAATAAGGGACTACAACATTTTTTGAGGAAAGAACTATTGTGAGGGTTGTCGTAAGACGTAGAGGGCTAAGGCTCTATTACTGGGGGTCTAACAACCGGTGCACTCCTGGCACGCCTTATACCTAACGTGGAAGGCTCTTTATCATGCCTCTGCTTTGAATTGTCGCGTGGTGTTACAGGTGTCGCTGGTGTGGGCTCGTTAGCGGGGTTGGAGTCTGTGACAACAACTACACTGTCATCGGGGTTGTCTGTAATATCGATGATGGGAACATGATGCTGTACCTCATCGTCATTCACGGTTCTGTGGAAGAAGAGAAAAAACAAGACTGTAAAATATGAGGAACACCACTTAAATTTTCATTATATTTTGTAAATGACCCACTTAGGAGTGTGACGTGTTAGAAATGGATTCTGTAGAAAAATTCAGGTTCACGAGCCCATCCACGTGTATTATATCTGGCCCTACAGGATGTGATAAAACTGTGTTTATATCAGGTCATCCCATAAGTAATGTCGTTTTTTACGATAGATTAAGTTTAAACTAGTCCTACTCGGTTTAAGCATAAATTTTCCGAAGGTTATATCTAAGAGGAGATCTATCGTGTTTCGCTACATACTTTACAGACCTTGACCAGTGAAGACGTGTGTTTTGCTTTATGTGAACCCCTCATAAACATGGCGGTATCAGAAGAGCATATCGGGCATATAATGCTTTACGAGTTCAAAAAAGGGAATAGTGCTAATGAAGCAACGCGAAACATTCAGGAAGTTTATGGCAACGATATTCTGCATGTGATGAAATGTCAAAGATGGTTTCAAAAGTTTAGGAATCGTGACTGCTGTTTGACAGATGCAGCACGCTCTGGACGCCCTGCTGAGTTTGATGATAACCTGCTGTTAGCCCCACTTGAAGAAGACTGTTCAAAAACTGTCGAAAAATTGGCCCAGAAACTCAATTCATCCCCGTCCACCATCCATCAACATTTGCAACAACTCGGGAAAGTGCCTAAGTTAGGAAAATGGGTGCCACATGAATTGTCGGTCGACAATCTGAGGGTGCGGGTAAACATTAGCACAGCTCTTCATTCCCGTGAACTCCAAGATCCGTTTTTGCATCGTTTAGTGACTGATGATGAAAAGTGGATACTGTACCAGAATGTTAAGCGCCGTCGACAGTGGGTTTGTGCCGGAGAACCAGCGACACCACGGCCAAAACCAAATCTTCACCCTCGGAAGGTGTTGCTTAGTGTTTGGTGAGATAAAGGTGGTGTAATACACTTTGAAAACTTACCACACAACCAAACAATCACCGCTCAAGTCTACTGTCAACAACTGGATCGATTGACCACTGCAAGAAATGAAAAGAGACCTTCTTTGGTTAATCGGAAAGGAATCGTGTTCCACCACGACAACGCACGTCCTCATACTGCTCGGATCACTTCTGCAAAAATTCAGGAGTCTGCAAAACTATCTTGACGAGAAACAGTATACTTCTTTAGATGACCTTGTACGTTTTTTGCCTCAAAACCGCCTGAATTTTATAAACATGACATTGAAAAGCTTGTTGGACGTTGGCAGAGTGTCAGTGATTCCGATGGAAAATATATACTAGATTAAAAAGTTTCAGTTGATTTTTTTTGTCCTTCAAATTCCGATTAAAAAAACGACATTACTTATGGGATGACCTGATTCTTAAAATCATTAAAGGTAAAGGGGAGATGTTCTCAAAATTTGTGCATAAAGTTATATGGTGCTATTCGACGTACCAGTCACTATGCAACAAAGTACCAAGATGATATTTTGTTCCACAAAGGCGTATATGACGTTAATTCTTTAAAGGGAAATGAACATAGTCATTGTAATTGACGATCTCATGTTGAAAATGGATAAAACGTTTGCCAAGACATTTAAAGTGTTCTCCAACCATCTTTACATAAGCGTATTCGTCATCAATCAGAATCTATTTTTCAAAAATAGATACATGCGCGATGTGTCGTTAAATACACAATATCTAGTCTTAGAGATGTGTTACAAATTGGGGTATTTGACAATAAAATGTTCCCGAATCAGCGTAAGGAGTTTTTGGAAGTTTGTAAAGAAACTACAAGTCAACGTTACGGATATTTGCTTTGTAACCTTCACCCGCGAAACACGTTTTGGGTGCTTCTAAGAACGAATATATTTCCAAACGAGCCTGAAACGGTGTATATTCCAGAATGACAGAGGCTAAAGAAATACCATGAATTAATAAAAATCTATCTTTGACTGCCCCGGGCAATGTAACAGATGTTTGTTAAAAATATCGACTCTGAATTTCGAAAATGCATCTGTGAAATCTGTCTTAATGTTATAAATTGCAATGTATCAATGAAACCCCCTTAGAAGGCTCGCCTTCGCAGTTACAAAAACATAATACGTACACTCGCTCGTAAAAGTCAAACTGTGGGAAGAAAAACGAATTATTGTACAAAGACTGGGGGTCATTCCTCCCCATCTTATTTTCAGTTTTGAGGCCTTTACTAACTAGATTAATATAATGAAGAAAGTAGTAGTGATTCCACACGAGGTGTATGCTTCACTGTAAAGTCCAGAGTCCAGACACGGTTCTAGAACCCCGTAAAAGTAGGCTTAAAAGAATGGAAAGCGAATTGCTAGCCCTATTAAAGAGTGAAAAAACACCTGATGAGAAAAGAATCTTATACCAAGAAACTCTGCAGAAACTTCTTCACGAGTACGAAAATTATAAGAATCCGACAGAGATTTCCGTGGTTATTAGGCACAGCACGGGTAACGATGAGCATGATGACATAGGGCCTGTGTCCGACGATAGAGCTGACCAACCAAAGATTAAAGGGTAGGCCCTACAACATATCGAGCATGTATTAAAAAGCATCCTCCCACATACATTGAGGAATAAAGGTTGAAGACTTTATAATCTATTGAATGAGGACCCCAACATGCAGTGGACCGATACAGATGAAATCATTGTGGAAGGATCAAAGGTACAGGGATCGAATATCGTAGACATCGTCCATGATCTGGTGAGAAAGTGGGATAGGCCCTCACCATCAGGATGGAAGCATATTAAAGCAAGACTACAACAAATAAATGTCCCCAAAACATTGATAGGAAATCTGAACAGGTTAAAAGACATGGAACATGTCTCGCATGTACCACAACTGAGAACGCCATCACCCCCAGCGGTAGCACATCTGCAGAGGAGAAAGAAGAGGCCAAACAACAACAACGGTCAACCCTATCCACGTGCCTCTAAAATACGCAAATGGCTAACATATTTAGAAGACGTTATTATGACATTTCTAGCCCAGCCTCCTACGGAGGCATTGATAGACTGTACAGAAGTATTTACAATGATGGAGTAGGGAAAAAAGATGTAGAGAGGTTTTTGCGGGAGCAGGACGCTTATACACTTCATAAGCCTGTGAGAAAAAGGTTTAAAATAGCCAAGACAACATTGGCATCGACTGACTCTATTTGGCAAGCAGATTTAACAGACATGCAAAGATATTCAGTGTATAACGATGGTTACCGCTACATCCTATTCATAATAGACGTATTCTCTAGATATCTGTGGCTAATTCATCTGAAAAATAAATCGCCTAAAACAGTTGCTAAAGCCTCCAAAACGTTGATGTTGAAAGAAAACAGGATTCCTGGCTATTTTTGAACGGATATGGGGAAAGAATTTATAGGACGAGCTTTTCAGAACATGCTGGCAGAGTTTAATATCAGCTACTACACTAGCAATTCTATACATAAGGCATCTTCAGCTGAAAGAGTTCAACGTACCATAAAGGAACGCATGCACCGTTATTTTACACATAAATACACATACAGATATATAGACATTCTGGAATCATTTGGCCTCGTCATATAAGCGCTCACACCATCGCACGATTGGGACAACACCTAACGAGATTTTAGAAAGAGGTACGCGCACAGAGCCTGATGTGAGAAGAGATATTCATAGAACACCGCCACACTCTGCACGTTTCAAAATCAATGATTATGTAAGGCTGTCGCGTTCGGGAAATAAATTCGCAAAAGGATTTGAGCAAGGTTGGACACGTGAGATTTTTAAAGTTAGGGCTATGAGACCTAAAGGCGAGATAATGATGTATTACATTGAAGATTTGAATGAGGAAGAAATCGCAGGAGGCTTTTACCGCCAGGAGTTGCAGAAAGTGATATTTAATTTAGGAAAAAATGTGTTAAAAATTGAAAAAAAATTAGGAAGCAAAGGCTCAGGAAAGAGAAAAATGTACCTAGTGAAATGGCTATGGTACCCAGAAAGCTTCGACACCTATATAAAAGCTGATGCAATAATGAAGCTTAAATAGTATTGGCTATGAGACCTAAAGGCGAGATAATGATGTATTACATTGAAGATTTGAATGAGGAAGAAATCGCAGGAGGCTTTTACCGCCAGGAGATGCAGAAAGTGATATTTAATTTAGGAAAAAATGTGTTAAAAATTGAAAAAAAATTAGGAAGCAAAGGCTCAGGAAAGAGAAAAATGTACCTGGTGAAATGGCTATGGTACCCAGAAAGCTTCGACACCTATATAAAAGCTGATACAATAATGAAGCTTAAATAGTATGCAACATGGTGCCAACCATTTCTACGTCACACTTCTGTCCTCTTCTCTCTCTGTACATCCTAACAACACCCTGACCAACTTTGTAACAGAACTCCATGGACCCATTGAATTGGGTCGTGATTCGTATGAGGTGGGGATATGCGAAATTCAGCTGGACACCCTCTTTATAAATATGATTATAACGATCCCGTTTTTACGATTCTTAGAGACTATTGAGTGTGAAAAAGCCGGGGTAACTCGGGATGAAATCATACGTATCGCCCGGATTGGGGATGCACGGTATTACAGTACAGTAGTAACACTAGGTCCGGGCCGTTATGGTGCGGCTGAGGATGTTGTGAGAGACTTAAACGTAAGTTTAAAAAACTCAAATCTTACGGCTGATTTAGTATACGAAATCGTAAATATAGAAAACCCTGCATATACTCTAACCCTAAAATCACAGGCTTACAGAAATATTAAAGACAAAGGGTTGTTCAAAATTATAACCTAGGGGCGATATCGATCAGTCTTTCAAAGAGATACCTTTCACGAGGTACATCATGACGTGTGCATCCTAGTGTATCAGGTGAAATTGGAGAAATTGGGTGCTGGCTATACACCCTCAGACATGTGTTATATTTACAACAATATAGTGGAGCACCAGTTTGTTGGGGATACCCAGGCACGTCTGCTGGCCATCGCGCACATCCCCAACCATAGAGGGAAGAGCTTGAGTATTACATATGACAGGCCCATTATGTGAATGTCGCGACTAATCTAATAACCAATATCTGAATATATATAAGAAAGATTAAGGGAAAAATTTTCCCATTCGGTGATGAGAGCTTAACAGTGAAGCTGCACTTTCGACGAACTGAGTTGTAATGCACAGAAAGCCTTTCACAGTCTATCGAGGTGTGAGATACCAGCGTGAAAGTGAGCTTCGATCCATGTTTTCAACCATATTACGAACGGCTGTCCCCCTTGCTGAAGAGGGGTGCCAGATACTTCAGGAGGAAAGCGCTGCAATCAGGTCTTACCACTGCAGAAGACATAATGGCGGGGGCTAAACCTAAAGAAGCTCTAAAAAAACACTTATAGCAGTACACGGGACGAAATCATCAAAGATGCAAAAAGAAAATGCGTGGTGATGGGAAGAAGAAGAGGCCTGTCCGAAGGAAGGGGTTACCAGCACGTGACGTTAAACGTAAAAGGACATCAAAAAAGAAGAAGTGTTCTAAGCGAATGAAACCTATGGTTGATCATTTTTTTAACTGATATAAGCTGAGAACATTGATCTCACGAATCATAGGCTGATTACTACTTGTCGAGAGAGGTGGCACTATTTCTGACTGGTCATGGTACGGCTCATCCATCCGTGTAGTTCACAATGTTGTAAATTGGAGCTGTCCCTCTTTGACATGCTCCCAACTCAAGTTTCTATTGAGCACAGTGACTTTATTACAATTAATCCGTTAAACACAGTTAGTTCCCGAGTGCTCCTATAGAATTCGTGATACCCAGCTCAGACCCTCACTTTTTTGATCCAAGATGTGTACACATGTACGCTAAACTACGTATAGCCCATCCTGATGGAACGGACAGCAATGACAATTATGCTATATACCCTGAAACAAACTTTCTGCACTCCATATTCAACCAGTGTGATGTATATTTAAATCAGGTCAACATATCGGCAGGAACGTGGTACTGTCACCTACGAGCCTATCTGGAAAATGTGCTGAACTTTTCCAAAGAAGCGAAGGATACCTTTTTAACTGCAGAGGGCTATTATCAGACTAAAGACGAAAGTAGTATAAAGGACAAATTTAAAAATTCTTAAAAGATATGTGTGTTTTGGACGCCTGAATACAGACTTCACATTTCAGAAGTTGCTTGTGAATGGGGTGAATATGAAAATAAAGCTCACCCGCACGAATCCTGAGATTTGTTTAAATCTGGGGACTGATCAAGAAGAGTGTGCAAAGCCCGTTGTGATTCGTATTATGGAAACATACGATCGCATACGCCGTGTGGAATTAAATTCACCAAAACAATTAGAAATTGAGAAAAATTTAATACATGTCACAGTAAAATACCCACTTAACAGAGTACAGATTAAACTATACACGCTGCCAGCAGGGTTAGCATCGAAACATAGAAAACGTGGCCCTGTTAGGTCTACCTAAAAGGATATTAATTAGAATGCAGGACCACGCTTCGGTGAATGGAAAATATAAAAAGAATGTCTTTAAATTCGAGAATTTCGGCCTTAAAAATATAACTCATACATCAATGGCGTTGCGTTGTGCGGGGCATTGCATACAGATTATTCATCAGACGCTGTGTTCCCGCTTTGTGCTAGAGCATATAGTAATCTGACCCATATTGCAGGTGCTTGTGATGAGCTCGGGATTGGGGTAACGCACGCAGAAAGAATTCATCGATCAATTTAACCTTTATCCGCTTGACATCATACCTGACTTATCTGCTAGTGTAAATACACACTTAAGTCCACAACAGAGTGGAAACATCTCAGTCAGATTGGAATTCGCCAAGCCGATAGACGCGACTATTAGTGTACTAGTATACCTCTAGTCACAAACCCAAATAGAAGTTGACACATTTAGGGGCGTTGTCACTGACTTTTAAAATGGACGCGAATACACTTCAGTGGGTGATGAATAGTGATCAAATCACGCGCTCCAAATTTATCTGTGTATTTGCTAAGAATGAAACATTGAAATTGCCAACTACGAGAGAATGCGTGGTCTTATTGTGAATACCGATGTTGTTGTTGGTGAAGGGATTCATTGGATTGCAATCTATTTTAAAAATAAGGAGCGCCTGTTCTATTTTAATTCACTCAGGACTCATCCATGGAATGACGTTATTATTGTAAAATTTCTCGAACAGCTACACATTCTCAAAATTGTCTGGAATCCCTATCGAGTACATGGATATTTTATTAGCGTATGTGGTATGTATTGCCTTTCATTTCTCATGCACATGTCTCGTGGTAAGGAATTTATAAATATTTTAAAATTATTCGACCCGTGTCACACTGAGCGGAATGATCAAATGGTATGCAGTCAGATAAAAAAAGGTTCCCATTTGTGCGTACTCGATGTGTTGCATGATGTTTTGATGTTTTGCTCGTATATATAAAATGCATAATTCCATCAATGTTGCCTCCATTAATGTTAGTTTGTGTATTCTGTAGCTTATTTAAAATGTAACGGCAACTAATTCTGTAGCTAATTTAAGATGGATATAAAAGATTGTATTATTTTATAAAACATGATTTCTATCGTTTAATAAATTGATGGAAGTACATTGAGTCTTCTTACCCGAAACACATGAAAAAAGAAAAAAGCTCTTACCCGAAACATAAGAAAAAGAAAAAAGCTTACCTTATTTCGTTGATGATGTGGCAATCGCTGGGCTGAATGCGCGGTAAAACTTCTACTTCCGTATTCAGGTCCACGACATGCGTTTCTTCAATGCTTTCACGAAAACATTGTATAACACAAGTCAGCTCCTTATCGGACTTTTAAAAAGAAAGGATAATGTTAAATTAATTTGATTAGTTCATACATTTTTCTGAATCTTTTTTCATAAACACCCATTTGCTTCATAAAAAACACATGCAGAGTATATATATATATATATATATGAAGAGAGTTACAATGTGAAGTATCAAATACCTTCGAACCGCTCAGAGAAGTTTGTGACTCCTTTAAGAGAAAATACCGAATAACCACATTTCAACTGAATTTATTATGAATTTTATAAAATTATTTAAAACTTGCAAAGGAGTCTTGATTGTTATAAGTTAAAAAAAATTCAACGATTTTTGATGAATAGAAATATCAAAACAGGACTTTACCATAATATTAATTATTAGTTACTAATGCAATCTAATCTCTAATTAAAAATTGAGGATACCTGCTATTTTGATGTAATAAGATGAAAATAAATTACTACACCTCTCCATATATATTTATATATGAAATAATCATGAAGGAAACAGAACGTTGCTCAAGAGCATTTGCCTAATATATCCTCAGGAACACTAAAATAAATAACAAGTTCGCGACTAAATATAGGCCACAAAAATTAAAATAAAAGAGAAATGCAGCTACATAAATTTTTATACTCGCATTTCAACTGCAATACCTTGCGCCGGATCGTAAGGAGCGTCATTGCAAATATCATCAACTGTTTGCTTTGGAAATAATCCGTCCCGATCGGTTGCGTTAAAAATACTAATTGTAGCCACCGCGGCAGTGTCTCCATCTTCATATAAAGCCGGTAAACTGTAAAGATGTTGTGACTGACTCATGATGCATGTGTTTATTCACTAGTAAAATAACTGCTGTGAGTTCCAGCTGAAAATCCTCACTTTTATATGCATGATTCCGAATTGTAAGCACCACCCCCGTCCAACTACTACCCAGATCTAACGTCGCTTTTTAGAAATTTAATTTCTAAGTAAAGTATTTCAGATTGGAAGCATTCGTGAATTTAAAATAAATAAAAAAGTTTATATTGTCGGTCTCTTTGCACACAGCTTGATCCTCAACTTTCCAATTTTGGACATGGGTTAGGTTAGGTTAATTTACATTGGTTATGGAATCCGAACCATGGGTCGCTACATCATCATATCTGTGGGGCGTGGTATGGAATGGAGTATTTAGTTATAATGTCTTTCTGGTGTTACCTTAATGGTGCGAGGTGTTGGCGCATGAGTGTGCATGTAGTGGCAAGGGTGTTGTGGGTTAGTTGTCGCTGCTGCCATGAATTGTGTTCCCCTCATGTCTGAATGTTCCCTAACTTTCAGTATTTTTGTTTCTGTGTGCAGGTGTTCTATTGGTGTTGTTTGAGTGCATCCTGTCATGATACGAAGTGCGTTGTTTTGTATTGTCTGTAAGGTGTTTATGTGTGTGTTTGAGATAATGGGTGCCCAGCATGGGCTAACATAGTCCATAACTGAGCGAATATATTGTTTGTATATGAGTGATGTTGTTTCCTGCTGGTGTCCAAAGTTTGTGCCTGTTAGTACCCTAAGCGTGTTAAGTCTTGACGTACATTTGTTTTTAATGTCCTGAATGTGGTTTGCAAAAGATAATGATGTGTTGTATGTGACCCCAAGTATTTTGGTCCTGTGAGTGTGTGGAATGTTGGTGTTATTTAGTGTAAGCTGTGGAGTTACACCTTGTTAGCAAGGTGATGGTTGATTTTGTGGGCGCTACTTTGAGTCTATTGTGTGTGAGCCAGTCTTGTATACTGTTTATGTATGTTTGTAGGTTATTTGTAGAGGTGTCGATGTTGTTGTGGGTGGATGTTAGAGTGATGTCATCTGCATATGATGATAAGGTAAGTTTGTTATCTATGGGTGTTGGAATGTCATGCATTCATAAGTTGAACAGTGTTAGTGAGAGAACAGAGCCTTGTGGGGCCCCGTTCGGAAAAAGCTTGTTTTTGGATGACTTGCCATTAAATGTGACATGTGAGTATCTTCCTGAAAGATAGTTGCTCAGCCACTTTTTCGTGTTATTGTGCTTGTTTGTGTTGAGTATTTTGTTTAGGAGAGGGAAGCGTGGGATAGCATCAAATGCTTTACTAATGTCTATTGTTGCTAATAGTGTACGTTGAGCTGGTCGTCTGGAGTTGATGCCATCCATGATGTGCTGCGTAAGGTTAGTGAGTAATGTCGTGGTTGAGTGGTGAGGTCTGAATCCATGTTGAGTAGGCGATAGTGGTATCTGTGGGTTGGTGATTTGTAAAATTAGTCTTTCTGTTACTTTGGAAGGTGTGCATAGTAAAGTAATGGGTCTATAGGAAGCTGGTTCTGTTGGATTTTTGTTTGGTTTGAGGAGTGTAATAATTTTACCTTGTTTCCATATGTCAAGAATAATACAGTGTTGGTATGAATATGTGCTGATGTTTGTGAGAGCTAGTATTCTCTGCGGGCCCTAGTGTTTAACGTGTATGTTAGATATGTTTTCTGGTCCAGTAATCTTCGAATTCTTAGTGTTTTTGATGATTTTCGTGGTTTGGTCTGTATTGAAGGGTGTAATGGTCGTGTCGAGTCTGTAGGTTTTCTTATGTCTGGTTGTTTGTCTGTCTGCGTGTTTCTGGTTGTTGTCTCTGTTTAAGTGACTTATCTGCGTAGTGATTAACTAGAATGTTAGCTTGTTGTGTATATGTTTGGATATTATTTTGGCTGGGACAGATAGCCGCGTGTGAGGTGTGAATGCCGCTGTTAGAGTGGGTAATGTTGTTTATAGTCTTGTATAGCCTGGATGTATTTGTGGAGTGGTTTAGTGTTGTTATGAATTCCCTAGATGTTTCTCTTGGTTTTTCTTTAAGTTTGTTGTTTATTTCTATGTTGAGCTGGTGTATCTGCTGTTTTATGTCTTCTGTGTGTGGTGTTTGTGTATTATGTTTGAGGTTGTTACGTTGCCTTATGAGGTGGGCTATTTCTCTAGTGTAATTTGGGTTGTATTTCCTAATGAGAAAGAAAACTAATTGAATAATTGGATAGTTAGACAGTTGGTGGGTGTTAAGCACGAGATAGGGAGTGCTGGAACCCCCATTTCTCTTGTCACTGTCTTCCTTAACTGATCTTTTTCAGTCTCATCTACCCTGTGAACAGTCCAGCATGATTTGATGCACACGCTTTTCCCTCTATTTCTCACTATATATATATATATATATATATATATATATATATATATATATATATATATACTATATATATATATATATCTTACGCGGCACACAATCTTTTCAAAATTAAAAGACAAAATGGTAACGTTTTTGTTCTTGATTTCGGCTCTCTTCTTCTCCTATAGGAGGGGGATGTTTTTGCGGGTGTTCGCCCTTGGCCCCTCCTTATTGCATAAATAAATAAATAAGTACATACAGTATATGTATACTTACATGAAGGACGTCGTGGAGAGATTCTCCTTTATACTCTCCTTCCCATTGTAAGCACCGGGAGATGTCATTCCAGGTGCCCAAGGGAAGCACGCACACGGTGGGAAACTCGTTCCACTGAACTCTATCTGTAATTAAGAAAACAAAGCATTTAGTCGAAAACTGAAAGAACATAATGAAAATGCTATACCCAAAACTAGTGGCATATTGTGAATAAAAAGAGCAGCGAATCTTTTCCCCTAAATCTGACAACTTTGGCATAAAAGTCGCATATGAAATCGATTGAAAATATTATTTTTCAACATGACTGTAAGATATAAGGAAACTGATATGACTTAAATTAAGTATTAAAAAATAATGACTGGAAATCGCATTAGGAATCGTATCTGCATTGTCTCACCCATCACATCCAAAATCCAACCGACGGTACCGTCTCCTCCTCCGATCAAAATTCTTATATTCTTGGTTGATCTAAACATCTGAAGACCGGACAGTGGATCTTCTTTGGCCAGATTGAACACTTGAAGAGGGTTCAGTAAGTACTGAAAACAAAAATCCAGATGATTCAAATTTAATTATAAACAACTGTACCAACATTATTCATGAACAAATTATTCCCATCAATATATGTAAATGCGCCTCGGTGGTATAGTGTTTAGGGTTGCTAACTACAAATCCATCAGTAACGGGATCGAGACCAGGTGGCGGCAGGCGTCGCAGAATAAAAAACCCAGTTGTTTATCCTTCCACACAATAAAAAAATTGGTTGGTAGATAAATAGGTACCCTGGGTAGCCTAGTGGTTAAAACACTGGGCTGCTGGTGGGGCGTGGTTCGGATTCCACGTTAGACTGTAGGTCTAAGGTGGAGTGACAAGCTTGACCTTCGTCAGAATGAAGCAAAAACCAAGGTTAACCAGCCAACCAACGTTTTATACACACACACACACACACACACACACACATATGTATACAGTGTGTGTATATATATATATATATGACGAAGATAGAGGTAAAATCCAGGAAGATGTGAATAAAATCGTAGATGGGTCGGTCACATGGCAAATGAGATTTAACGTCGATAAGTGCAAACTTTTACATATAGGTTCGCGTAACTAATTTTGCGTACAGTATGTCAACGAAGGAGTTGGTAAGCGTAGATCAGGAAAAAGATTTAGGAGTTATAGTCACTGGTGATTTAAAAGTAGCGAAACAAAGTACAGCAGCGGTCAATAAGGCGAACAAAGTGCTAGGTTTTATAGTTAGGAATTTTGTGTACAAATCGCGCGATATTATTGTTCCTCTTTATAAATCATTAGTTGGACCCCATTTGGAGTACGCGATCCAATTTTCGAATCCGTATATGTGCAAGGATATATACAAAATCGAAAGAGTTCAAAGACGAGCAACTAAGATGATTCCGTCGCTTAGTTCAAAGTCGTACGAGTGCAGGCTTAAGGAGTTAAAACTGACTACACTCGAGACTAGGTGGCTATGGGTGATCTAATCCAGGTTTTTAAAATTATGAATGGGTTCGATAACGTAAATAGAGATAGCTTTTTCGAAATAGCACAATATAGTAGAACTAGAAATAACGGGTGTAAACTGACAAGACTAGACAAGTAGAAGGTTCGAGAGAGCAGTTGGCAAAAAACTTTTTTTTACGCATAGGGGCCTCAATAGCTGGAATGGTTTGCCGGTGGAAGTAGTTAGTAGCACGTTTATAAACATTTTTTAAAATCGATTAGATACATATGTTGATAGATTAGGTATAGTTTAAGGTAGTAAAATTAAGGTTTATGTGGTTCGGAACCCACGTAAAATTGTAGGTCCCCTCCGCCACCACGGAGGACATGCATGATACACAATTACAAACACGGTTAGGTAGACTAGGTATGATTGGATCCTTGGGTCTTTGTTGGTTTCAAACATTATATATATATATATATATAATATTATTATATATATATATATATATATATATTATATATATATATATATATATATATATATATATATATATAATTCACGCAGACCGTGCATGGAACAAGAAACTCTACTGGGAAAATTAAATCCACTATAGTTCGAATAAGTAATGGTAAATGACAAATAGTAGTTTATAACTTCCCTCACCAGCTATCTGCAAAGCAGATAGGATCCAGCTTTGGGACAGGATCTGGGGCTTAAAGCAGCTAAGCCCCACTATATTTAGAATCTCAGTATAAGCAAAAGACTCGTTGCATTCACGTCGGATTGAATACGTCAAAGAAAAACGGGTAACTATTGTATTTTTAGCCATAAACCAAAACTTAAACATCAACTGACAAAAATTGAGCTTCCACTTTTCAAGGTACTTAACATGTCTGTGGACGCTCAGTTTTACCAGTTGAGGTTTAAGTTTTGGTTTTTGGCTATAAATACAATAGTTACCCGTTTTTCTTTGATGTATTCAATCCGACGTGAATGCAAAGAGTCTTTTGCTTATATTGAGGTTCTAAATATAGTGGGGGCTAGGCTGTTTTAAACCGTAGATCCTGTCCTAAAGCTAGATCCTATCTGCTTTGCAGATAGCTGGTGAGGGAAACTATATTTTTGGGGCCTCTTTGCGAGTGACCCGTTGCCCACGTCGGGCTAACATCATGAAAAAGAAAAAACTATAATGTTTGTCATTTACCATTACTTATTCGGACTATAGTGGATTTAATTTCCACAGAAGAGTTCCTTGTTCCATGCACGGTCTGTGTGTGTCATAAAAAACCTCAGGGGACCATTCTGAGTTCTATCCCATATGTACGAGTATATACACACACACGCACAGTATATATATATATATATATATATATATAACCTACACACACACAGACACACACACAAACACACACATATATATATATATATATATATATATATATATATA
The DNA here is from genome assembly GCA_023014485.1 of Bathynomus jamesi. NCBI lineage: Eukaryota > Metazoa > Arthropoda > Malacostraca > Isopoda > Cirolanidae > Bathynomus > Bathynomus jamesi. The sequence continues at coordinate 227,560 of JAJOZX010000148.1, forward strand.
ATTTAGGGTGATTCATATCATTATTGCAAAAAAAAGAAAAAAAATTATTTGGGACACCCCTGCCTTTTGTTCATTCTTTTGAGAAAAGTCAGGTGAAAGTTTTCTCGCATTTAAACGAATTTTAGAGGTCGCTACCAGCCATTGAAATTTACACCCTTTGGCCATCTTGCTAATTGACCAAAACCAACAAGTTAAATTTTTTTGGGACACAGCTAATCGTTGAGTTAACCAATTTGAATAATTTTTTTCTCCATTACTTGTCTAAAAGCAAGCAAATTTTTATTTTCTGACATTGGAGATTCATTATTCATTGGAAATGTTAGCAAAATGAACCTAAAACAAAATTAATTATAATATATTTTTGAAAGTAGCATTAGAAGTAACATAGTCTTCCAGTTTCCTATGCTGAATCTTTGCAGATTCCAGAGTGACACTCATTCCTTTGATTGGTGTTCCTCCCACGAATTTGATTGTAAGTTCCAGGAGTTCACGGCAGTTGTCCCGAATTATCTTACTTGATGAAAATATTATCATTTCATCCCTGATGTCAGCAATTTCATGCGTAGTAAATGTATCGGATAATGCTGGCTGGTTGTCCATTTACTTTGGAACCGCTTGAAAATGATGATTTCAGAACCTTTTGAAGATACTAGAGCTGTAGACACAACCGCTTCAAGCATTATCTCCAGCTTGTGGTAACGACATGCTAGCCACAACATATATTTACCCATCTTTTGTTCAAAGAGAATGCAGCCACCATTTCTTAAGCCAGTATCGGGAGCTGTTAGTAGTATGGTGGCAAAATGGGAGAGTGCAGAAATGTTACGTAATGTTGCAAGAGTACTAACCCCGACCCCCCTTTGTTGCAAGAGTGCCAACCCCTCTTTGTTGCAAGGCACCCCACCCCCTTTGCTGCAAGGCAACCCCCTTTGTTGCCAACAAAGGGGAGTGCCAACCTTTGTTGCCACCCCCAAAATGGGATTGCAAGGGGTATGCAACTTGGAGGCGGAGTTATCCCCCAAGCTGAACCCCTCCAAAGGGGCATACCTAACCTAAGGGTGCCTCTTTGGGGGAGAAGGTGGGACGGCCTCACCCCCCAAAGGGGCAGAAAGAGAAAGAGGGAGAGGAAGGTGGAGAGAGACTCAGAGGTGGAAACCCAGAGAAAGGGTGTTCACTTGGCTGACTGCCAAGCTCATATGGCTCCTCCAGCCACCCGCCGCTCTCTTATAGTGCCCCTAACCAGCCAGTTGGCTTAATCAACCAGTGGGCTGAGTTGCCAGATAGCAATAATCATTTAATTAAAGCATATATTAATGTTGGCTTAGAAGGTTGAGTTGCCAGATTCTTTATTTTTAAATTTTTCCTTATATTAATGTTGGCTTAGATTGCTGAGTTGCCAGATAGCATTTTAATTGTTCAGGTATACCTTATTAGGGAGAATTGCTAAATACCACCATATATTTTAATTTTTATTATGGTGAGTTGCTAAATACTACCATTTGTTTTAATTTATATAAGGATAGTTGTCAGTTACCATCATTTATTTTAATTTGTATGAGGATAGTTGTCAGGTACCACCATTTATTTTAATTTTTTATTTATATTATGGATATAATAGTGTTCAAGGAATAAATAAAACACCAACACAACGTTCTGTTTATGAATTAATGGATATTCAATGGAGCATACATATATGATCAAATAATAGAACGGAAAATATATAATCATACAAAGCATAGTATTAACAAAATATTAGAAAAATATATAGTTATATTAATTATATATAATCATACAAAACATATTATTAACAAAGTAATAGAAAAATACATAGTTATATTATCAAAAGTTATATTATCAAATATTAGTACAGGAAATCTGTATATAGTTATATTATCAAAAGTTATATTATCAAATATTTGTAAAGGAAAAATAGTTATATTATCAAAAGTTATATTATCAAATATTAGTACATGAAAATATATACAAAACGTATAATCATAATATTACGGGATATATATATATATATATATATATATATATATATATATATATATATATATATATATATATATTGTCTTTACGTTCTACGATGCAAAATGCTAAACTCGCATTTGATAGTATATATCAACATCGCTGTTACTTTGTAGGATGTGGTAAAATCGTCCAAGCATCACCTCACCGTTTAACTTAGGGGTTCCCAAACTTTTACCACCAAGGACCCCTAAATATTAATTCCGTACGGACATAGACCCCCCGCCAAAAAAAATTATGAATTCAGTTACAAACTAGTATATTTCATAAACATAGATAGCTTTTAAATTAATGTAAAATTAAACATTCTACGCTCATTAAACCAGTTTAATAAACACTTACCGAATGTCTAGTGTGAAGGGTGAGGTTGATGGGCATTTAAAAGTGGAGGAATATTCGGTTCCAGATTAGTGAGTTTCAATCTCACATCGCCATTATTTTCAAGGTCAAGTCGATTTCTCTGCTTGGTTAAGATACTGGTAGCATGACTAAATCCAGTTTCTACCATATATGAACTAGGAAAAGCTAACAAAAAAGGTTCAGCAACTTTTTGCAATTTGGGATAGTTTTCTGCAAGTTTTTTATTGCGCCAAAATCCACTAAGACTTTCATTTGAGTAAAGTGATTTAGCTTCAATGTCAACTTTCATTTGGATGATTTCTTCTTGCAGATCAAACTCAAAATCTGTAACATCACTGTTTGTATCAAATGGAGAAATGATCCACTTTGGAACTACAATATTTTCGAGATCCTTGAAACGAGTTTTAAAATCCTCTGTTAAGCTTTCAAGGTGAGCGACATAAACACGTATATCGTCATCTGAAAAGTTTCCTGGAGCTTCCTGCTCTAAAGATGACATGTTTGGGAAAAAGTTAAAATTTCGACGAGCCAATTAAGTTTTGTACAGCATTAGCTTTTCTTTAAATCCCAAAATAATGGTACGAGTTTTTATGATAGTTATGTCTTTGCCTTGCAGTTTATTTATGTGATTCATTGAATTTTGAAAATATATCCCCAAGATAAAAGAGGTGGTTCTTGCATTTCGTTAATGTATGAGCGAGTGATTCATTACGCTCAGACAAGAATTCCACTACTACTTTCAAAAGATCTACAAGTCTTTGCAGACAGTTACCTATTGATAACCATCTTACCTCTGTATGAAGGAGTAATTGGCTGAACTTTTCGTCATTTTCTTCGCATAATAATGCGAATAGCCGACTATTAAGTGCATTCGCTTTTATTTTATTAATTACTTTTATGCAAATTTCCAAAACAGCATTAAGCTCTCCAGTTATGTTTTTTGCTATTAGATGTTGTCTATGTAAGACACAATGCACTGTATGAACTTCTGGAATTATTTTCTTTACTAAACCTAAAAATCCTCTATATTTACCAACCATAGCTTCAGCCCCATCAGTTGCTATTGCAGTTATATTATTAAAGGGAATGTCATACTTCTCAAGATATTGCTGCAAACAAGCAAAAATTGATTCACCTTTGGAGTCAGTTTTCAAAGATTTGGCGAATAGGAATTCGTCGATCATACAGTTTTTACTCACACTGTAATATCTTACATAGGCCATTAGAATATTTTCACTTCCAAATGTTGACTCATCTAACTGCAAAGCAAACTTAGCCTGTTGTAATTCAGAATTAACTGTAGTTTCAACATCATTCGCCATCTCAGCAATCCGACGCTGCACTGTATTATTGCTCAGAGGGATACTATTTAAAACTGGATTACCATCAATTTTCTTCGGCTCCTTCAATTGATGATGGCATTGTAGATGATTTTATAAAAGGTTTCAGTGTTGCTCGATTTACAAATCGTTCTTTCATTGTTTTAAAATATATAAGATCTCTGTCTCTTTTATCAGAGTGTTGTTTTTCTAAATGTCCTTTCATTTTCGATGGCTTCATGGCATCGTTACAAAATGTTTTTTCACACACAAGACACATTGGTCTTTGTTCATTAGTGGGAGAAGCTATAAATCCAAATTTTAAATATTCTACCGAGTATTGGCGACATTTTCTCTTTGGTATACTCATGATCAGGGGTTTCTCATTTGAGATCTTAACAAACACTATGGAATGTTAATATAATGAAGCATTTTAATTCTTTGTGTGTATATATAATCCTGTAAAGATAATAAAACTATTTAATATAAGTAATTAAGAAAACTTTTTGTGCATATTACTCAGCCTAATTATATAATCACTCTTTTAAATGGACGCAAACACCCACGCAAATATCAAAAGCCTACTAACTGAGCGGAAGCTCTCACTCAGCCGCAGCTGCTACAATTTCCCAAATGATAAATGCCAGATGTTGCCAGATGAAAGGTGTACGGCATTTATTAATGTGCGGACAGATTTTGGTATAAGAAAAAAAATTAATGGAAATTTATTTTAATATAGTTAATGTTACTATTTTTCCAAAAGTTTAGAGACCCCCTGGAAGCTTTCTACAGGCCCCTGGGGGTCTGTACAGACCACTTTGGGAATCCCTGGTTTAACTGATGCGGCGGTCTATACTCAACATAAATGGCCTTCATATCGTTTAATACTATTTTTGTACCCACTTTACACTCGGCGGGAAATTTATCGAATACAATAAAAAGCACGCACAAAGAGGTCATCGTTAAACACAGCAGTAAATAAAAGTTTATAATCATGCCTTTCCAATCGGGCACTTTTTCTTAACGTCCCGAACTTTTCAATCGTGAACTCTTCAAAATGCATAGCTGTAGCCGAAATAATCTAATTCGCTACAACAGATGATCATTATATAAAGAAGTAGTTCTTCAGGGTGAACGGTGTAGGTGAGCACAGCCCTGTACCGAGCAAGTGTTTTGTACCAAAGTTCATGATATTTCGAAGAGTCTAAACTTATTAAATAATCCTCAACCTCTAGACCATTCTCACCTTGTTCAGCCCTACACTCGGTAAACCCATCGAACAGAGCGGCGTATGCGTATTCAAGAACTGTACCAAAATAAAGCATAACCCTAACACGCGCGTCTAATATAGGTTTCAGCTTGCGGAATCCGGCAATTTCAAACATTCTGTCGAAGATGAAACGGTTCCGCGTAGGGATAAGAACGTCGTCAGCTGACCATTTCTACATCTCTTGTATATCAATGCATGGTTGTTCATTATTTAAACTCAATGTGCAAACATTGGTATATGAGGAGGCGTCACTAATCACATCTCTTATTGTATCTACGTCAGCTGGTATTTTATAACGGCCCTCTGTCCACCTCTCAACCACGACGAAGATTTTATGCATCTCCTCGGCACTTAAATAAATAACGTTACGTTCGCTTTCTTGCCTGCAAGTCGTTTCCAGTACATAGTCAATGGTGCCGGTTTCACGCCTGAGCACGCGCAACGACTTCGTCACGGACACACCGTACGAGGCGTTGAGAATGCTTCTCAAAAGGAGTTCCATTGTATTCGCACATCTACTCGGTTCAAGCTCTGAGATAACTATCAGCCACATGCAACGCTTCGGCCGCACCATAATCTAATGAAACGTGTACGACGCTGTGCCAACACAAATAGCTGTATCCCATTATATTTGGCAGGTGTTTCGGGAAATTTTCCGGTACAAGATGTATTTTCGGTACAAGGAATAAATACAACACCAATACAACGTTCTGATTATGAATTAGGGGATATGCAATGGGACATATATATATATATATATATATATATATATATATATGGTCAAATAATAGAATGGAAAATATATTTCACAATTCGTGCGGAAATAAAGAACAAAAATATATAAATGAATGAACAATTCGTACACACACAAAAGCATAACCAGCAAACGTCATACTAGCACAGCCACCACACAAAAACGCATCACATCACCAACAATCGTCATACAACCACCACCACACAAACTGATGCATGCAAAAAAAGCCTCAATAGCAAAATATATATACGAGCACAACCACCACACAAAAAGCATCACCAACAATCGTATAGACTTTTAGGAACTCCAACAACACATGGTGAAATGAGGGCTACGACTTCTAAAAGCTCACCCCATCAACAAGAGATGAGGGCTACGACTTTTTAGGAACACACCCCATTAACACCACGTGTCCGATATGAAAGCTACAACCAAGCGTCCAAACGAATGATGGTGAAACCAACAACCCACCTCCACCACCACCAGGTAGACCGACAAGGTCTCCAAATACGACCCAAATAGACAGAGCTATTAAACATAAACAAATACGTTTATGGGGCCAAATAAAAAAAAGGCAACGCCAATAGTATTTCCTATTGAGCTTCTCGCGGTTTAGCAAGGCCTATCGGACATTTGGTGGTTGAGCTTTTAGGCAAAAAAATCGAATAAGTTAAACTAAGTTTAACACAAATACAAATGTTCATCATAATACGCTATTTTATCGTTAAACTATAACGTGAAATGCGTTTATATGATTTTTAAAACAAATTAGAAACTAAATTAGGGCTAACTTATTAATTTTTCCTCTTTTATCCAATTATTGTGCTTCAATATAAATTTGCAGACTGCATTGAGTAATTCTGGTATTTGCATAATTTGTAGAACGAATCATCGCAATCTTACGATATAGTGTTTAGAAGACAGTATATATATATTATATATACATATAATATATATATATATATATATATATATATATATATCGGTTACAAGACTAGTTGCCAGAGTGCGCCATGCAGTGAAATAGGTCTTTTATTTTATCATTTTGCGTTGAACTTGATTTGTTTAATTAAACATTTTTATTTATTCTGAAAACCACCGAAAACCTAATGTAACATTATTACTTAGACTACCCCAGTTACGTCTAACTTAACTCAGTTAAATATAGACTCATACGCATAAATTTAACCTATCACTTCCACCATAAGCGTAGTAGACCGACCTTTTAAGTCAAGTTAGGCTACGTTTTGATAATTTCCAGTTCCGAGAGAAAAGAATCTCACTGCAATTTCTCTACTTTTGTGCATATATATATATATATATATATATATATATATATATATATATATATATTAAAAATGTTAATTGTTTATGTAAATATTTATTTGATAAATACAAAAATTATTTCGCTGATTATTTTAAACCGACTCCTCAAAGTTAATATAATTCGATTTTAAGTTTTAGCCAATAAACAACGTTTTCTCTGTATATTTATTTCTAGAAATTAATACAACTCTGAGAAAGTATGTCCGTTATATTAAGGTATTTTCTTTTACAAGAAATGATAATTCATATATTCTACTACATGTGTAAGTAATGTAACTTTTATTTCATAAGAAAGGACACATTAATGAAAATGGTTCTTTTTGGTCTTGTTACGTTTTTTCTTCCGTTTAACTTTTTATTAGTAAAGTTTTTTTTTAACAATTTTACGTTTGAATGTCTTTAGTGTTAAGTTTTATTTTTATCACTCGTATATTTTTGCCATTTATATATTTTTTACTTTCGATTTGATTTTGGTTTATGCCTGTTTCTGCTTTTTAATTTTTATTCTTGAACAGTTTTAATTTTGTACTCTAGATTAGTTTTAGCTCTCGACATTTATATATTTTTTGTCATGTACTAATTTTAGCTTTTATTTATTAGGCATTGAAAATGGGTAGAGCTGCCCGAAACGTCGGCTGCAGCCAAATATAATGAATTTTTTGCTCTACGTCTTCGTTTTTATCCTAAATATATATGATAATGTAGATGCTTGCTAGTTTATAGTGGCGCCAAAAAATTGTTTTTCTTGCCTTTCCCCTTCCTCTTATCCAATAAAAAATCCATTTACATAGAAAATAAGTAGCTATATAGTTTAAAAAAGAAATTATTGTGTATATGCTGTAAAAACATATAAAACATTTTTATTTATAACTTATTCGAATTGAGAAATTTGGCAGAAATTTACAAGCTTTAGTGGGTCACTTTTCAAACTAAAATATTAGTTTCAGATCTAGTGAAGCCACTTTTTATTAACAGTACTGTTGGATGGGATATTTTTCATAAGATTTCATCTTTTTATTTTTCAGCATCTTAAACATTTTCTGGACGCCTGCATACGCACTTTACATTCCAGGGAAAGTGCTTATTACACTCTTTTAAATTATTGGTATTTCCTTGGAGTTTGAAGTACAATAAAGTTTAATACAGTTCTTAGTACCTCTGTCATTCAATTATTAATTTTATTTCCACGAAACACAAGGCCTTCTCCCTCTCTGTATCTATTTGTCTGTATAAATATTTGCGTGAATCCTTTTCAGATAGAATATGATCCCTAAGTTCAGGGTTGTTTGGTTTTAGATTTTATAGAAATATAAGTTTTTATAAATTTTAAAAGGATGTAGGAAAACTACTGACGTAATTTTTTTTATTTCTTGATGTAGGACTTATTTTTTCTTAATATTCTTCTAAATTACAGTGGGCGAAGCTTAGGACTCTTTCCCGTACACACACACACACACACCACACACACACACACACACAAAGGCGAAAATGAAACCCTAATTGAAAAATTTACATATTCAAATATACGTAATAATAAACATGTTACAATAGACATATATATACACTATTCAAGTACTATGGTACCCAAAGGGTATCATAGGTGCCAGGCACCATGATTCACTGTCGTCAACTGAATTAACCATGACTTACTAGCGAGCCTACCAAAATTCCACCAAAGGCATCTCACTTAGAGTCTAGTATCAGACTTTTTAAATCACAAAGCAAACTAATTTATCCAAACACAAATTAAATATATTTTAAGCCAATATATACAAGCAATGTAGCGTATTTGGTGCTACTGTAGTATGCGGTCTACCTACGATTCGGCGGTCTACCTTTTAATTATAGCTTCTTATCTTCTTATTATTTTATTATTAGGTTAATTGTACGCCCTTGACGATTGGTTAGGTTAAGTCGTGATATTTTCGTTAAAACTAACGAAAATATCACGACTTAACCTAACCAATCATCAAGGGCGTACTGTAGTATGCGGTCTACCGTTAAGTATGCGGTAGTAGTATGTTTAACTTCTTTAATAATTCCTTAATTGTGTAAATTAAATTATAATTCCTTTCAATTCATTTTCAATTCCTTTTAAGTATTTTGAACGGTAGACCGCATACTACAGTAGAAACTTAACGGTAGACCGCATACTACAGTAGCACCGCGTATTTACTATGCTTACAGTTAATACTGAGTCAGAGCAGCTAGCTGTTTGATCTCAGTTTTGGTAGGCTACCCCAGATTTTTTGTTCTGCATGCCATATCCAGTACTTGATTGCAGCCTCAAAATAATTGTATTTGCTCTTATTTAGCTATTTGTTAATTGTAGTTAAAAAGTTGTGAACAAAACTCAAACAGTATGCTGTGACCCTGACAAGCTTGCTGAAGTCAGAATGATCTTCATAATTAGTGATTGGTCCAATCTCCTAATTTGAAAAGGTTAAATTTAATGTCAGGTTAACTTGTTCCACAGGCCATTGGTCTGTGTTACGTATTCACTAGACACCAACACAAAATAAGATAGTAGTAAACAGATGAAAAAGAATAACTGCAGATACTGAGATCGTTTAAACAAAGGCATTGACCTAAAGGAATATTAAAAAAATGTGTACAATCAGTCATAAATAGCTTTTTACATTTATAAGCCAATATTGAAATAAAACTAGACCTACTTTTTAAGTCAACTGTATATAGTATTGCCTCACTTGAAGGGACAGAGTGACTAATGTTTGATGAGTTAACTCGTGAACAATGAAATAAAGAAGTTCATGCAATTGTTAAATATCAGAATGATAAAATAAATGTAAAGCAGATATTCTATGTTGAGGACAAAACATATTTTAGTATAACTGAAAATCTAACTTAACGCAAAGTCTTTTTGGTTTAATATTAAATTATTCTGAACTCAGGGGTACTTAAAATTTCTTTTGAAAGCTCCAAATTCTTTAAGAAATATGCTGTATGTAAAACAATTAGAAACATTACCCCTCATTAAGTTATTATTATTAACAACCTGTATCCAAATATATTCTGATAACTACTGATTACATACATTTAAGTTGAAATAAAATGAATACGTGCCAATTAATAGAAATTCCTTAGGGATTATAAACAACTGTAAGAAAGTTAAAATGTTTAATCTCACAGCAAATTGTACTAATTTTGTATACCCTCAACTTCTATACCAGAAGTGTTGAAAGTAGCTTGAGTAAAATATATATATATAATATATATTATATATATATATATATATATATATATATTTATTTATTTATTTATATATGTCCAAATTTTGTCTAGCTTCTTTAATGTCTCTTAATCTGTTACGGCCAAAGATGTTTTTGAGTTTAGCTCATAGAGTTCATCCATGCCAAGCAGATTTGACTGTCAAGCCAAACAGCCTACACCTTTTCACTGGCAGCGTCAAATACATGCAAGGTTTGTGGTGTATTTCTGTACCCGCAAACTCTGGGAATATTTGTTTTGTAGTTTATTGAGATCTTTAGCTAACATTTTCCAGCTATCTTGTTGTTTATTGGCCATAGGATCTACAGATATACAGAAGCTAAGGCTAACAAAGACCCTAAGATCCACTCTAAGGTTAGCCCGAGAGAAAGGAAAGAGTAGTGGGTTAAGAGAAGAGAAGAGAATAAGGGGTTAAGTAAGGAGGAACACCTATCACTCGTGGGTTAACATTCATTCAGAAAAAGAGAAAAAAGACTCACCATCATCATCCGCCGGCCACTGCCGACAAGTCAGAAAAATAGTCGAAGAAAATAGGAGAGGGGTGAAAGATGAAAAGAAGTAAAATAAGAACGCTTACAAATCATGCAAACACAGTCTTAACTCACAGTCATACCATGCAAACTACAAACATGCAAGAAAAGAGAGGTACAGACATGCAAAGTAAGAAGAGGATAAGACAAAAAGAAATTAGGTAAAGTTAAATAAAAAGTGGGTTAGTTTACGCTACGAGCTACATCTACGTTCGTGTTAGTCTAATTTTTTTTTTTTAAATAATTTTATTGCTGGCATCACACGCTGGCATGTCACAAGCTGGCATTAATCGTCAACAGACTCATCCTCGACCACCACCCCCAGAGCTCCTGTTGCTAATTGTTATTTTTTATTTTAAACAACGTTAATATTTTTAAAATGTGTGTCAAGACGGTTCTTAAACACATTAACGCAACTTAAATCCGTTATTACGAGTATTACTATTATCGAAAGTGAACAATTTGTAAAAATTTACGTTATCGATGTTATTAACGATTTTGAAAACTTCAATAAGCTCCCGCCTTAATCTCCTAGTTTCGAGTGAATACAGGTCTAACTCTTTAATCCTATCTTCATAAGGTTTGTTGCGCAATGACGGAATTAGTTTCGTGGCACGACGCTGAACCCTTTCTAACCTATCAATATCCTCACGCAAGTACGGGCACCAAAACTGGACGGCATATTCTAAATGAGGCCTGACTAGGGACTTGTGAAGGGGCAATATAATATCCTTCGATTTAAATTCGAAATTACGCGCTATGAAGCCTAACATCCTATTAGCTTTTGCGCAAGACTCCAGGCACTGGTTCCTAACCTTTAAATCCTTAGATACGCGTACGCCTAAATCTACTTCCTCGTCAACGCTCGCCAACTCCCTATCATCCATCGTGTACGTGTAATTATTGTTACGAGAACCTATATGCAAAATTTTACATTTGTCTACGTTAAATTGCATCTGCCACTTATCTGTCCACTCCATAATCCTATTTACATCATCTTGGAGCCTATTTCTATCGTCCTCGTTAACAACCTAACCGCCTATTTTTGTATCGTCCGCGAATTTTGACACGTTACTAGTCAATCCTACATCGATGTCGTTAATGTAAATTACAAATAGCAATGGGCCTAACACTGAACCCTGTAGGACACCGCTACCTACATCTAACCACCCCGATTCACTACCATTAACTACGACCCTCTGCCTCCTAGCACGAAGCCATTCTTCTAACCAGTTAGCTACCTGACCGCGTATACCGTGCGCTTTGACCTTCGCAATTAGTCTCCTATGCGGAACTGTATCGAACGCCTTTTTAAAATATAAATAAATAGGTGCTACTGTAGTATGCGGTCTACCGACGATTGGTTAGGTTTAGTCATGATATTTTCGTTAAAACTAACGAAAATACCATGACTAAACCTAACCAATCGTCAAGGGCGATTGACAATGGGATGTAAACAAACAATTAGTAAACAAGATAAGAAGCTATAATTAAAAGGCAGACCGCCGAATCGTAGGTAGACCGCATACTACAGTAGCACCAATAAATAACGTCAGCCGCTCTATGCCTATCGTATTCGCGCACTATTTCGTTATAAAATTCTAACAAATTAGTTAAACAAGATCTATGGCGTCGAAAGCCATGCTGACTACTATTAATCAAATCTCTACTTTCAAAGTGATCGATGATACGATCCCGAACTACGGATTCCAAAAGTTTACCGACAATTGACGTTAAGCTAATGGGCCTATAATTGCTAGCTACTGCGCGTCGCCTTTTTTAAAAATAGGCGTGACGTTAGCTAATTTGAAGTCTTCAGGAATAATCCCCGTTTCGAGTGACTGATTAAAAATCTTCGTTAAGGGGCCTACGATAACGTCTTTCAAATCTTTCAAATGTCTTGGATAAAAAGCGTCAGGGCCTGGAGCCTTGCTAACTTTTAGCCTATCGATATAATGCGCAATCTCAGGCTCGTAAACAGTTATTTCATCCAAAACAGTCTCGCTACTAAATGGAACGATATCGTCCACGTCGGGGACATTATTTACGTCTTCTACGGTAAAAACTGTCGCAAAAAAGTTATTGAAAATACCCGCCATCGCCTGAGCGTCAGAAGCCAAAGCGCCATTAACATCCACTAGAGGGCCTATGTTATCTTTTATCGGCTTACGATTATTAACGTATTCAAAAACTTTTTGGATTATGTTTACTATCCGCAGCTATAAGTATCTCTAAATTACGGTTGGCATTCCTAACTGATCTTTTAACCTGACGTCTAAGCTCGATATATCTATTAAAGTTAGCTGCCGTGCCATTGCGCTTATTAAGTCTATACGCTCTATTACGCTCGTTTATGAACTCGCCTATTTCCGTAGTCCACCACTTGGGCCTACCATGATTTCTAGCGCGCTTGGGCCTACGAGGAATAAACTCCCTTTCAATATTCCTAAAATTTTCTTTAAACGCCACCCAATGCAAATTTGTGTCATTACCCATAAATAAGTTATCCCAGTCCACTACTCTCATCCTATCCGCAAAACTATCAAAATTAGCCCTACGAAAATCAGGGATTTCTATTACGTTACTATCCTTAGTGTTTTCTATCAATAACTTAAACCTAAGAATTTGATGATCACTACATCCTAAACTCTCGCCTACTTCTAAACCTTCGACTATATTCTCGCCGTTCGTCATCACCAAATCTAAAATATTATCACCGCGCGTTGGTTCGGTAACCATCTGTCGTAAAAAGTTATCTTCCATAAACTTGATCACTCTCAAACCCTCCTCATTACCAGTAAAAGTCTCATAATTAACATTAGGGCAGTTAAAGTCTCCGACAATTATACTATTCCGATTGTCAATAAAGTTACCAAGAACTGAGTAAAATCTAGTATCTGTATCGAGGGGTTGAACGGGAGGTCTATAAACAACAACAAAATTAAAACTAATACTACGCGCCCTAACTTCAACACATATCGCAGCTGCCAGAAAATCTAACGTAACTTCGATAGCCCTAAGGGAATTACGAATGTACAGCAAAACGCCGCCACCAAACCTATGTAACCTATCATTAGTAAAGAGTTTAAAACCCGGTATATCAAGTTCCCCCAACAAGTCCCGAGTCACGGTATTTAACCAAGTTTCAGTGATAGCAACTCTATCGTAGTTACCCGAATAAATTATCGCCTTAAATTCATTTAATTTATTTCTAATACTACGTGCGTTACAATAAAAGACGTTTAAGTTATTTTTTACCACGGGCCTGCGTTTTAAACTATTTTTCACGTCGGGCCCGCGTTCCCCGGACCCACAACGTTTAAAGAAGGCTTCGACTTATACAGCTTTCGCACGTTTTCGTCTATTAACCTACCTAGCCTAGCATTACCTATTTCATTAAAATGCACCCCCATCTTTTATAAAAAGGCTAGGATCACTGAATTCGGACCACAGCTTTACGAAGGGTACATTTTCCTCAGCACAAATCTCTTCTAATTTATTATTAAAAAATATTGTTTTTGACGTAATCCTAAGACCCAACCCGTGCCTAGGGGTAATACCTAGAACTAAAGACCTATCTGACCTCGCCTTCAGGGACCTAATTAACCCCCTATATCTCTCCAAAAGGTCAAGCACTCTCGTATCGGGCCTATACGAGTCGTTGCCTCCTGCCATCGTCACCAACATCGAGTGACGGGAGGCAACGTCAATCCTATCCACTTCGTCTCTAACTCTATCAACCCTGGCCCCTGGGAGACAGACCCTCCTCCTCTTGGTTGGATGCCGTTCAACGAACTCTTTGTCCATGTTTCCCCCCTATCGAAACCTCGATAGGGGGGGATTCCTATCGGTAATTTTTTACTATCAGTCCAGCCTCTGGAAACTGTAAATAAAGTTTACCATAAGACTCTTTACATTTTTTTAAACAACTTTTATTAAGTACAGTATGAAGGTAAATGCCGATTAAAGCTATAAAATTAATGTTAAGAAATTATTTTTTTGAGCGATAAAATCGCGGATCATGTTTTTGGGAGTGATAAAATGGCTGATCCCACAAAGGTTAGGAAGGTACCGCTAACAAAATTGGGGGGTTTGACCTGAACTCATAAGATTTTAGTGTCACGATGGCGTCGGTTTGCGATGGTTGTAATTATTCACTATGTTTAACTTCATGCAAATTTTTTGATGATGAAGAGGCTGCATTTAATTTTTATGTAGAATACGGTGTATTGCTAAAAGAATTTATTTTCCCTAAGAAAAACAAGGAAGGTATTGTTTGTGGTAATAAGTGTGTGTTCGATAAAAACAGAAAAGCATTTCGTTGCCATAGGTCGGTGCGTGATAAGAAACGGAGAAGGGGAACACGCATATATTGTGATTTTTTCAGTCAGTTTATAAGCTCTACAAACCACATTAAAAACAAATATATATATATATACAGGTAAGAGTAGTACCTAAAATTACGTTAGGTAGGTTAGGTTAGGTAGGTTAAGTTAGTATAGTTTTACGGTATATATAATATATACAGTGAATATATACAGTGTTCGTTTTACTACATATATATAAATGTGTATATATATATACCTTTTAGGTCACTCATGTTGGCTATTTCTACAATTTCCATAATTTATATATCAATGTATTCGTTTTTACATCGCGAATGCGCCCTAGATAGTCTCTACTGAAGGAATTACCCGCATTTTAGGGTATTTTTTCACATTTATACCCCAAAACAAACTTCGTGTCCTAACTTAGTTTTGGGCCAGTTCCCTCACTTGAGACTCTCCAAATCGCATTCCTGGTGTAATAACGAATCCATTGATCTATAAATTATGGGAATTGAAGAGACCGGAGTGATAGTAAAAAATTATCTTCCTATCACCTAACGTACGCGACCTAGCTCCACCCTTAACTTCTCTAAATCCCTCCCCATCTACTACTCTCGGACTAACCTTAACCCCTTCCTCAACTCTATCCAACCTTCCCGACAAGCTACCTAAACTAGAAACTAGGTTACGCACCTCACCCTTCAAATTACTAACGTCTTCAACGTTAGTATTGGTTCGGCTTCCGTCAACCGTAGCCCTACCCCTGCTCTCATCAAGCGTTGCAAGTCTTTCGGTTACCTCACGTACACTGCGTTTTATGTCAACTATATCCTCCATTAACTCGCAAAAGAAACAAACTGATCTCTCTGTAATCGCAATAGGACCGCCGTTATAATCTTTAAATTCCGAATACCACCGGATTACCCTACACCTAACACACGACGCTTTCTGCGACGGCATCGTGCAGCTAAAAATTAGTTTAAACCGTCACAAGTTTAAGTTAAATTAAGCCGGCACGCTATGAAAACTTCTAAATCGCTAAAAACCACTAATATTCAATTACTTAACTATAACAACGTGAATATAAACGCAAGTATATAAAATTCAAAACTTTCCAAAAGTAAAATTCTCAGCAATATGCAAAAGTAGATGCAATATCAGAAAGCTCAGGAAATGCGTCCGTTCAGTACAGAGTCTAGCTGACCCATACAGAGTCTGGCTGGCTGACATCCCAGTCTACTGTCTGTCTCCAAAATTCTTGTAAAAGAATCCTGGAGCTGATAGTAGAAGCATGGAGTAACTCCATATGGTCAAATATTTTTTAACTTTCGGATAAGATCTTTCTTTTTGTGTTAGCTACTGTATCTAAGGTGTAGTCTTTTGTGCAGAGTGAGTCATGAACTTTAGAAGCTGAGTTCAACCCCAGATCATACATAATGTTTTCACCCTGAGTGTTGCATCTGTTAATCCTTTGTCTTCTGACGTATAAGGAAAAACGTTATTTGACGGTTACTCTGATAATTTAAATATTTCAGTATTATCATTGAATCAAACTTTTTAAATCAGCGAGTGCTGTATAAACAATTAACATTTTTAATAATATATTATATATATATATATATATCGAATTATATCAAATTATATCAAACAGCTAGCTGCTCTGACTCAGTATTAACTGTAGGCATAGTAAATACGCTACTTTGCTTGTATATATTGGCTTAAAATATATTTAGTTTGTGCGTTTGGATAAATTAATTTGCTTTGTGATTTAAAAAGTCTGATACTAGACTCTAAGTGAGATGCCTTTGGTGGAATTTTGGTAGGCTCGCTAGTAAGTCATGGTTAATTCAGTTGACGACAGTGAATCATGGTGCCTGGCACCTATGATACCCTTTGGGTACCATAGTACTTGAATGGTATATATGTCTATTGTAACGACATGTTTATTATTACGTATATTTGAATATGTAAATGTTTCAATTAGGGTTTCATTTTCGCCTTTGTGTGTGTGTGTGTGTGTGTGTGTGTGTGTGTGTGTGTGTGTGTGTGTACGGGAAAGAGTCCTAAGCTTCGCCCACTATAATTTAGAAGAATATTAAGAAAAAATAAGTCCTACATCAAAAAATAAAAAAAATTACGTCTCTAGTTTTCCTACATCCTTTTAAAATTTATAAAAACTTATATTTCTATAAAATCTAAAACCAAACAACCCTGAACTTAGGGATCATATTCTATCTGAAAAGGATTCACGCAAATATTTATATAGACAAATAGATACAGAGAGGGAGAGGGCCTTGTGCTTCGTGAAAATAAAATTAATAATTGAATGACAGAGTTAGTAAGAACTGTATTAAACTTTATTGTACTTCAAACTCCAAGGAAATACCAATAATTTAAAATAAAAGTTACATTACTTACACATGTAGTAGAATATATGAATTATCATTTCTTGTAAAAGAAAATACCTAAAGAACGGACGTACTTTCTCAGAGTTGTATTATTTTATAGAAATAAATATCCATAGAAAACGTTGTTTATTGGGGTATGCTGGCTAAAACTTGAAATCGAATTATATTAACTTTGAGGAGTCTGTTTAAAATAATCAGCGAAATAATTTTTGTATTTATCAAATAAATATTCACATAAACAATTAACATTTTTAATAATATATATATATTATATATATATATATATATATATATATATGCACAAAAGTAGAGAAATTGCAGTGAGATTCTTTTTTCTCGGAACTGAAAATTATCAAAACGTAGCCTAACTTGACTTAAAAGGTCGGTCTACTACGCTTATGGTAGAAGTGATAGGTTAAATTTACGCATATGAGTCTATATTTAACTGAGTTAAGTTAGACGTAACTGGGGTAAATCTAAGTAATAATGTTACATTAGGTTTTCGGTGGTTTTCAGGAATAAATAAAAATGTTTAATTAAACAAATCAAGTTCAACGCAAAATGATAAAATAAAAGACCTATTTCACTGCATGGCGAACTCTGGCACAATAATTGGATAAAAGAGGAAAAATTAATAAGTTAGCCCTAATTTAGTTTCTAATTTGTTTTAAAAATCATATTAACGCATTTGACGATAAAATAGCGTATTATGATGAAAATTTGTATTTGTGTTAAACTTAGTTTATCTTATTCGATTTTTTTGCCTAAAAGCTCGCCCACCAAATGTCCGATAGGCCTTGCTAAACCGCGAGAAGCTCAATAGGAAATACTATTGGTGTTGCCTTTTTTTGATTTGGTTACATAAACGTATTTGTTTATGTTTAATAGCTCTGTCTGTTTGGGTCGTATTTGGAGACCTTGTCGGTCTACCTGGTGTTGTTAAGTAAGGTGGAGGTAGTTGGTGGTGGTGGATTGTTATTGGTGAGTAAGGCGGTAGTGGAGGTGGGTTGTTGGTTTCACCATCATTCGTTTGGATGCTTGGTTGTAGCTTTCATATCGGACACGTGGTGTTAATGGGGTGTGTTCCTAAAAAGTCGTAGCCCTCATCTCTTGTTGATGGGGTGAGCTTTTAAAAGTCGTAGCCCTCATTTCACCATGTGTTGTTGGAGCTCCTGAAAGTCTATACGATTGTTGGTGATACTTTTTGTGTGGTGGTTGTGCTCGTATATATATTTTGCTATTGAGGCTTTCTTTGCATGCATCAGTTTGTGTGGTGGTGGTTGTATGACGATTGTTGGTGATGTGATGCGTTTTTGTGTGGCTATGCTTTTGTATGTGTACGAATTGTTCATTCATTTATATATTTTTGTTCTTTATTTCCGCACGAATTGCGAAATATATTTTCCATTCTATTATTTGACCATATATATATATGTCCCATTGCATATCCCCTAATTCATAATCAGAACTTTGTATTGGTGTTTTATTTATTCCTTGTACCGAAAATACATCTTGTACCGGAAAATTTCCCGAAACACCTGCCAAATATAATGGGATACAGCTATTTGTGTTGGCACAGCGTCGTACACGTTTCATTAGATTATGGTGCGGCCGAAGCGTTGCATGTAGCTCATAGTTATCTCAGAGCTTGAACCGAGTAGATGTGCGAATACGATGGCGCTCCCTTTGAAAAGCATTCTCAACGCCTCGTACGATGTGTCCGTGACGAAGTCGTTGCGCGTGCTCAGGCGTGAAACCGGCACCATTGACTATGTACTGGAAACGACTTGCAGGCAAGAAAGCGAACGTAACGTTATTTATTTAAGTGCCGAGGAGATGCATAAAATCTTCGTCGTGGTTGAGAGGTGGACAGAGGGCCGTTATAAAATACCAGCTGACGTAGATACAATAAGAGATGTGATTAGTGACGCCTCCTCATATACCATTGTTTGCACATTGAGTATAAATAATGAACAACCATGCATTGATATACAAGAGATGTGGAAATGGTCAGCTGATGATGTTCTTATCCCTACGCGGAACCGTTTCATCCTTGACAGAATGTTTGAAATTGCCGGATTCCGCAAGCTGAAACCTATATTAGACGCGCGTGTTAGGGTTATGCTTTACTTTGATACGGTTCTTGAATACGCATACGCCGCTCTGTTCGATGGGTTTACCGAATGTAGGGCTGAACAAGGTGAGAATGGTCTAGAAGTTGAGGATTATTTAATAAGTTTAGACTCTTCGAAATATCATGAACTTTGGTACAAAACACTTGATCGGTACAGTGCTGAGCTCACCTACACCGTTCACCCTGAAGAACTACTTCTTTATATAATGATCATCTGTTGTAGCGAATTAGATTATCTCGGCTACAGCTATGCATTGTGAAAAGTTCACGATTGAAAAGTTTGGGACGTTAAGAAAAAATGCCCGATTGGAAAGGCATGATTATAAACTTGTATTTACTGCTGTGTTTAACGATGACCTCTTTGTGTGTGCTTTTGATTGTATTCGATAACTTTCCCGCCGAGTGTAAAGTGGGTACAAAAATAGTATTAAACGATATGAAGGCCATTTATGTCGAGTATAGACCGCCGCATCAGTTAAACGGTGAGGTGATGCTTGGACGGTTTTACCACATCGTACAAAGTAACAGCGATGTTGATATAGACTCTATCAAATGCGAGTTTAGCATTTTGCATCGTAGAACGTAAAGGCAATTTATATATATTTTTCCCGTAATATTATGATTATACGTTTTGTATATATTTTCCTGTACTAATATTTGATAATATAACTTTTGATAATATAACTATTTTTCCTGTACCAATATTTGATAATATAACTATATACACTGCGCCCTCGATATATGCGTCTTCAGCATATGCGAATTCGCTGTTATGCGAAGCCCCTATTTCTACCAAGAATTCAGTATATGCGGAAAAAATTTGCATTTATGCGCCACCTAGTGTGAAATATTGCTGAGCCGCTGAGCGCACCGACGTGTTCCCGCCAAACAACAACAGTCTCGCATAAACGGTTATAGCGTGTGCGTTGTGATCTAGACTGTGCTGTGTTTTTCACTATTTTTGAGTGCTTTTTCCAGTTTTGTCTTACTGTTTATTGTAGACATGACTTCTGAACGTCCTCTGCCTAGTACTGGGCCTTCAGCTTACCATGTCCTTTAATATTTATACTTTACAGTATTCATGTAATATAGCATTACTATCTTTTTGAATGTTTTTGGTATAAAAAAGTGGCATATTTATTGTTGGGGGTATCGGGAGGGTAAAAAAAAACTGGTTGTGGAACGCATCCCTATTTTTTTCGTTTAACTATAAGTTCGATGTATGCGAATTTGCATTATGCGAGGTTTTAGCAGAACCTATCCCTCGCATATATCGAGGGCGCAGAACTATATATTTTTCTGTTATTTTGTTAATATGTTTTGTATGATTATATATAATTAATACAACTATATAGTTTTCTCATATTTTGTTAATACTATGCTTTGTATGATTATATATTTTCCGTTCTATTATTTGATCATATATATATATGCCCCATTGAATATCCATTAATTCATAAACAGAACGTTGTATTGGTGTTTTATTTATTCCTTGAGCACTATTATATCCATAATATAAATAAAAAATTGAAATAAATGGTGGTACCTGACAACTATCCTCATATGAATTAAAATAAATGATGGTACCTGACAACTATCCTCATATAAATTAAAATAAATGGTAGTATTAGGAACTCACCATAATAAAAATTAAAATATATGGTAGTATTTAGCAACTCTCCCTAATAAGGTATTCCTGAACAATTAAAATGCTATCTGGCAACTCAGCAATCTAAGCCAACATTAATATAAGGAAAAATTAGAAAATAAAGAATCTGGCAACTCAACCTTCTAAGCCAACATTAATATATGCTTGTTAAATGATTATTGCTATCTGCCAACTCAGCCCACTGGCTGATTAAGCGAACTGGCTGGTTATGGGCACTATAAGAGAGCGGCGGGTGGCTGGAGGAGCCATATGAGCTTGGCAGTCAGCCAAGTGAACACCCTTTCTCTGGGTTCCCACCTCTGGGTTTCTCTCCACCTTCCTCTCTCTCTCTTTCTCTTTCTGCCCCTTTGGGGGGTGAGGCCGCCCCACCTTCTCCCCCAAAGAGGCACCCTTAGGTTATGTATGCCCCTTTGGGGGGGTTCAGCTTGGGGGATAACTCCGCCGCCAAGTTGCATACCCCTTGCAATCCCATTTTGGGGGTGGCAACAAAGGTTGGCACTCCCCTTTGGGAGGTTCAGCTTGGGGGATAACTCCAAGTTGCATACTCCTTTCAACCTCATTTTGGGGTTGGCAACAAAGGGGGGTGCCTTGTAACAAAAGGGGTTGGGGGTTGGCACTCTTGCAACAAAGGGGGGTGGGGGTTGGCACTTGTAACATTTCTGCACTCTGCCAGTTTGGCACCATACTACTGCTGTTGTGTCAAAGCTCATGCAGTTAACATGATTGCAGATTCCCCAAGCCACAAATGCTTCATAAACAGCCGAGGCTGCTGAATCGTCAGTTCCTGATGAAAGTTTGGGAACACCAAGCAGCTGATCAACTCCTTCGCCAGAAACTAATATGGGAAGATGTTTAACAGTTATCTTCCCCGTTATATCCCCAATAGTTTTCCATCCCAGTGTATAGTTAGGGGAAATTGCGGCCTAAACTCCTTCCTCAAATTCTCAGCAACCTTTTGTCGACGCTTCAGTCTTTCTCGGCAAATAGATGAATAACTGACGCTGTATTCTGCTGGATTATGACCAAGTCTTTGAATGGTGGGTATCAGAACAAGCGCTGCCTTTCGATCACTCAACTTGCCTCCATCTAGGCAAGCGAACATCTAATAACTTTTTTCTTTTCAATAGCTTTGCAGCTGAAGTAGATGGCTGAGGCTCACCAACAATGGCACCAAGTGTTGCCTCTTCTTTATCAGTTGTTTTGTTTTCTATTTTAGTCGCAGATGAGGGCTGTGAGGAGAACACAAAGTTAACCTTTTATTCACTCTGTCTTTTATTTTCCTTTTCTTGCGCAATTCTGTTCTTAAATGTCTGCTATCTTTTTGTTAACGCTTCCTCTCTCTTGGCTGGTGTTCGGTCTACACCTCCCATCTTACCTCGTCTTCCTTTCTCACGTTGAGCAGCAAGGAACTCTCGATCTTCATCAGTTTTGATCATCTTCAAAGCATCAGCATGAGCAACGTCAAATAACCTGAGTCTGCCTTCCAATTTTCCTCTGTCTGTCTTAATTTCTCTGAACGCTTGTCTTTGTTCTCCTTGGTTTTTTTTAGCTTTTCCCATTCTCTGAACATGGTTTCAACTTTGTCCACCAAATGTTTCTTAAATCTATGATAGTTGGTATCTTGTTGAAATTATTAAAGATAATTCTATTATAACTACCACAACTACCAGAAAAGTAGGAACAGAACACTCAGTCACTCAACAACTAAGTCCTTCATGTAGCAGAAAAATTTCCCATCTGGTAGCAACCCCTAAATATAATCCAAAAAGGACAAAACTTTACTTGAAATACTTTTTTTATGAAATGGAACAAGATTATGGGGTGCCCCTCTCAAAAATCAAAATTTCGAAAATTTGAATAGCCTAAATTAGATATATTGGTATTTACTTGGAATTTTCGAAGAATGCGTTCCCCTTGCCGATTCCCACTTTTGGGGTTCACCAATACGATAAGTGGGAAAGTGTTTGGTGGGGAAGAAATCTTGAACGAAATGGCTGGAGCTGAAACCTAAAAATTAAAATATAAAGGAAAAAAATAGAAATGTCAGTTTATCAATTAAAAACAGGCCTTAATCACATAATTAAATTAATAAATTTTAATTACCACCCATTAATTAGTAACTCCATATATACGCTTCGGTTCTAACAAATTTAAATAATATGTATAGTATATGATATACACAGACCGTGCATGGAACAAGGAACTCTTCTGGGAAAATTAAATCCACTATAGTCCGAATAAATAATGGTAAATGACAAACACTATAGTTTTTTCTTTTTCATGATGTTAGCCCGACGTGGGCAACGGGTCACTCGCAAAGAGGCCCCAAAAATATAGCTTCCCTCACCAGCTATCTGCAAAGCAGATAGGATCCAGCTTTGGGACAGGATCTAGGGTTTAAAACAGCCTAGCTCCCACTATATTTAGAACCTCAATATAAGCAAAAGACTCTTTGCATTCACGTCGGATTGAATACATCAAAGAAAAACGGGTAACTATTGTATTTTTAGCCAAAAACCAAAACTTAAACCTCAACTGGCAAAATTGAGGGTCCACTTTTCAAGGCACAGAACATGTCCGTTTCATGATGGGAATGAACTCAGAATGGTCCCCTGAGGCTTTCTATGATACACACATACCGTGCATGGTCTGTGTGTATCATAAAAAAGCTCAGTGGACCATTCTGAGTTCAATCTCATCATGAAACGGACATGTTATGGTCCCCTGAGGCTTTTTATGATACACACAGACTGTGCATGGTCTGTGTGCATCATAAAAAGCCTCAGGGGACCATTCTGAGTTCAATCCCATCATGAAAGAAACGGACATGTTATGTGCCTTGAAAAGTGAACGCTCAATTCTGCTAGTTGAGGTTTAAGTTTTGGTTTTTGGTTAAAAATACAATAGTTACCCGTTTTCTTTGATGTATTCAATCCGACGTGAATGCAACGAGTCTTTTGCGTTTATTGAGGTTCTAAATATAGTCGGGGCTAGGCTGCTTTAAACCCTAGATCCTGTCCAAAAGCTGGATTGTGAGGAAAACTATATTTTTCAGGCCTCTTTGCGAGTTACCCGTTGCTCACGTCGGGCTAACATCATGAAAAAGAAAAAAATATAGTGTTTGTCGTTTACCATTATTTATTCGGACTATAGTGGATTTAATTTTCCCAGAAGTGTTCCTTGTTCCATGCACGGTCTGTGTGTATCATAAAAAACTTCAGGGGACCATTCTGAGTTCAATCCCATATACAGGGTGGTGTATCGGGGCCAAAAAAAGTAATGCGATACGATACTCGATACATTGGCAAAAGTGTATCCCGTTACGATACTAGATATATGAATAATATATGTATCGCGATACGATACAATACATATATATATATATATACCACACACACACACATATATATATATATATATATATATATATATATATATATATGTACAGGGTGTCCCGTAAGTCTGGAACCATACGGCAAAATGATAAAAACGGCAATAAAAACGCCGAAGAGACTTTTGGGGACTGTTTGTGAAATGAGCGAGGATGGTAGCGGCTGTGTCATCCTCGGTGGATGTCCTCGGAGGTCCACTGCGTGGTTTACCTCCTATGAATCCCGTTTCCCTGAATTTTGCTACAAGTTTGCCGACATAGCTGTGTGTTATCGGCGCGCGGTCCGGATGCAATCTGTTAAATTCCTCAGCGACCTCCCTCTGACTCCGATTTCCTACGAGCAGAATTACCTGGATGCATTCTTCCTTACTCAAAGATATCATGGGCCCTTGCATAAACGGAAAAACATGAATTACTTATTTTACCCTATGGTTCCAGACTTATGGGACACCCTGTATATATATATATAATATATATATATATATATATATATATATATATATATACAGGGTGTTTATAAAGTCGCTATCTATTTCAGTGAAAACGTAGCAAAAAGAGTAAAATTCAATAACAATATAATAGAAGGTATACATTTAATGAATACTTAAGCATATGATTCTACATGAGCACCATCAGTATCTCTACAGAGTTCGAATCTGTCAGCAGCATTGCGGAACACATTTTGGAGCATGACAGGGGTTATTTTTGTAACTGCTGTTACGATACGAGCACGTAAATGTCCCAACTTCATTCAGATGGCATTTTAAACACCGTCGTCTTTCAACAAAATGAGGCACCTTGCCATTACACAAATATTGTTCGGGAGTACCTAAATGAACGATTTCCAAATCGATGGGTCGGACGTGGAGGCAACAGGCCCTGGGCGCTCGATCTCCTGACCTAACGCCCTTGGATTTCTTTGCATGGGGCTTTATCAAATCAAACGTCTATCAAACGAGGGTTACAGATCTGCAAGATTTACGTGCTCCTATTGTAACAGCAGTTACCAAAATAATCCGTCATGCTCCAAAATGTGTTCCGCAATGCTGCTGACAGATTCGAACTCTGTAGAGATACTGATGGTTCTCATATAGAATCATATGCTTAAGTATTCATTAAATGTATGCTTTCTATTATATTGTTATTGAATTTTACCCTTTTTGCTACGTTTTCACTGAAATAGATAGGGACTTTATAAACACCGTGTATATATATATATATATATATATATATATATATATATATATATATATATATATATATATATATACAGGGTGTCCCATAAGTCCGGCATCATAGGAAAAATAATAAAAAAAGGCAAAACAAAAGCTTTTATTTACAGAATGTGCTCAATATGTCCTCCATTGTTTTCAATACACAAATTCAGACGTGATACCCAGTCAGCAAGCACACGGTGAATGATGTCAGGAGTATTGGTGTTACATGCCCCAATAATGCGCTGCCGCAAATGTTCAACACTCCTAATTTTCTCTGCGTATACCAGCGCTTTCAAGTGGCCCCAGAGATAAAAATCTAGTGGCGTGAGATCCGGGCTTCTAGCTGGCCATTCCACTGGCCCTCGACGTCCTATCCAATGACCAGGGAATTGTTGGTACAGGTATTCCCTTACTTGGGTGCTGTAATGTGCAGGAGCGCCGTCTTGCTGGAACCATGTTGGGAAATTTCCTTCTTCGTTCAAGACACTGAGAAATGCTTCTTCCTTGAGTATACGTAGGTAGGTGCCTCCAGTGACATGTTCATCGAAAAAGAGGGGGCCTATGATGCGATCCTTCCAAATGCCACACCATATCATCACCCGAGATGCATCTTGTTCCTTTGAAGAGGTATACCAGTGAGGGTTGTTTTGAGACCAGTAGCGTGTGTTCTGTCGATTTACCTCACCATTTCCATAAAAAACAGCCTCGTCACTGAACAGAATGGTGGACGGGAAATTAGCGTCCCGAGCATAAGAAAAATATGAATTATGGTTTGTAGAAATAGAAAAATATGAATTTCTCCTATGATGCCGGACTTATGGGACACCCTGTATATATATATATATATATATATATATATATATATTATATTATATACCGGGTGGACGAAAAAAACCTGGACATTTTTGTTTTTCCTACAAATTTCAAACTATCATAGTTAAGCTAATACACCCAAATTAGTACAATATGTAGCCAATAGAATGGTTATCATGTGCTGAAAACCTCAGTTAATTATCTTTGGCTGTTTCTTAATTATACAAAATTTAACTTGACGAAACAGTGAGAGTTTGTGAAGCTGACTACGCCCTTGGATGTGTCAGATGTTCGCTACAAAACAAGCAGTTTTCGCATGCGCACCTAAGACAATGAAAAGTGGCCATATGGTGAATTGGTAGGTTAGCAGTCAGATTTCTTTAAAAAGTGTTGGCTGAAGTAATGTCATTGAACACCTCGGAGAACTTTTACCGGAATGCCAAGACTTGCACCCGAACGAAGATTTTATTTTTGTTCAAGACAATGCACCATTTCATTCAGCCAAGGCAACCCAAGAATTTTTGATGGCGTACATTCCTGAATTCATAAAAAGTGAAGAATGACCACCAAATTCTCCTGACTTAAATCCTCTGGATTACTTCGTGTGGAAAGAGCTGAAGTCATTGGTGTACCATGGTCGCAGGGAACCATTTTCAAACCTGGAGCACTTAGACAAAGAAGTGAGGCTGTTTGGTCTATGGTGTCCCAAGACAAAATCAAGTCATCCATAGATCAGTGGAAAAGGAGAGTAATGGCCGTAATCAAGAAAATGGGGGGGGGGGGGCAATACAACATCGATTTTGAAAAATAATGGGAATTACGAAAAACTGGTTTAAGACATGAAAAATATATTTATTTCAAAGTAAGTGCCACAAAGAATTAGTGCTATTTATTTATCTGTCTCCACATGGCGACCATCAGTGTCTCTACAGAGCTCAAAGCGATATGTTGTTTCCCGGAACACACTTTCCAGCATTTGAGGTGTTATTTTCTGAATTGCATCGGTAATACGATTTCGAAGTTCGGCTAGATCACTAATTCTTCTACCAGTGTACACCTTAGACTTAATGAAAACCCCAGGCGAAAAAATCTAATGGTGTTAAATCGGTGAACGTGCTGCCCATGGTTGTGTTCCTCCACGACCAATCCAGCGACCGGGAAGCGTCTGTCAAGATAATCACGTACAATTATTGCATAATGGCACGGTGCTCCATCCTGCTGAAAAACTACTGTGTCAAGAATGCCATCTGTAAGAAGTTGAGGTTCGAGGAATTGTTCAAGCATGTCAAGATAATAAACCAATTAACTTTTTTTAAATACACAAATTTGCACCAGAAGTACATATCTTTATGCCAGCGTAGCATTTTTTTAAAAAACATCTAATGTCACTGAAATAGATAGTGACTTTTGAGACACCCTGTATATGAGTTCCATTGAAATTTTTAGCACATGATAACTATACTATTGGCTACATCTTGTACTAATTTGGGTGTATTAGCTTCACTAGTTTGAAATTTGTACGAAAAACAAAAGTGTTCAGGTTTTTTCATCCACCCGGTATATATATATATATATATATATATATATATATATATATATATATATAATATAATATGATTAGGTCCCGCGTCTTAAGGTACCTAAGCGCCAAAATTAAAATTCGCCACAAATCGCCTCCAAAGTCAGCAATATTCTGGCAATAGTATCTCTGTTATTAATTGAGCTAGAACGTTCATTTTTTATTAAATTAGAGTTCTAAGTATGCTAATGAAAAGGTTGATGAGTTTTTGGAATAGATTTTCATATTTTATATTTTATATATATATTTTTAAATTTTTTGATTTTCTTATTACCGAATTTGGGTTGCGATTTCTGGCACAGAATGAGGTGAAAAAAAGTAGTTCGCTTCATTAGGTTTTCAACCATACTTCTAGTGTCGTAAGTTCATTATAACCCAAACCACGCGATAGAGGAAGGGTGAAAATAGTGATATCCATCAAAAACACGTTTTCCCCTGTGGTGGCGCTTAGGTACCTTAAGACGCGCGACCCCTCATATATATATTATATATATATATATTATATATATATATATATATATATATATATACATTTACAGGGTGTCCCAGGAGGAAATGTCAAGAATGCACCATTTCACTTTTTGGGTATTTCTAAGTAGAAAGTATTATATCAATATGGGTCTGATTCCCAACCGTTACCGAGATACAGGCCTCTACATTTGGATAATTAGAACATAATAAAAAGGCGATCTTAGATGCTATTTAATGACACTTGTGGTTTACAAAAAGTACAAACATACAATACACTATTGCACTTATTGCAGAATGGTTTCAAAGTGATCCCCCTCCTTCTTCAATGCACGCGGCGAGCCTCCGATCTATCGAGTCTTGCCAAGGAAAACGCGGAAGTTCATTTCTGAGGTTTATGAACGCATCTTGTATACGTAAAATCAACTGCTCCCTAGTTTCGGGCTTACCCCGCTGATAAACGTTACTCTTTAAGAACCCCCAGACAAAAAAATCTAGCGGAGATAAGTCAGGCGAACGAGGGGGGGCCATGCCACAGGTCCTCCACGTTCAATCCACCTTCCGGGAAACCGTAGAGGCCTGTATCTCGGTAACGGTTGGGAATCAGGTACATGTCGATATAATACTTTCTACTTAGAAATACCCAAAGAGTCAAATGGTGCATTCTTGACATTTCCTCCTGAGACACCCTGTATATATATATACACATCATATATGACATATTAAACAATTGAATTACTTTCTATTTTTACTGAATTTTACAAACAGTGACTTCTCAAACAATTCATCAGACATTCTGTTTTTCTTTGAAGAAAAGAGATTTCCAGCTATGCTAAAAAGTCTCTCAACCGGAGCGCTTGATGGCAGTGTTGTGTTGTATTTTATGAACAGTTCTTTTATCAAAGGATACATGTGTAATTGTTGAATGTCTGATGAATTATTTGCCAAATAATTAGATAATTCTTGACGAGGTTTGTTCTCAGTCTCACAAATTTTTCGTTTCTTAAAACTAAGGAACTCGTCCTCTTCCTCACTGCTTGTCTCATTGCTTTGTGGTGTAGATAGTTCTTCCATTTCAGTCTCCAAGCAAGCCTTGGCCCCAGACTTCCGTGGCACTGGATACCGCGACTCTGGGAGTGGGATTCGGGGATGGGGAGGGGAGAAGATGGAGAGGGGAGGGGAAAGATCACTGACTGAGTCTATGATAAAGTATCGCGTTACTGACACTTATTTCTATCGTATCTTGTATCGCGATACGATACAAGGTACAGAAAATGTATCGCGATACTAAAGATGACATTAGAAATGTCGAAAGCTCTGCATATTAAATGTTTGTATATGGACTACTTTTGTTGTTCCTTATTCGACTAAGGTTTCCACCTCAAAAAAAAAATTTCTGTCTCTGTCTGTCTGTCTGTCTCTCTCTCTCCTCTATATATATATATATATATATATATATATATATATGGGTGGGTGTGCAATGTTACCTGTTTTTCGGCAACAGATAAGGACTTCGATTTGGCAAAGCCTTTCTTTGACGACTGTTTGAAGGGGAACGCTGGACGGATTGAGGTCGGATGTAAAATGTGAACCCAGTGTTTTCCCCCTGTACATTCCTGATTGTTGTATGCCACGCATTTGTCGTGTAACTGCAATAATAATAATAATCATAAATTTTCGATAAACTTTTCCGCTGGGAAAAAAATAAGACTTATTCACAAGAGTGCATGATTGTTCCTTACTCTAATCTGGCACCATCTGCATTGCAATCCCGTCATACCGAGGATGGTTTTGTTGCACCTGGCACACCTCCCGTAGCAGTTGCCTTCCACCCAATGATGGGCCATTATTTTTACGGTTGTTTTTGCTCTTAAATAGGTTTTGACGCAAGTCTGGGGTGCCCACTGTACGCACGGTTCATGAACTGTATATTTGCAGTCTGAAAGAAAACAACAACTCTTCAGTGATTTGAAATGGTAGTTTCAGCTCGCCTCTCTTACTAGAGGCAAAGCTGCTAAAATAAGCCTAACATATTCACCGTAATTAAATAAGTATTTGGAATTGATTGTGATTTAACCAAAACAAGAGGAGGAAAAGTAACGTGAATTAGTGATACTCTCTCAAAACTGGTTAGTTAAAATTAACTTGGGTAGTACAAATACCACGTATGAAAAGTAGATTATTTTAACCCTTCATTAATCGTGGGGAAAGATATAACATTAACAGTTTCTTACATTGCGTCGGATCATATTGACCCCACGTGACTAATGTAATGTTAAGTTCTCAGTACTTTAAAAAACTGAAAATGTATAAGTCAAATGAAAATAAAAATTGTGTCATCCTACGTAATAAATAATAACAAATCCTAATAAATTGAAAATAAGCTAACCTTGCATAGGAGTTATTTGGACTACCCAAGTTTGTTAACTTTAACTCCAGTTTTGAGAGTGAGTCGTCAATGTTTTTTTTTCCTTTCCTAGCAAACAAAAATCTATTTGCTGTAGTAGCCTATTCGTTCAGAAACGTTTCTATAGTGTCTAGAAACGACAACTGTTTCGAGGGATATTACACACGGGTAAAAATTTATGTCAAGACAAGGACATTGATTATATTGGGTAAAACAATATTACAAGAATTATTTACCAAGTTAAAAGAAGGTGAACTGTGAGGAGAAGGAGGATATTGTTGACACCAGTCGACCAGGGTAGTACTCCGGGGGGGGGGGGGAGACGTTTGACAGGAGACAGGGAGTGCTGGAACTCCCGTTTCTCCTGTTACTGTCCTCTTTAGTTGGTCTTTTTCCGTGTCTCATCTACCCTGTGAGCAGTCCAGCATGCCCTCAAACACGCACTTCTCCCTCTATTCCTCATTACAAATACATGCATCTTACACATTACACAAACTTTTCAAAATTTACAAAAAAAAAAAGCATCGTTGAGCCTTGAAGACCTTGACTTCATTTTTCACCTTCTATGGAGGGGGCATTTTTGTGGGCGCTCGCCCTTTGCCCCTCCTTCTTATATATAAAAAAGAATATATAAAGTTTGACTAGGAAGATTTTGAATAAGTAATCTCCGATGAAGGCTTCGATTTTGATAAAATTTACAAATTAAATTTTAAATTTTAATGTGAATGTATCTTGAAACAGTGTTGGGATCCGGGGTGTGTGCCTGTAGGGGGTGGTGGAGAAATTCCGCCCATGAGGAAATCAATTCCTCCTGGCAAATTGCATGCAGAAAAATAATCTAAAATCTTGTTTACCTTACATAAGCGAAAAAAATGTGTACGTGTTATCGTACCTCACAAAGCATGCAACAAAATACGAGCAAAAAAAAAAAAATTAAACAAAAGTTTAGCAACAAATTTCTTTTCCTGTGTTGAGTTAGATTGTGAATTTCGCAAGCAGGGTGACCCGATTGGGCATTTTAATACCCACTGGCATATTTGAGTTTTGCCGGGGATGTTTTGTAAAAATTTAGGGAATTTTGATTTGTTTTGTTTTGTAAGTTTCAACCCCCGGTAGTGCTGGGGTGGAGATTCTTCAGGTGATAGATATTCTTCAGGTGAGGACCATGACCTAACAGGTGACCGTAGGATCACCTGAAGATCAGGGCTCCCAGCCTTCTTTAGTTAGCTTTATAAGGCTAACTAACGAAAATATAACGACCTAACCTAACCAATCGTGAAGGGCGTACAGTTGACCTAACGATTGGTTAGGTTAGGTCGTGATATTTTCGTTAGTTAGCCTTATAAGGCTAACTAAAGAAGAATGGAGGCCCTGATTTTCAGGTGCTCCTGACCGTATGTGGCGGCATACTTTGATAAATATTATTCAGACAGGTGACTAGTCAGGCGGCAGTCTTTGATAAATACTATTCAGTTAGGTGACCAACAGATTAGTGACAGGTCATTGTGACGTTAGATGTGACGTTAGATGCATAAATATTATATATGTCGCGGTATATAAATATTATTCAGTCAGTCAGCAGTAGACTAATTGACTTAATGTAGCAAAACTAGTGTGGGAAAGCAATCTATCAGTTGGTCATCAGTTGAACTGAGCTTATATAATGTGTTTGTTATTTGTATGCATAAACTATTGTACTATATCTATTTCTATAACTAAAAATAGGCCAAACTAGAGACGAATACCACCTGGTATACTGATAACTAGCTACTAGCGTCGATAATTTTGTTTTTTGCCCGTCGTAAATTCTAACATATAAACTTCTAAATAATACGATTTGAAATGAATATATAACATCGGATGCAAACAATAATTATGTTAATATCGGCATTATAACAGATGTAAATTGTTATATTGTTTGCAAATAATTTTTTCGGTCTTTTTCATTTACTTTAATAATATAAAGTATTATACATATAACTTTAAAAATTTCTGATAATGGATAATATCAGGTGCACATATACTCTTGAATCAAATTACATACAGTATATACATGTTGAAATATCAGGTGCAAATATATTCTGAATATTATCGTTATTATATTATTATCGTATATATAATTATATAGTAATGACATGATACAAACTTCATACCTATAGGCCTACCGTACATCAGAAACATCATATACAGTACATTCATATACAGTACAAGCTACAATTACATTAATGATCTTTGGTAGACTTTAAGACCACGATTTCTTATTGTCAAGATACATAAAAATACAAAACTTAAAAAAAAATAAGGCATCTCCAAATGTAGCTCCGTTTGCAATGCTTGCTCGAGTCGCTAATAATCGTAGCCGTTCAGAAATTATACGATCAACACTCAGTGAGTTAGTACAATCTTGAAATATTTTGCTAGATCATCTTCACATCATAACTTTCCATATTATCATAAATACTTGAAATATTGCGGTATATTAAAATGAGAAATAAGAACGGCATGAAATGAAAAATAAAAAGTTACTGGTCTAATATATGATGCCCAGGAAATCTTGTACTGGCAACTGTGTCTGACTGTGTGACCCGGCAAGTGTAAACACACAGCGTGTCGGTGTTGTAGTGTGGCCGCGTGTGATAGATGAACGTGCTTAATGCTTAATAATTCCCTTTTATTAGGTAAGTGAAGTGAGCTATGTCTTTGTTTATTAATTTTGAGTAAAATCTTGCTTTTCCTTATGGATTTCAAAAAAAGAAGAGATACAGGCTAGTTTGAGGCTACGGTAGGTTACCTTTGGAAGCTTTAGGCCTAGGCTAGGCTAGATTGTTGAGCCTTACCAAAGCATGGAGGAGCTTATTCATTAAAGATTTCGAAGTGAGTATCTGCACCCAGAGATACAAATCCGCATTCGTTATTTGCATCCGAATATCACACCTCTGGGTGCAAATACCTTCAGCCTAACAATCTTAAGGCCTCAGCCTCGACGAGGCCTTTGAAAAATGTATGTCCTCGGTCTCGACCTCGGCCTCGTGAATTTCTGAAGGCCTCGGCTTCGTCCCCATGCCTGACACACACACACACACACACTGTATATTCAAATTTTTTTTTATTGTCGCTAAAGTGTGGTGACCACAAAAGTTCATAGTATGATGTCACACGCATATATAATTATAATATTATATATATATATATATATATTATATATATATATATATATATATATTTATTTTTTACTTTATATTTTGCATTTATTTTTATACTCTTTCATCAGAACCATCCTCGACGCCTTCCTCCATTACTACATTTCCCATCCTTACCCTTAGCCTTCATGTTTACTCAGGTTAAACCTTTGTTTCCACTTCTCACTCCTATTGTTTACACAGCTGTGCTTCCCCCGCGACAGTCGTTGCCGATAGAATAGACAAACTGAGCGCGTTTAAGGCTCCTGGGCCAGACCAGTTTCTCCCCAGAGTGTTGCGAGAAGTGCGCGACCAGGTGGCTCCCCACCTGGCTACAGTCTTCAACAAATCGTTGGAGATGGTCCAGGTGCCTTGTGACTGGAGGGAAGCCAACGTGACCCCTATCTTTAAGAAAGGGGATCACGAAAGTCCAGGGAACTATCGTCGCATTAGTCTCACTTCAGTTGTAGGTAAATTATTAGAAGGGATAATAGCTGATAGGATCGTTGACCATTTGGATTCCTACAAGCTGCTTGGGGACTTCCAACATGGGTTTAGACGGCATAGGTCGTGTCTCACCAACTTGCTCGAGTTTTTCCACGTCATGTTGAGTGAGTATGATAAGAGTAGGGCGATTGATTTACTTTATCTCGACTTTCAGAAAGCCTTTGATAAGGTACCTCACCGCCGGCTAATGGCGAAAGTGCGCGCGCTGGGTATCGGTGGGGAAATAGGTAGGTGGATTGAAAACTGGCTGAGGAATAGGCGGCAGAGGGTTGTAATTAACGGGGCTAGTTCGGGTTGGGCCTCGGTCACTAGTGGGATTCCTCAGGGTTCCGTTTTGGGGCCACTGTTGTTTATCATTTACATAAATGATATCGACGGTGGCATCGTCAGTCGGATCGCCAAATTCGCTGATGATACCAAGCTTGGGGCCAATGTTGGGACGCCCGAAGCGATCGAGGAACTGCGTGCGGACCTAGGTAGGATAGGAGAGTGGTTCGAAAAATGGCAAATGCCGTTTAACTTGGGTAAATGCAAAGTGATGCACATTGGTTACGCCAATCCCAAGTCGGACTACTCGATGTTGGGTAGTAATATCGAGGTGACTGATTTAGAAAAGGACTTAGGTGTGCTAATTAGCAGCGACCTTAAGTTTACGAAACAGTGTGTAGAGGTGGAAAAGAAAGCCCAGAAACTATTGGGTTATATCAGGAGGCAATTTCAGTTTTGGAACAAGGAGATTGTGCTCTCACTGTACAATTCCCTTGTTCGGCCGCACCTGGAGTATGCTGTGCAGTTCTGGTCGCCCACCCTCAGGAAAGATATTGAGAGGCTGGAGCGAGTGCAGGCGAGGGCCACAAAGTTAATCCCTTCCGTTAGGCATATGGGCTACAATCGACGGTTACGAGCCCTGAACTTGTTTTCGCTTGAAACTCGGAGGCTGCGCGGTCAACTGATCGAGGTTTTCAAGCTCTTACGTGGGTTCAACGATGTCGATTTTAGAAATATGTTTAGTTTAAATGATAACCCAACTCGCAACAATGGTTGGAAGTTGGATTTGAAATGGTTTAGGACTAGTGTGTGTGGGAATTACTTTACGTATAAGATCTGTGACACATGGAACAGGTTACCTTCGGAAGTTGTGAACAGTTCCTCTGTGGATCAGTTCAAGAAAAGGTTAGACCAAATCTTGCACACTATTTGAGTGTGTACAAAATTTTCCGTGGCACCCGTTGCCATTGGTACCTCCTCGGTATGGTCCGCAAGGCCTTTTGAGGTACTTCTGTTCCTTGTAACTCCCCTTCCACTTCTCTCTTTTCCTTTTTTGCCTTTCTCCCCTTAAACTATTCCCTTTTAACCCTTAGCTCATTGCTCTTGACCCTTATCAAATTCTTTGTTTACACTTATGAATCCCATTGTTTGCACAGTTGCGCT
Organism: Bathynomus jamesi; assembly: GCA_023014485.1. Lineage (NCBI taxonomy): Eukaryota > Metazoa > Arthropoda > Malacostraca > Isopoda > Cirolanidae > Bathynomus > Bathynomus jamesi. Next base: position 263,930 of record JAJOZX010000148.1, read on the forward strand.
TAAAATTTTGTTCTTTTTCCCTCTTTCCTCTCTTTTACCCTTTTATTTCCTCCTCTTTTCCCCTCACCTCCATTTCCAATTAACGGTCGTTTCCTCTCATTTTTCTTCAATTGGCAATCATTGGCACTCCACCACCTCTCTCGGCACTGGCACTAGTACTTGTGGTGGCTTGGTTGGTTGGCTTAGGTCTGAGGTAGGATGGCTTGCTAGGTGGGTACTTTGTGAGCAGTACCGCACCCCCTAAACCTTCTGGCTTTGGTACTGGCACTCTTTAGCAATCCCCCTACCTCCTTAGAATATTGCAAGCAATTGCACTCTAACTCGATGTTCACATACTGAATAACCTATATTAATAATAATAGATACTACTACTACGACATTCTGATAGACCAACCATCCCTGTATTTTAACAAGCGAAAGTGATTAAAAAATTGAAAATATAAAATACACAAGGGTACTTCAATAAGTATCCGCACTTTTTATTTTAGTGATAATATAGTATATATAATATATACTCCCCCGCAAGGGGGTTCTAAGCTCGTGCTCTTGAGTGCTCTTTGTGCTCGTTTGTACGTGCTTGTTCCTGGAGGTTTCACGTGCGCCCTCCCGGCCCTAGCACCCAAGGATGATGGGGCTCGACCCTGCAGTCCTTGTCATCCTTGGTCTTTTTCCACTTCGACTGTCCCCTCCACCCTTTCTTTTTCCTCTGTCTTTCCTCTCACTTTTTCTTTGTTTTTCCGCTGAGATATGCCCTTTAAGTAGAGGCGAATCGGTTCTTCCTGAACTAAAAAAAAAAAAAAAAAAAAATAATATATACTCGTAATAACGAGCCAAACTCAGATCTATAGGCTTATTTAGGTTAGCAACAGTATAGGCTTATTTAGGCTACTCGTAGCTGTCACATATCGTACGAGTAGTGAGCATGGCTGCGCCGCTTTCAATTTGTACTCTGGAAGAACAGAGATCCGTGGTTCGTATTTTGTGGGCAGAAGGTGTGAAAGGAGCTGAAATTCACATGCTTTTATGTGCTCAGTATGGGAATAATGCGTTACCACGGCGAAGTGTGTACGAGTGGATTCAAATGTTCAAGGAAGGTCGGACATATGTGACAGATGCTCAGCGCTCAGGACGACCGTCAACATCAACCAGTGGTGACAAGCAGGAAGAAGCCAGAGCCATGATTTTCGATGACAGAAGATTAACAATAAAAGAAATTGCATCTTCATTCGACATCAGTCAAGGGTCAGCCTATTTTTGCAAGATGGGTGCCCAAACAGTTGACAGAAGAGCACAAGCGTAATCGTATTCACGTCTGCTCTCGTCTTTTGGCGCGGTATCATAATGAAGGTGAAAATTTTTTGGAGCGCATTATCATAGAGATGAAACCTGGATCCATCACTATGAACCAGAAAGCAAACGACAGAGCATGCAATGGAAGCATCCAACATCTCCCGTTGCAAGGAAGTTCAAAGCGCAGCCGTCAGTAGGTAAAGTTATGCTAACACTGTTTTGAGATACATGAGGCCCTATCCTTGAACATTATCTAGAGCGTGGAACTACGGTAACAAGTGCATCTTATTCTGACATGCTTCGGAATGAGTTAAAACAAGCAATTCGCACAAAAGAGAGAGAGATTGTCGGAAGGTGTTATTCTGTTACACGACAATGCGCGCCCTCATACCGCTGCACAGACTAGAAAATGCCTTCAAGAACTTAAATTTGAAGTTGTCGACCATCCAGCCTACAGTCCAGACCTGGCACCTTCGGATTTTTCCCTGTTTGGACCACTAAAAGACGCTTTGAGAGGTCAGCGATTCCAAAGCGATGACGACCTGAAGGAAGCGCTGCATGACTGGCTACGCACACAGCCAAAAACATTCTTTTGTGATGGCATTAGGAGGCTTGTAGATTGCGGGACTAAGTGTATTGAGAAACAGGGAGACTATGTTGAGAAGTGATGTGTTTATAATCTATCAGATGTGAAAATAAAATTGTGAAAATAAAAAGTGCAGATACTTATTGAATTACCCTCGTATAACCTGTTGGACTTCTAGATAAAATATGAACACGGACAAAAATTCATATATATACTGTATATATATATATTTTAACTGCAAACAACACAGTATAATTAATGTAAAGAACGACGCTTGTATAGAAGAACGTTCCGCACAAGATGAGGAGGGAGAACGAACAAATGAAAAATGAGGTAACCACCCGGGAATCGAACCCGGGATCTTCCGATTGCCAGTCAGATATGCTATCCACTACGCCATGGGCCTCGATTGATCAGAAGTCGTAATTCTCCTACATACGAGCAGAAACCAATGCCCTGAGGGGGCACCTCACGCATGCCGCACATATATACATTTTAACTGCAAACAACACACAGTATAATTAATGTAAAGAACGACGCTTGTATAGAAGAACGTTCCGCACAAGATGAGGAGGGAGAACGAACAAATGAAAAATTAGGTAACCACCCGGGAATCGAACCCGGGATCTTCCGATTGCCGGTCAGATATGCTATCCACTACACCATGGGCCTCGATTGATCAGAAGTCGTAATTCTCCTACATACGAGCAGAAACCAATGTGTGTTGTTTGTAGTTAAAATGTATATATGTGCGGCATGCGGGAGGTGTCCCCTCAGGGCATTGGTTCTGCTCGTATGTAGGAGAATTACGACTTCTGATCAATCGAGGCCCATGATGTAGTGGATAGCATATCTGACCGGCAATCGGAAGATCCCAGGTTCGATTCCCGGGTGGTTACCTCATTTTTCATTTGTTCGTTGTCCCTCCTCATCTTGTGCGGAAGGTTCTTCTATACAAGCGTCGTTCTTTACATATATATAAAAATATATATACATTGGGTGTTTCCTAACGGGTCTGCCATACTTTGGGGGTGATTTGAGGGATGATATCGAAGAAAAAGTTAATACAACATAGGTGCTATTTCCGACCGTTCTGGAGCTACGGACGTTTTAAGATGTGCAAACAACAAATCCCTACTTGTGTGTAATTCGATAGATGGCAGCACTGGTGGTAGTTTCAGTTAACGAAGTTACCACTACTAATCCTCAATTTTTTTTCTTGGTTCTGATTTGTGATGCGAGACACTGTTGCGCTAAGGTGAACAATCAAAATGAATCAACAGTTCACACCCGCTGAATACGCTGATATCCATTTCATTTATGGATTCTGTGATGGTAACAGCAGAGCGGCAATTGAGGAATATCGAAGACGTTTTCCGAACCGCCGAATACCGAACAGGCAAGTGTTTAGTAACACACACCAGCGATTAAGGGAAACAGGGACAACTGTTCCACGTAGCCAAGAACATGTACTGTAGTACGACGGCCTGTTGCTGTGGAGGAGCGCATACTGAACCTAGTACAACGTAGCCCAACTACCAGTGTTCGAAGGATTTCTAGACGAATTGGTGAATCCACATCGTATGTTGGCGAACCATACATGATGAGGGTTTGTATCCCTATCATTTGCAACGTGTGCAAGTTTTTCAACCGGATGATTACGATTATTTTGCCAGTGGATGGTTATGCATCGCCAAATTCTTAATCGCATACTGTTTAGAGATGAAGCACAATTCATTCGGGATGGAATTAACAATGGACGAGATTCCCACTTGTGGTCCGCCGATAATCCCCACGGTATCGTTGAAGGAAACTTTCAACATCGATTCTCGGTGAATGTTTGGTGCGGTATAATTGGAAATCAGCTGATTGGGCGGTTCGTTTCGGAACAACGATTAACTGCTGATATTTATCTGAACTTCCTGACGAACGAATTGCCACTTTTGATGGAGGACTTGTCCTTGGAGGAATCGTTGGATTGGTCGTGCTGGTTCAATATCGTGGCCCCGATTTCTTTTTATTGGGTCTTATGAAAGAGATGGTCTACAAGACCAAAGTGCAAACGAGAGAGGAACTCTTGCGTCGGATTATGGATGCAGCTGCTTACATCCGAGAACACCCCGAAATGATTCAATGGGCAGTGGATTCTTGTTTGGAATGAACAAGGCTGTGCACTGAAAACCGAGGCGGATATTTTGAACATTTATATGGTGTATCTCATAAAATGTACCAACAAATACATCAGATTAATACTATCGTTTATTTTTTCTGTGCACTTTAAAACGTCTATAGCTCCGCAACGGTTGGAAATAGCACCGATGTCGTATTAACTTATACAACTGGATATCATTCCCAAAATCACCCCGGAAAGTATGGCAGACCGGGTGTGGAACACCCTGTATATATACATAGTGGCGGATCTAGGATTTTCGTTTGGGGAGGGAGTGCTTGGGTCCGGATGAAGTTCTGAACCAAGCTTAAATATTATGCAATCATTCACCTAAAAGTACTTGGTAATAAGATTAATGTTCAACGATTACCAATTTATTAGGAACACTCAATCAAAACCAGAAACATTTCACAATAGAAATAATATACAGCCACTTTCTAGACGACTGTCCAATAGGTCGGGTCGAAAATGGGAATTTTTTTTTCTTAAAAAGTACACTATGTAAGAAGTTTCATTTTATCATAACAAAATATTAAAATATCAAGCATGTGCTACCCTTGCTACCCCTACCACATACCCCCCTTTTTTACCCTCATATTTGCATATATTTAAATGGGAAAAAAATGTTATTTCTTAAAAAGTACACAATGTGAGATGGTTTTTCTTATCACTTTAACAAAATATTGAAAAAATCAAGCATGTACTACCCTACTACCCCTATCACATGCCCCTCCTCCCTTTTTTACCCTCATATTTGCATGTATTTAAGTGGGAAAAAATGTTATTTCTTAAAGTATACACTATGTGAGGTTTTTTATCACTTTAACAAACTATAAAAAATTCAAGCATGTTCTAACCTACTACAGTAGCATGGGCGCAAATGGAGAGAGTGCAATGCAATTGAAAATGTTGATCAATGTTGCATACGTTATGCAACAAAGGGGGAGTGGGAATGTTGCAAGATGTTATGCAACAAAGGGGGAGCGGAAATGTTGCGAGAGCAACAAGGGGTAGGCAACTTGGAGGCGGAGTTATCCCCCAAGAGAAAGAGAGAGGAGAAGGAGAGAGAGGAAGAGAGGTGTTCGCCTGACAGGAGCCAAGCGCATATTAATACTTCAGCCGAGCGGCCGTTGTCTTAATATGTTCCTAATCAGCCAGCTGGCTTAATCAGCCATCTGGCTTATCTGGCTAAGCTGCCAGATTGCGCTATTTATTTAATTAAAGCATATATTCTGGCTTAACCAGCCAGTTGACTTATCTGGCTGAACTGCCAGATTGCGCAATTTATTTAATTAAAGCATATATTCGGGCTTATCCAGCCAGTTGACTTAGAAGGCGTAAATGGCTTGTTCAGGTGTACATTATTGAGTTGCCAGATTGCGGTAATTTATTTAATTAAAGCACATATTCTGACTTAACCAGCCAGTTGACTTAGAAGGCGTAATTGACTAGCTCAGGTGTACAATTTAGGGTGGATCACTTTTCACTTTTTTTAAAAAATTATAGCTGGTCAAAGTTTTTCCCATGATTTGGTTCAGTGGAAGTACACTGACACCATTTTTACCAAAATCGATCAATATTTAGGGGTCGCGCATCGACCTTGAAAATTTCAATTTTGGAAATTTGGCCAAATTGACAATTTTTTACTGAATAAAGATAAATCATCAAATGACCATATTTTCTGAATCCTCTCATATACTTACCAAGTTGATCGGACAAGTGGTTTAGAAGTTACACTCACCTAGAAATAACATTCAAATTTAAAATACCGTATTTGTCCCCCGTTATGGACGTAATCATAGCATCAGTAAAATCCCAATTACACACACATGCTATTTCTATGACCAATATTATTACTAATCACAGTTTGCTTTTTACAGATCAACTGTGTCAATTGATTCTTGTTTGATAAGTCTAGACTTTAGTACAATGGATAAACTGTTAACAACCAGGAGTGGGAAGACAAAGTTACTTATTCTGGAAAAGAGAAAGCAGCAACAACAGCACCACCTTCTCTAAGGTCAGCCACAGACGTCTTCTTAATTGGTCAGCCATCTTCCTCGATCGGTGGTGCCAAATTGCCAACCACTCATCAAGTTCTCCAATACTTCTTCTATGCCAAGCAGGAAACTACTGACAGGAAGGCCGCCGTAAAAGACACGGTGGCCAATGTTCTGGCATTTTGGAACATGGCACGTATAAAGACGATCACGAGGCGTAACTGCGAAAGAAAACTGGAGTTACTGTGAGAAGAGTGGCGCTCGCTGCAGAAGAGCAAGATGAGAGACAGTGACGCGGGAAATGGCAGGGAGAAGTTTTCAGAAAATCTGAACAAGCTCTGGGACATCGGAGCTCCCGATGCTATTGAAGAGATACAGAAAAGTCGACTGCTCTCAGACAACAACAAACAAGAAGATATTAAATTTTATGACGATCAACGGGGCCTGCGCCAGGCAACAATGAGTGGGAATGATAAAGTGTTCGTTGTCAAGAGAAAACGGCAACTCTCAAGACAACAATCTCGTGATGAGCCAGGCACCTCAAAAACGAAATTAGGAACCGAAGCTGAGAGCGACGATGAATCTATAGAAAGCAGATCATCGAGCAACTCCGAATCACAGCTAGAACCACCATACCGACAGCCGAGAGAATCAACTGTATCAATCAGCCTTCCTCACCGCATCCTCAATGCACCGGCTGTTATTGAAGTGGCTGATCGCTTCCGGATGTCCAATAATCAGGTGTGTATATATCAGTAATGATCTTTCCTTGACAAAGATATAATAGACGTAACGACGGAAAATTTAGTGATTATTTTGTCACATAAAAACCATACGCATCCTTGTCAATTTCCTTTCAATTTCGCACATAGGTGGCAAGTGTCGTGGCGGCAGTCCTACGTTCGGCAGATCCGCCCGCAGACCTGGACAAATTCAGTATCTCGAAGGACACGTCTCGTCGTGGAAGAGTGGCACATCGTTGTGAAGTGTCGACAGCTGTGCATAAATCCTTCGTATCTCCGAGGCATGCTGTCGTCCACTGGGACGGTAAAGTAATCAATCAAGGTCAGTTTTGCCCTCACCGTGGACGACAGTGAATTAACATGTTCCAGTGACGACAGTGGATTGACATATTCCAGTGGACGATAATGGATTGACATGTATGACATACGTTTCAGGACTCTCTTGGATCATTGGAGCACCGCCAGGCGATTCTCATCTCCGGAGCTCCCCAATGCACAGAAGGAAAGTTGCTGACGGCACCGGTCTGTCCCAGGCCCAGGCGACCTTTCGTGCTCTTAAAGACTGGGGATGCGAGAACAATGTGATTGGACTGTGCTTCGACACAACTTCCTCCAATACGGGGAGGGTGCAGGGTGCGGTGGTCCGGCTGGAGAACATGCTTGGTAAACCACTCTTCCAGCTGGGCTGTCGCCATCACGTTATGGAGCTCATCGTGGGGGCAGTGGTCATCACCGCGTTTGGAAGAACTACAGCACCAACTGAACCTTTGTTCCAGTATCTGAGGAGAAGGTGAATTTCAAGTCTAAGGCGCATTTGTTTTCTCCAATGATTTTTTGCCTTCAGAGCAATTGAGATATCAGCGTCCTTCTACTAATGATGTTAATAGCAGTCGAAAAGGGAAACTTCAGTCGTTTTCATGCAATATTTTCATAACTCCCCTTTCAGGTGGGACAAGCTCGACCTCTCGACTTATCGCGAGCTGGAGATCGAGCATTGGCGGAGGTGACGTGGCTGATGGAGCTCCGAGATGAGGCAGTCAAGTTCCTCGGCACCGCTTCTGGTCTTGTCAGAGAAGACTACCGAGAAGTGGCGGAGATTACACTCCTGGTACTCGGGGCCCAGCCACGTCGTGGCACACACTTCATGCGCCCAGGAGCCTACCATCATGCGAGGTGGATGGCCAAGGTTGGTATTTTGAAGTAGAAGTTAAATATTGTATTGCCTTCTGCAAACAGCCATTTGAAGTCCCTACCAGAAAAAAATAAGATAAATAATTTACCATTAAACAAACTTATATGGAGTGGTATCGGTATTTATACATCACAGTGCGTATTCGTTTCAGATCATCTACTACACGAAGCTCCTGATGTTCAGCGGTCAGCTGGAGTTCGACGACGAGCTGGTACAGAAACTTCAGAGAGTGGTACTATTTACTGCACTCCTCTACGCACCTGCCTGGCTGGCGGCTCCTGTCGCAGCTGATGCCCCGCTGAATGACCTTGTGTTGTAACAGCGTCTTCTGCAGTACAGGGCTGTGGATCGCGAGATTGCAGAGGCTTCACTGGCAGTGATCAGGCGGCACTTGTGGTATCTGAGGCCTCAGACCGTCGTTTTCGCCCTCTGCAGTGACAAAGTGGAAGACACTGTGAAGCACGAGATGGCAAAGAAGCTGTGCCGCTTCGCTGTGCCCGAGGACTTCACGTATGACAACGTCTCGGTTGATGACACGACGCGCCTTCCGGACCTGATCGATGAGTCATCGTGGTTCGTGTTCACAGGCCTGCAGGTGTGCGCGTCTACGTGGCTCACTCTGCCGGTGAATAAGTGGGATCAAGATAAGAACTACTGTGATCTGAAGAATGTCATCTCGCATCTGAAAGTTACGAACGACGTGGCAGAGAGAGGAATAAAACTGATAGAAGATTACGCGAACACACTCACAAAAGACGAGTCACAGCTGCAGGGTCTTCTTCAGCTCGTGGAAAAGAGCCGGAAAGAACTCGGTGACTTCAAGAAGTCGTCACTTGCCAAGATGACGTAGCGCAGAGGGAAAGGGAGTTAGCAGAGAGAGTACATGGCGCACGCCTTAAGATGACGTGTGTTCTAACCACGATTCATACAGTCTTTGAACCTAGTTAGGGGCACCGGAGTAAGTGCCTTTAGTGATATCGGTAAACCGTTTTAATACAAAATACATTTGATCATCCCTTATTCGTTTTATCTTATACTAAAAAGCAGACAAAGGCAGACAGCATATGGAGGTACGGGGACAAATACGGTATTTTAAATTTTAATGCTATCTCAAGGTGAGTATAACTTCTAAACCACTTTTCCTATCAACTTGGTAAGTATCTGAGAGGATTTCTTTCACTGAGAGGATTCAGAAAATATGGTCATTTGATGATGTATCTTTATTCAGTAAAAAATTGTCAATTTGGCCAAATTTCCAAAATTGAAATTTTCAAGGTCGATGCGCGACCCCTAAATATTGATCGATTTTGGTAAAAATGGTGTCAGTGTACTTCCACTGAACCAAATCATGGGAAAAACTTTGACCAGCTATAATTTTTTTTAAAAAGTGAAAAGTGATCCACCCTAGACTATACATTATTAGGGTTGCCAGATTGTGCTATCCAGATATTTTTCGACAGTTGGTTTAGAAATCCGTTTTAGAAGGCAGCCATTTACTGTAATTAAATGTCGTGTACAACCAAAAGAATTAAACAAAACACCATTACATCATTCTCTTTATTTACACGAATTAATGGAATAAAAAATCTATAGAAAATAATAATAGCATAAGAAATACGAACAATGAATATATAATCAAAATAAATATACAATGACATATATATGATAAAAAATAATAATAGCATAAGAAATACGAACGAGAAATATATAATCAATAATATACAAAACGTTGTAGTATAACCATCACTAGATTAGTACATGAAATTTATATATATATATATATATATACACACACACACACAGTTATATTAAATAATCAAATATATTGAAAATAATAATATACGAAACGTATAATCAATTGTATATTAGTACAGGAAATATATATATATATATATATGTTAAACACAGACCGTGCATGGAACAAGGAACTCTTCTGGGAAAATTAAATCCACTATAGTCCGAATAAGTAATGGTAAATGACAAATACCATAGTTTTTCTTTTTCATGATGCTAGCCCGACGTGGGCAACGGGTCTCTCGCAAAGAGATCCCATAAATATAGCTTCCCTCACCAGCCTTGTTCCATGCACGGTCTGTGTTTAACATATACATTTCTCAGGGGACCATTCTGAGTTTGTGTATATATATAATATATATATATATATATATGTATAGAAACGACGTAAGTATAGAGGAGTGTTCTCCACACGAGGAAGAGAAATAACGAACAAATGAAAAATGAGGTAACCGCCCGTGAATCGAACCCAGGATCTTCCGATTGCCGGTCAGATATGCTATCCACTACACCACGGGCCTCGACCAGTCAGAAGTCGTAATTCTCCTACATATGGCAGAAACCTCTTTTTTCATTTGTTCGTTATTTCTCTTCCTTCGTGTGCAGAACACTCCTCTATACTTACGTCGTTTCTATACATTAATATACTGCGTGGTCATTGCAGTTAAATGTACATATTCACGATTTGCGAGGGTGCCCTCTCAAGGCATTGGTTTCTGCCCTATGTAGGAGAATTACGACTTCTGACTGGTCGAGGCCCGTGGTGTAGTGGATAGCATATCTGACCGGCAATCGGAAGATCCTGGGTTCGATTCCCGGGCGGTTACCTCATTTTTCATTTGTTCGTTATTTCTCTTCCTCGTGTGCAGAACACTCCTCTATACTTACCTCGTTTCTATACATTAATATACTGCGTGGTCATTGCAGTTAAATGTACATATTCACGATTTGCGAGGGTGCCCTCTCAAGGCATTGGTTTCTGCCCTATGTAGGAGAATTACGACTTCTGACTGGTCGAGGCCCGTGGTGTAGTGGATAGCATATCTGACCGGCAATCAGAAGATCCTGGGTTCGATTCCCGGGCGGTTGCCTCATTTTTAATTTGTTCGTTATTTCTCTTCCTCGTGTGCAGAACACTCCTCTATACTTACGTCGTTTCTATACATTAATATACTGCGTGGTCATTGCAGTTAAATGTATATATATATATATATATATATATATATATATATATATATACAGGGTGTCCGAGAATTCTGTACAAGTTTTGGCTGTTATTAAAAGTCAACCATGAAGTGTAGAAATTCCAGTGTTGTCCCATTTTACAGAGAATCTCATTAAGTTTTTTCTGATACCAAGTTTTGACAAGTTTTTTAGAAATTCTAGTGTGTCCGAAAATTATCTGTACAATTTCATCTTTTAATAAAATTCTTGATAACACACGTAAAATTCTTAAACAAGATTATTTAGAATCTGTATTTTCAAAAGTTTCTTTTATTATAGTAACGTTGTTACAAACATTCGATATGTGCACCATCTGTGATTCGCAAAACATCCAATCGATAATCCAAATGTTGCCATGTACGCTACAGCATTAGGGTGTGTCGAATTTTTCAACTTTCAAATTCCAAATATGAGGGGTGCTAAAAAGTTGCAGCATGACTTAGGAATTCTAAAGATATTTTTGTTAATTTAATATAATTTAGTTTTGCTTGGTAAGAAGCTACATAAAATAGTGACTTTTTTGACTTTTTTGTGGAATTATATAATAATTATTATATTAATAATTATATATGCTGTATATATAATGCACTGCTGTTTTTGCTTATTTCACAGGTTGAAACATATTCATCAGTGTGCTGAAGATTACTTGTCCGTCAGTGCTACCATCCTAACCAGTGGGAATTGACCTACAATGGCTTCTAAAAGGAGGACAAGACTGGGACATTCACACATATGAGCAACCTAATTGGAACTGGTAGAGAGTTGTTGCCCTCTGAACTCCCAACTCTGCGAGACGTTCTGAAATATGGGCTACTGCTAAGAGAACAAAGTGGTGAGGATGTGAGAAACTACCCAGCAGCCAGTCTTGCAAAGGACATTTACCCTAAAGTGCTTGAAAAGTGGGAACGAGCAAACAGTTCTTTTGTAGCCCCCGTTGTAAATTCACGAGTCACAATCTTAAACAAGATCCAAGAGAGCTGGGAGCAGGCCAAAAACATATCTCTTCGGAGAGGAAAGCTACATGTCAAAGAGGCTTTCATTGCAAAACTTGACAAGCTTTTTGACATCCTCAGTTGCAAGTGTAAAATTGTTCTCTGCTCTGAATTTGGCTGCCTTGCAGATGCTGGTTGCAAAAACGAAACTCACATTAACTGTACATGCCCTAGGGAGATGAAAATCCCTGTGAAAGAACTTGCTTTCATTAAAGGTCAGAGAGACAAGTCTGGTTCTATTGGACCACATCAGATTGGCTTGCCAGATCAACCTGAGCACAACAGACAAGTCAAAAAGCAGAAGCGGCAAGAAGACGAAAGAAGAAGGCTTGCTGAATATAAGTATAAGCAGACAAGTAAGCAGGATGTTTCAATGCCATCAAATGAAATAATTTTCTCTGATGATGAAAATGAAGAACAAATAGCTGATGCTCAAGATGGAAAGGATGGAAGTTATGAAGTGACATTAGAAATACCAAGCACGTCTTCAACTTCCAATAAAAAGCCAGAGTACAACACATTAGAAATACCTAATGTTGCTATGCATAGCATCAGATATGGTGTTGGCCTGCGTGCCACAGCTGCCATCACCACTGCTGCCTTTATGGATGCTGGCTTGATCACTGAAGAAGACAAGAGACTTGTAGTTGATCACAATAAAGTCAAGAGGGCCCAAGAAAAAGTTATGAGATCCCTGGATCAGGAATTTGATGATCTTTGTAAGAAGGGTGAAATTGACTGCATCTTCTTTGACGGCCGTCAACATACAACTAAAGTTATGCTGAAAGCAGACAATTCAGATCGTCAGTTCCCCAGCATCATCAAAGAAGAGCATTATTCTGTGTGCAGTGAGCCAGGTGGAAGATATCTCTACCACTTCACTCCTGAGAAAGGCTCAACGAGAAAAAAACTTGCTGAAGTTAGTGCTGATAATCTTGTAGATTTCATGAAGAAGAAGGGCATTGATAAAAGCCTGCAGGCCATTGGAGGTGATTCTACAAATGTTAACACTGGCTGGGAGGGTGGTTCCATGCATTGGGTAGAGGTCGAGCTTTGCCGTAAGCTGATCTGGTTGGTTTGTGCCCTCCACACTAACGAGTTACCCCTGCGACACTTGATCACAGCACTGGATGGGAAGACCTTGTCTAACAACAAGTGGACAGGTAACATTGGCAAGATGCTAGACACTGCAACCGAACTTGAAATTGATCCTTCATTCACCAAACTCTCAATTGGAGAGCCTCTTACTTCACTGAGTGACAATGTCGTAAAGGATCTCTCTACTGATCAAGCGTACGGGTATAGGATCACACAGGCCATAAGGACAGGAGAACTTCCCACAGATCTGGCCCTTCTTGAAATTGGTCCAGTGAGCCATTCAAGGTGGTTGACAACAGCAAACAGGCTTTGTCGCATATGGGTTTCAAAACATGGCCTTAAAGGCAAAACCCTCAACAACTTAAGACTGATAGTGGAATACATTGTTGGTGTGTACTACCCCTGTTGGTCAACATCAAAGTAAAATACACTTGGGTGGAAGGCCCACGCCACATCTTGTTTCAGCTGCCGCTAGTTAGGCTGCAAAAGAAGGCTGTAGTGGATGCTGTTTTGCCAACCATCAAGCGCTCAGCATGGTATGCATTCAGCGAAATGATAATCCAGACACTCTTGTGCTCAGATGACAGTGAGGAGAGGAGAGCTGGTGTCCAAAAGATTGTTGACATGAGGGGTGGAGATGATGACACACTTGGAGATCTTTCTGTACGTCCCAGGAAGACACCTTCCATCAACCCCAGTGCTTCTTCCGTGTTGGAGCTGACAGACTGGTCTGACGGGGTATTTGAACCTCCTTTGACATGTAAACTGACTACAGCGGAAGTAAAGAAGTTATTTGACAAGCCTATGCAAGTTCCACAGTGGCCCTGTCATGCTCAGTCAATAGAGAGGTGTGTGAAACAAGTCACAGAGGCAGCAGGCAGGGTGTATACACATGAGAAACGTGAGGGCTATATCAGAGGCCAAGAAGCAAGTCGGCGGTTGATGTCCAAGAACGAATCAAAGCAAAACTTGATGAAACTTGTTGTTTAAATATTTCTTTTTACTGATGTCATTACTTTCTAATGTTGTTTTATGATTACAAGGATATGTTTTATGATTACTAGGATATGTTTTATGCAGAGAAACTTAAATTTTTATAGCATTACCTGGCATTTTGAGAAGCTAAAATTAATAAATGTTGTTTTCCGAGAGCAATTTATGTGCTTTTTAATCAAACGTAGATTTACCAAGCTAAGTGTTGAGCAATCACAAAAATAATAGCAGATTTGAATTCTTCACATCCAAAAACATATTTTTAAAACCCCTCAGTGAAGGAATTGGCAAAAATTAATTTTCACCTCCCAAATTGACACACCCTACTACAGCATATCCACATCAATTCGCTCAATAGCAGCTGTGATTCTTGCTTTTAAATCATTAATGTCTGTCACCCGCGTACAAAAAAGAAAAAACTTGTCAAAACTTGTTATCAGAAAAAACTTAATGAGTTTCTCTGTAAAATAGGAGAACACTGGAATTTCTACACTTCATGGTTGACTTTTAATAACAGCCAAAAATTGTACAGATAATTCTCGGACACCCGGTATATATAAGTAATGTCGTTTTTTAGATCGGAATTTGAAGGACAAAAAAGAACTCAACTGAAATTTTTTAATCTAGTATATATTTTCCATCGGAATCAATGACACTGCCAACGTCCTACAAGCTTTTCAATGCAATTTTTATAAAATTCAGGCGGTTTTGATGCAAAAAACGTACAAAGACTGGTGTGCAGGTCATCTAAAGAAGTATACTGTTTTTAGTCAAGATAGTTTTGCAGACTCCTGAAGAGATGATAATCTGAAGGCGCAAGGTCTAGAGAATATGGAGGATGTGGAAGTTTTTCCCACCCAAGGTCCTCAATTTTTGCAGAAGTGATCCGAGCGGTATGTGGACGTGCGTTGTCGTGGTGGAACACGATTCCTTTCCGATTTACCAAAGAAGGTCTCTTTTCTTCTAGTGCAATGTGGTAAGTTTTCAAATTGTATTACACCACCTTTATCCCACCAAACACTAAGCAACACCTTCCGAGGGTGAAGATTTGGTTTTGGCTGTGGTGTCGCTGGTTCTCCGGCACAAACCCACTGTCGACGGCGCTTAATATTCTGGTACAGAATCTACTTTTCATCACCAGTCACTAAACGGTGCAAAAACGGATCTTGGAGTTTACGGGAATGAAGAGCTGTGCTAATGTTTACCCGCACCCTCAGATTGTCGACCGACAATTCATGTGGCACCCATTTTCCTAACTTAGGCACTTTCTCAAGTTTTTGCAAATGTCGATGGATGGTGGACGGGGATGAATTGAGTTTCTGGGCCAATTCTTCGACAGTTGTTGAACAGTCTTCTTCAAGTGCGGCTTACAGCAGGTCATCATCAAACTCAGCAGGGCGTCCAGAGCGTGCTGCATCTGTCAAACAGCAGTCACCATTCGTAAACTTTTGAAACCATCTTTGACATTTCTTCACATGCAGAATATCGTTGCCATAAACTTCCTGAATGTTTCGCGTTGCTTCAGTAGCACTATTCCCTTTTTTGAACTCGTAAAGCATTATATGCCTGATATGCTCTTCTGATACTGCTATGTTTATGAAGGGTTCACATAAAGCAAAACACACGTCTTCCCTGGTCAAGGTCTGTAAAGTATATAGCGAAACTCGATAGATCTCCTCTTAGATATAACCTTCTGAAAATTTATGCTTAAACCGAGTAGGACTAGTTTAAACTTAATCTATCGTAAAAAATGACATTACTTATGGGATGACCTGATATATATATATATATATATATATATATATATATATATACAGGGCGTCCCAAAAAATGTATACACACTTTAAATACTTATAAAGGCAGTGTTTATTAAAATACATTTCATTTTCAAAATGTAATAGAATCTACAGACATTATTTAATTGTTTTGTCAACGCCTGTTTTCAAACTGACGTCCGTTCTGGTCCAGGCACTGCTGATAACGCGAAGCAATGGAATCGCAAACATCACGAAACATTTCGTTTGGTATTTGTGTGCATTCTCGTTCAATGGCTGCTCTCAATTCAGCGACCGTTGCAGGTTTTATAGCGTAGACTTTGTCTTTTAAGTATCCCCATAAAAAAAGTCTAGTGGTGTGAGGTCTGGTGAACGCGGAGGGTATTCTACGAAACCCCTTCGTCCAATCCACATCCACATCGTGCCAAGTACCACTCGCAATACTCCACTCTTCGGTCCGGATCATCTTCATTAATAGCATGGACTAATCTTGGAATGTAACTTTTCCATTGACAGCGCTTCAAAATGCGTTGGACAGACGATTCTGAAATTCCTACCTCACGACTCGCTTGCCGCACAGATTTTCTTGGACTTTGGTGATACGTTTCCAGTACTCTTTCTTGCTTTGTGGGGCTTGTCGATGTCCGTGGTCTTCCGGAACGCTTCTTGTGGACATTCTGAACAGTTCCATCGGCTTCAAACTTATCTCTAATTCGAGTGATGGTAAGTCGCGTTGGTGGATCTGTTTGAAACTCCCTCCTAAACTGTCTTTGCACTTCAACTGCGTTTTCACACTTCCAGTAGCATTTTAGAATGAATTTCCTTTGTTCAAAGCTTAGTCTGACTGCCATTATTAATTCTAATGGGTTTAACTTGGAAAGAAAGAAACATCAATTGAGCTATCAGCTGTTAAAATGTGTATACATTTTTTGGGGACGCCCTGTATATATATATATATATATATATATATATATAATATATATATATATATATATATATATATATATATATATATATACATACACAATTAAATAAATAAATATACATCAAAATACTTTATGTTCTACGAGTTATATTACCTAATTAAATATATTGAAAATAATAATAATATAGGAAACGTATAATCAATTGCATATTAGTACAGGAAATATATATATTAGTGATGGGACGATTGTCATATTTCATACAATCGCTGTTGCGATTGCGATTGCGATTGTCAGAATTTGAAAATCGCGCGATTGCGATTGCGATTGCGATGTTTTAGCTTTAGCCTCACATAACGCTCATTTATGCTTTAAATATACCTAAACGCGTTACCTACCATAGGGTTAGCTTGATTTTTTAACATTCCAATTTTACATAGAGCAAATAAAGAGGTGTACTTATTGTTATTATTAAACCAATTTTTTATTCTGTTTTCAACTAATTCGCAACCCGTTTTCATTTCTGTTTTTGACTTATTTATTATTTATTTATTATTCCGTATTGTTGTTAGCTAAACTTTCCTTTAAGTACGCATGAAAGAGCAGCTTTCATAGCAACTTTTGTACAGATTTAAATCTTTTGTTCACAATCGCAACAATCGCACTCATTAAATGCGATTGCAATTGCGATTGCGATTGTAAAAAATGTGCGATTTTATCGCGATTGCGATTGCGATTGCGATGCATCGTCCCATCACTAATATATATATATATATATATATACACAATTAAATAAATAAATATACATCAAAATACTTTATGTTCTACGGCGCAAAACGCTAAACTCACACGTAATCGAGCCTACATTCACATCGTTATTACTTTGCACTACACGGTAAAACCGCCCACGCAATACTTCACCGTTCAAGTTATACGGATGCCTATACTCGGCATAAATGGCTTTTATATCGTTTAATACTATTTTTGTGCCCACTTTACATTCGGTTGGCAAGTTATCTTTAAACACGGCTAGAATACAATCAAAAGCACGCACAAAGAGGTCGTCGTTAACCACAACATCACTATTAAATACAAGTTTATAAACACTCCTTTCCAATCGAGGGTTTTTTCTTAACATCCCGAGCTTTTCAATCGTGAACTCTTCTTCACTCTGCATAGCGGCAATTGAAATAATCTTCCAAGTCGTAACGACAGCTATTCATTATATAGAGGTACATCTCTTCTGGGTGAACAGTGTAGGCAAGGTCTGCCCTCTACCGCTCAAGTGCTTTGTACCAAAGTTCAGGATATTTCGAAGAATCTAAACCTTTTAAATATGCAGCCAGCTCTAGACCATTCTTGCCTTGTTCATTCCTACATTCGATAAATCCGTCGAGCAGAGCGGTGTAT
Source organism: Bathynomus jamesi (assembly GCA_023014485.1). Lineage (NCBI taxonomy): Eukaryota > Metazoa > Arthropoda > Malacostraca > Isopoda > Cirolanidae > Bathynomus > Bathynomus jamesi. Next base: position 282,120 of record JAJOZX010000148.1, read on the forward strand.
GCGTATTCAAGAACCGTATCAAAATAAATCATATCCGTAACACGAGCGTCTAATATAGGCTTCAGCTTGCGGAATCCGACGATTTCAAACATTCTGTCGAGGATGAAACGGTTTCGCGTAGGGACAAGAACGTTATTATCAGATGAATTCTTCCACATCAGTCGTATATCAATGCATGGCTGATCGTTATTTATACACAACGTGCAAACAACGGCATATGAGGGGACGTCACTAATCTGCTCTCTTGTACCTACACCTGCAGGTATTTTATAACGGTCCTCTCCACACTTCTCAACTATCACGAACACTCTATTCATCTTCTCAACACTTAAATAAATAACATTACGTTTACCAGAGTTTGCTTGCCTGCAAATCGTTTCAAGCACATAGTTAATGGTGCCGGTTTCACGCCTGAACACGCGAAATGACTTCGTCACGGATACATCCTAAGGGGCGGTGAGAATGCTTCTCAAAGGAAGTTCCATCGTATTCGCACGTCTACTCGGTTCAAGCTCTGAGATGACTATGAGCCACAGGTGGACGGATCGGCTCGACGGGTGGAGTGAGTCACGCTGATGAAACGTGTACGAGTTTATTCGAACTCGTGTGTTTCGTAGGAGTGAGGCACACGGGTGGGCAGCACGCTGGGGGAAGCGAGTCACACCATAACTGCCGAAGCGTGTACAGGCTTGTACGAACATTTGTGCCCCTGGACAAACAGAATTTTCCGTTACATGAAGCAATACCGGCTTTAATGTTTTATCACTCACCAGACGTTCATTTCCACAAACTAAACATCTTCACAATCCAGTGCATTATTTGAGAGAAACATATAACCATATTTATCCTTTTTGTTTAACAAGCGATACTCGTTTCTAAAGTCTGTTAAAAACTCACACAGCTCATTAGCCACAACTTCGCTACAAACCTCAACATGAGATATATTAATATAGTGGTAAAAATACTTAAGATTCTCCATGATGACAACATTTACATTCTCAACCGTAGGGTACGAGTAGTCGGTATGATGTAACAAGACTCACAATCCATAACCATTGCTTATCTTCTGAACGTGTTGCTTCTGCTACTTCGCGGTATATGTGAGCTTTTATAAAGGTTAGGTCTACAACATACTTCAATACATCGTTTGTACTACGAAATCCTACAATGCCCTCACCAGAATACCCGTCGAGTATTTGAATATCTTGGTCCTTCGCACTGCTCAATATGGCCTTAAAAGTATTAAAGGAGGGTGGAATAGGGAGTTTGTCAGTATCCACTATATCTTGGCACTTTGCCGAATACCACTTCATAAACGTTGAACACGCAATATTAAAGGTAGCCATTACTATTTTTTCGTCTACGCGGGAGAATACACGTCTGAGCTCAAGGGTATGCAAGGGTCAAATGAGCATGCAGCGATAGAGATATGCTCAGGTAGTGGCCGAAGTCACGTGACCGATCTTACAGTGGGCGGAGCTTAGCTTTTTACTGTACACACACACACGCACGCACGCAAAGGAGAAAATGAAATCTTAATTGAAACAAATATACGTGATAAATAAACATATCGTTAACAATACATATACAGGGTGTTTCAGGAGGAAAGGTCAATACTTCGGGAGGTGATAGTATCGTTCATTGTGAGTAAAAAAGCTCATATGAAAATGTGTCTAATTCTGAGTGGTTACGGAGATAGAGCTGTTTGAATCTGATGCGCGCGCAGATCTTCCTCCCCCCGGGGCGGTGGTCCCATTCAATGGCCACCAAGGTCTCCAGACCTCTCTCCGTTAAATTATTGTTTGTGGGGGTGGATGAAAAGTCGAGTTTACAAAAGAAAGGTGGATACACGAGACGAATTGCTCGCGCGCATTTTGGATGCTGCTGCCCGCATAAAGGAACGTCAAGATCAACTCAGACGAACAACACGCGATCTTCGCACACGAGTTGCAAAGTGCATTGAGGTTGACAGTGGGATTTCCGAAAACGTATTGTAAACTGTAACAAATTTGTCATTTCTGTATCTGATACCATTCAAAATGCCAATGTTTAAACAATAAATGTTAGAAACAGTAATTGGTTTCTCTTTCTTGATTGCCATTAACAATGCTTTTGTATTTGTAGATTCAAACAGCTCTATCTCCGTAACCATTCAGAATTAGACATGTTCATAGGAACTTTTTTTCTCACAATGACCGATACTATCACCTACCGAAGTATTGACCTTTCCTCCTGAAACACTTTGTATATATAAATACAATCAAGGATTAAGGTAACCATAGGGTACGGTATCATAGATACCAGGCACCTGGTAACGCTTCCTATAGGTGTTACGGCATACCTTCATGCTCCTAAGTTCCTTCACACACCCCAGTTTCTGCGCACGAAAATTGTGCGTCCCCACAGTCAATTGGGGTGGCTCGTCTCCCTCAGTTTCCAACCACACTAGATCCTTCAACGAGTCAAAGTTAACGGCTCGACGGTTCGCATGGTTAAGCGTGATACCCTTAGCCTTCACGATATACTTCATATCATCCCCTACCCTCACCCGTACCCCATAGGTTTTGGCCCTGTTGATACAAACGAGTCTGCGTATGCACCATCACCATACTCGTCCTTGATCTCATCAGTTAGCTCTCTGAGGAATTCCACAATAGCAGGCATGTATTCACCCTCCCTCGTTGTGAATATCACGCTATCTGTGTCAGCGTACAACACCCCCCGTCCAAGAGAATGAAGTAGACCCCAAAGTTTGATGCGGGCGTAGGCCGTTGTGAAGTTGGCTACAGGTATGTTTGTTACCCGTGAGGTATCTGTGGCCAGTTCGGTGATGTTGTACTTTATTATGTAAGTATTACCTACATTCACGATCTCCATAACCTCTTTATCGGGAGCAATGGCATAATCCCAGACTTTACTATAGCTTTGTGCCAAATGGACGTTCCCTTTGCCAGTATTCTGTGCAAATTTCCCCCAAAGACTGTTTAGGGCACAACTTTGCTCTAAAGCGCTTGCCAGGATTCTTAACAATTTGGGATCGGTGAAGCTGTATACCTTCATGGGCACGGTAACGCTGAATATAAGCCGTTTTTTCATCTTCGGTATCAACCCCTCGCGGATATCCTGATGCTTCTACTTTATCCTTCAAAAAGGCGTTTATATGTATATGGTGTGAAAAGGTTGGGTAGCTTCTGAAACCTCCACACCTCATGTATCTTCAATATTCTATACCCATGGCGAACGGCTAGGGCCAGCTCAGGGCTTGAATATACACACCTCTGATCTTACGCTGGTGGGTTGTATGGTTACAATCACCGTTATTCTCATCTGCACACTTCACGCAAAGGGGGAACATGAGCTTGTGATCTGTAACGACGGGTAAGATCGGCATCCATAAATCGCGAGGGGGGAGCACGTCTACGAAAGAGAGTCCAAAGTAGCGCTCATTCAAGTTAGCTGAAAACTCCTCGTATGGTGAGCCCCACCATTTTTTTAGGCGCACCTACGGGGTGCAGATTGTTCTTCATCACGTAGGGGTATAAAGAGCAGAAGTCGTAGTAGTGGAGTTTCACGCCTTCCGTAGGCGGAAAGTATATTGAATGCGTTTGTGCGCCCTCCAAACAAGCTGTCCCCGCATTAGAGGGGGTCCAGCACCATTGAACGTTTGATGGCTCTTATTTCTTCACGGTACTGGTCATCTGTTTCCATCCGTGCATCATACTCATGCTCCCACACGATTTTGTGAGACGATGAAGATGGATAAAACGTTTGCCGATACATTTACAGTGTTCTCCCACCATCTTAACATAAGCGTGTTCTTCATCAACCAGAATCTATTTTTCAAAAATAGATACATGCGCGATATGTCGCTAAATACACAATATGTAGTCTTATTCGCACAACGTAGAGATGTGTCACAAATTGGGGTATTAGCCAACCAAATGTTCCCGAATCAACGTAAGGAATTTTTTGAGGTTTATAAAGAAGCCACAAGCCAGCGTTATGGATATTTGCTTTGTGACCTTCACCCGCGAAACACGTTTTGGGTGCTTCTAAGAACGAATATATTCTCAAGCGAACCTGAAACGGTGTATATTCCAGAATGACAAATAAGCTGAAGAAATATCGTGAATTAATACAAATTTATCAACGATTGCCTCGGGCACTGCAACAGATGTTTGTTAAAAATATCGACTCCGACTTTTTAAAATGCATCTGTAAAATCTGTCTTAATATTATAAAATGTAATGTGACAATGAAACCCCCTCAGACATGATACGTGCGCTCGCTCGTAAAAGTCAAACTGTTGGGAAGAAAAAGCGAATTTTTGTACAATTCCTCCCCATCTTATTTTCAGTTTTGGGTCCTTTACTGACGAGATTAATATAATGAAGAAGGTGGTAGTGATTCAACACGAGGTTCAAAGATTCCAGACACGGTTCTAGAACCCCGTAAAAGTAGGCTTAAAAGAATGGAAACCGAGTTGCTAGCCCTATTAAACAGTGAAAAGTCACTTGATGAGAAAAGGCTCCTGTACCAAGAGGCTTTGCAGAAATTTCTTCACGAGTACGAAGATTATAGCAATCCGTCAGAGCTCCCTGTGGTTATTTGGCACAGCGCGAGTAGCGCTGAGCATGGCGACATAGGACCTGGGCCCGACGTTAGAGATGACCAACCAAAGAACAACAGAACACAACACATCGAACATGTGTTGAAAAACAGTCTCCCGCATACATTGAGGAATAAAGGCTGTCTTTATGATTTATTGAGTGAAGACCCCATCATACAGTGGGCCGATACGGGCTCGGGCATTGTTGAAGGAACAAGGGTACAAGGATCCAACATCGTTGATATTGTTCATGATCTGGTGAGAAAGTGGGACAGGCCCTCACCAAAAGAATGGAAGCATATTAAAGCAAGAATACAACAAATAAATGTCCCCAGAACATTGATAGGTAATCTGAATAGGTTAAAAGCCCTGGATCAAGTCTCGCATGTGTCACAACTGAGTACGCCATCGCCCCAGCAGCAGCGTCTCTGAAGAGGAGAAAGAAGAGAACAAACAAACGGCCAACCTTATCCACGTGTCTCTAAAATACGCAAATGGCTAACATTAAGTAAACGTTATTATGACATTTCTAACCCCGCCTCCTATGGTGGCGTTAATAGACTGTACAGAGGTGTTTACGGAGTAGGGAAAAAAGATGTTGAGCGGTTTTTGCGGGAGTAGGATGCTTATACACTTCATGAACCGGTGAGAAAAAGGTTTAAAACGGCCAAGACAACCGCGGATTCGATTGACTCTATTTGGCAAGCGGATTTCACAGACATGCATGTAAATGACGGATACCGCTACATCCTATTCATAATAGATGTATTCTCTAGATATCTGTGGCTAATTCTCCTGAAACATAAATCGCCTGAAACAGTTGCTAAAGCGACCAAAACTTTGATGTTAAAAGAAGAAAGGGTTCCTGGCTATTTTTGTACGGATATGGGGAAAAAATTTATAGGTCGCGCTCTTCAGAACATGCTGACAGAGTTTGATATCAGTTACTACACTAGCAGTTCTATACATAAGGCCTGTTTAGCTGAAAGAGTTCAACGTACCATAAAGGAACCCAGGCATCGCTATTTTACACATAAGTAGTATAGCCGCAAAAGGGGAGAGTGTAAGAATGTTGCAAGTGATTACGTAATGTCGCAAAGAGGGGTGGGGGTTGTTGCAAAGGGGGGTGGGGGTTGTTGCAAAGGGGGGTGGGGGTGTTGCACAAAAAAGTAAAAAAAAAGGGAAAAAAAAAAAAAAAAAAAAGAGTACTGGCCTTTGTTGCCAACCGGGGTTGCAAGGGGCATGCAACTTGGAGGCGGAGTTCTCCCCCAAGCTATTCCCCCCAAAGGGCCAGAAAGGAGAGAAAGGAGGAGAGGTGTTCACCTGGCAGGAGCCAAGTGCATATTAAGACTTCAGCCGAGTAGGCGTTGTTTATAGGCTCCTAATCAGCCAGTTGGCTTAGAAGGTGTAAATTCCTTGAGTTGCCAGATACCACTTTTTAGCGATACCATTGTATACACTATTATAGATTCCTAATCAGACAGTTGGCTTAGAAGGCGTAAATGGCTTGAGTTGCCAGATAGCGCCATGTATTCAGTTTGTGCTATATATTTAATTCTAATCGAAGACTGAGTTTCCAGATACCATTGTATACACTATTATAGACACCTAATCAGCCAGTTGGCTTAGAAGGCGTAAATGGCTTGAGTTGCCAGATACCACTTTTTAGCGATACCATTGTATACATTATTATATTTCTTAAAAGTTGGTTTAGAATACCGGTAGTAGGTTTAGAAGGCGTAACATGATATAATTAAGTAAAACAACATTGCATCATTCTGTTTATTATAAATATATAGAAAATAAATATACATTTCAATAATAATAGAAATATGCATATAATCATAACAGTACAGGAGAAATATCACGCAAAATATATAAATACATTTCACTTTTTTTTCAAAATACTAAACTCGGTCTTAATCGAGTTTACAATTACATCATTATTGCTCTGCATTACGCAGTATATGCGGCTTAATAATATTTCACCGCTTAAAGTATAGGGAAACCTGTATTCGATATGAAGGGCTTTCATATCGTTCAGTACTATTTTTGTTCCCACTTTACAACCGGTTGGTAAGTCATCTTTAAATACGTCTAGAATACAATCAAAAGCACGCACAAAGAGTTCATCGTTAGCTACATTATTAAACACAAGTTTATAAACACGCTTTTCCAATCGAGGGTTTATTTCTACCGACTCGAGCTTTTCAATCGTGAACTCACTCAACATAGCGGCAATTGAAATAATCTTCTAAATCGTTACGACAACTGCGCGTTATATAAAGAAATAGTTCTTCAGGGTGAACGGTGTAGGTGAGCTCAGCCTTGTACCGATCAATTGCTTTGTACCAAAGTTCATGGTATTTCAAAGAGTCTAAACTTTTTAAATAAACGTCCAGCACTAGACCATTCTCACCAGCCCTACACTCGGTAAACCCATCGAGCAGAGCGGTGTATGCGTATTCAAGTACTGTATCAAAATAAAGCATGTCCGTAACACGCGCGTCTAATATAGGTTTCAGCTTGCGGAATCCGACGATTTCAAACATTCTGTCGAGGATGAAACGGTTTCGCGTAGGAACAAGAGCGTTATTATCAGAAGCATTCTTCCACATCAGCCGTATATCAATGCACGGCCGATCGTTATTTATACACAACGTACATACAACGGCGTATGAGGGTGCGTCACTAATCTGCTCTCTTCTTGTACCTACGTTAGCAGGTATTTTATAACGATCTTCACTCCACTTCTCAACTATCACGAAGATTCTATTCATCTCCTCGACACTTAAATAAACCCGTTTGTTTGTTTGTCTACATTCCGTTTCCAGTACATAGCTAATGGTACCGGAATTACGCCTGAACACGCGCAACGATTTCGTCACGGACACATCGTACGAGGCGTTGAGAATGCTGCTCAAAGGAAGTTCCATCGTATTCGAGGAGCGCACGTCCACTCGGTTCAAGCTCTGAGATAACTATGAGCCGTGTGAGGCACGCAGGTAGGCAGGAACGGTTCGACGGGCGGCTGACTCGATGATACGTGAATGGGCTTGTTCGTATGATCCGCGAGTCGTACCGAATTGTTGTACATATTTGTTTTTCCGGTACAAGAATTAATTTCATCACTACCAGCCTACGCACCAGACATTTTACCTCAGGATAAGAACTAGGAACATTTTATGTTTTACTAAACATCTTCACACTCCGGCGCACTATTTGAGAGGAACATATGCTCATATTTTTCCTTTCTGCCCATCAAACGATACTCGTCTCTAAAGTCTGTTAAAAACTCACGCAGGGCACTAGCCACAACCTCACTACGAACCTCATCATGATATACGTTAATATAGTGATAAAAATACTTAAGATTGTCCATGATCACGAGATTCACATTTTCAGTCGTAGGGTATGAGTAATCGACATGGTGTAGCATGACGTAATACCGCTTGTCACACCACCCATCCGCAAGACTCATTATCCATACCTGCTGCTTCTCTTCTGCACGCGTTGTTTCTTTTACTTCACGGTGTATGTGAGACTTTATAAAGTTTAGCTCTGCAGTATACTTCAGCACATCGTCTGTGCAACGAAAGCCTTCAACGGTCTCACCAGAACATCCGTAGAGTATTTGTACATCTTGGAACTTCGCACAATCCAATGTGTTTTTAAAAGAGGTATAGGAGGGAGGAATAGGAAGTTTTTCGGTATCCACCACATCCTGACACTTTGCTGAATACCATTTCATAAACGTTGTACAAGCAATATTAAAGGTAGCCATTTGAATACACGTCTGATCTGAATACACGTCTGATCTCTCGGGCTTACTGCAGTCGACTGACCACGCAGGGACTCCCAGATAGTAGCATGACTCACGGTCTTACAGTGGGCGGAGCTTAGAACTTTCACCTGCGCGCACACACACACACACACACACACACACACACAAAGGAGAAAGTGAAACGCTAATTGAAACATGATTTATTTAATAAACGAGATATTCAAGTTATATATATTTACAAATACGATTTAATAAACGAGATATTCAAGTTATATATATATTTACAAATACGTGTAATAAATCAATAGATACTTTACAAATACGATTTAATAAACGAGATATTCAAGTTATATATATATTTACAAATACGTGTAATAAATCAATAGATACGATTATATACAAGACAAATACGTGTGAGTTAACAATAGAAGCATCATACGTTATGGTATCCAAAGGGTACGGTATCATAGGTACCAGGTAACTGGTAACGTTTCCTATAGGTGTTACGGCACACCTTCGTACCCCTAAGTTCCTTCACGCCCCCCAGCTTCTGCGCCCGAAAATTGTGGGTGCCTACAATTAGTTGGGGAGGTTGTTCGCCCTCATCATCGTCCAAACATACTAGATCCTTCAACGATTCAAAGTTAACAACCCGCCGATTCGCATGGTTGAGCGTAATACCCTTTGCCTTCACGATATATTTCATTTCCTCCCCACCCTGACCCGTACCCCATAAGTCTTAGGTCCTGTTGAGACAAAAGAGTCGGCGTAGCGTTGTCCCCATACTCGTCCTTGATCTCATCAGTGAGCTCGCCGAGGAACTCCCCAATAGCGGGCATGTATTCACCCTCCCTCTCTGTGAATATCACGCTATCTGTATCGGCATACAATACTCTCCGCCCAAGAGAATGCAATAGACCCCAAAGTTTTATACGGGCGTAGGCTGTTGTGAAGCTGGCCACAGGTATGTTTGTAACCCTTGAGGTATCTGTGGCAAATTCAGTGTTGTTGTACTTTATTATGTAAGTATTACCTACATTCACGATCTCCATGACCTCTTTATCGGGAGCATTGGCATAATCCCAGACATCGCTATAACTTTGTGCCAAATGAATGCCCTCTGCCGGTATTCTGCGCAAATTTTCCCCATAGACTGTTTAGACACAACTTTGCACTAAAGCGCTTGCCAGGATTCTTTACAATTTGGACACGATCAAGTTGTATACCTTCGCGGTCGCGGTAACGTTGAATATAGGCAGACTTTTCATCTTCGGTATCAACTCCTCGCGGATACCCTGATGCCTCAACCTTATCCTTCAAAAAGGCGTTTATATATGGTGTGAAAAGGTTGGGTAGCTTCTGAAACCTCCACACCTCATGTATCTTCAGTATTCTATAACCATGGCGTACGGCTAGGGCCAGCTCAGGACTTGTATATACGCCTCTGATCTTACGCTGGTGGGGTATATGGTTACATTCGCCGTTATCCTCTTCCGCGCACTTCACGCACAGGGGAAACATGAGCTTGTCGTCGATAACGACAGGTAAGATCGGCATCCATAAATTGCGTGGGGGGAGTACGTCTACGAAAGAGAGCCCAAAGTAACGATCATTCAAATTTTTTGAAAATTCATTGATGGAGGGTAGGCTAGGTCCCACCAGTTTCTCAGGAGCGCCCACGGGGTACGGATTGCTCTTCATCACGTATGGGTATAAAGAACAGAAATCGTAGTAATGGAGCTTCACGCCCTCCGTAGGTGGAAAGTATAGTCTGAAAGGATTTGTACGTCCTCCAAACAAGCTATCACCACATTTGAGAGGATCCAGCACCATTGAACGCTTGATCGTGTTTATTTCCTCACGGTACACCTCGTCTGTCTCCATCCGTGCATCATATTCATGCTCCCACAAGACTTTGTGAGTGAACTGTGATCCTATAAGTTGATCGCGGGTGCGGGTCGATGCAAGACAGTCGGCAGGAGACCTACCGTGGATATCTCCGGCGATTCCGCACTCAGGACGGGGGCATCCATGCCACCAGCAACCGTTAAAGGAGTACACAGTCTTCACACCAGTGACACGGTTTTCACTTAACCCATCAACCCAAAAAACACGTCCATTAATCTTAATGGGTACTTCACCCGTGTTGCGGGCGTGCTTTATGTATACACCTGTCTGTTGCTGTAGGTGTATGAGCCAGTAAATAGCCTTGTGTCCGTAACTGCGGGGGTTGTTTCGGTGAATAATGGCTAAGGTGTCTTTAGGCATGAAGTTAGTCTTGAACACCGTAAAACATAATGATGCGATGGTGGTTGCGACTTGCAGTGGATCGCATTTGAAACGGACTATGTACATCCTTCTAAAGGCCTGGAAACATACTCTAAGCACGCGCACATCATTCACGCAATAACGCTCACATTCATCATCTATATTATAAGGGTTACTTTCATTAAAACTGTCGTAGTATCGATCAAAGTCTTCACGTTCATCCATACAGTCAAAATAATGTTTGGGGGGTGGTGGGCCTACGTAGTTTAAAGTCTCGCTGGTGAGGAAAGTGTAAGGGAAGTATCCTTTGGAAACTTCAGCTGCTACTCCCATCACCTTGGGTAGCTTTGCTAATTTACAAGGTGTGAATAATAAAGTATCTTTAAATTGTACATTGCCTCTTATCTGCATCTGTATTAATTTGTTGCCTCTTTTCAATGGATCACCTGTAAATATCTCAGAGGATTCGTGTTCAAGCAACTCCTTATAAAGGAATTGCGTGTCAAACTTTGCCCCGTTATGGGCGAGAATATACACAGTCATTTTTTTGAACTTGGCTAACTTGACAATATAGGACACAAATAGTTTCACAGGACTATCGCGGACATTTGTTTTAAAAACGTTTGTCCGTTTACCACATTTGGGGCACTCGTCACATTCGATACCCATACACTCATCACAGATGGTCTGGCTCACAAGTAAATGTGGAATTACCTCTTTGGTTTCAGCGTTCGTATATGTTTCTATATCGTAGTATACAGTTATACAAGGGTTATTTTTAGGCTTAGCATCTTTCATATAACATACATGCTTTACTCCATCCGCCTTATATTCCTCCTGGCATGTAGGACAGTGAATTACGTCACACTTGTTCTTAAATTTCCCCCAATTATCCATTGTGTGAAACATACCACATTCACAGATTCTCATTTTCCTGCACGTGCCAATTGATTATGGAAATCAAACACAGCTATTATTGAAAAATGTGCGTCTACACACATCACAGTCTCTCTTCTCAGCTTCAACTACACGGCTTTCACATTTGGTGCTTTTACACTGCTCACATACCATGTGACATTCTTTACAATGTCTCACTATATCATCCGCAAACTCGAGGCACCCCTTACACAAATCATGATGTCTCCCATACTTTCGACTTTTGTCATAACTCGCGTAAAGCCACCTTATATTACGGATGGGGAGATACGTTGTCCCTGACAATCCTAAAATAAGTAGGGGTCTTGTACGATCTCTCACACAGCTTTTAAAAACATACACAGTCCTACGACGATCATCCAACCCAAATACAACTATGCGGACATTCATTTCCTGTTCTACCCTTCTCAGCTCTTCAGGACCCATATTACAGTCAAATTCAAGTTCACAGTCTACAGCTAGTTTACGGGCACGCTCCACGACCGTAGGCAGCCAAATTTTTTGAGTCCGTGTATTTTGTATAGTAAACATACGTGCTAAGAGTACTGCTATAAAGCCGCAACCACGATCGACGTTTATATGCTTTCGGTAAATAGTCGGAGAATTGAAGTTAAGAGTATACGGTATGGCACTATGACCCGCAACACGGAATACACGGTCAATATTTACCGTGAAGTTGTCCATATTGAAGGCTATACTACTTTGGGCGGCTTGCATTATACGTCCTAATATATATTCTACACATTCAGCCGCCAAACGCCTAAATGGCACTATCACCCAATAATCGTCTACATCACCGTCATCTGACCCGAATCCAAAGGACAGACTCGTCCTGACTTCACGCTCGTCGCGATTCTGAAGGGCAAACTCTATAATACGCTGTACAACCCGGCGTAGCCCGCGCTCAATTCCATTGCTATACGTGGCTCTAGGGTCGACCCTGACTCTATACCGATTTCTAGTCAAGGCTGGGGTGGGGGCTGCGGATCGCACCAATTCGAGCGTTATAGCATCCTCAACAGAACGGGGGGCAACTGTGGCGGATGAATTGGTGGATATATTAGGGGAAGGTGCTGATGGGGGGGCCTGTTGCGTAGGAGATTGAGGGTTGGGGATCTATTATTGTAGACTTAACAGAACGGGGGGCGGCGGATGAATAAGGGGATATATTAGCGGGAGGTGCTGCTGGGGGGCTTGTTGCGTAAGCGGTTGAGGGTTGGGGATCTATTACCGCTGCAACAGGCGCGTATTTCGGGCGCTTTATACCTGACGTGGGGTTCTCACACCTCCGCTTTGGACGTGCTACCGTATCGCTGGTGAGGGTTCGTTGGCAGGGGAGGAGATCACAACTACACTGTCGTCGAGGTCATCCGTAATGTCAATGATGGGGTGCTCTACCTCATCGTCATTCACGGTTCTGTGGGAGAAGAAAGCAAAATATAAGGAACAGCACTCAAAATTTGTAATATTTTGTAAATGACCCACTTAGGTGTGACGTGTTAGAAATGGACTCTGTAGAAAAATTCAGATTCACGAGCCCATCCACATGTATTATATCTGGACCTACAGGATGTGGTAAAACTGTGTTTATGCTTAAAATCATTAAAGAAAAGGGAGAGATGTTCTCGAAATTTGTGCATAAAGTTATATGGTGCTATTCGACGTATCAATCAGTGTTCAACGAGTACCAAGATGATATTTTGTTCCACAAAGGCGTATATGACGTTAATTCGTTAAAGGGAAATGAACATACAATCATTGTAATTGACGATCTCATGTTGGAGATGGATAAAACGTTTGCCGAGACATTTACAGTATTCTCCCACCATCTTAACATAAGCGTGTTCTTCATCAATCAGAATCTATTTTTCAAAAATAGATACATGCGCGATGTGTCGTTAAATACGCAATATCTAGTCTTATTCGCGCAACGTAGAGATGTATCACAAATTGGGGTATTAGCCAATCAAATGTTCCCGAATCAGCGTAAGGAGTTTTTGGAAGTTTATAAAGAAGCTACAAGCACGCGTTACGGATATTTGCTTTGCGACCTTCATCCGCGAAACAGGTTTAGAGTGCTTCTGCGAACGAATATATTTCCAAACAAGCCTGAAACGATGTATATTCCAGAATGACAAAGAGACTAAAGAAATACCGTGAATTAATAAAAATCTATCATCGACTGCCCCGGGCAATGCAGCAGATGTTTATTAAAAATATCGACGCCGACTTTTTAAAATGCATCTGTGAAATCTGTCTTAACGTTATAAATTGCAATATATCAATGAAAGCCCATCAGAAGGCTCGCCTACGCCGCTACAAGAACTTAATACGTGCACTCGCTCGTAAAAGTCAAACTGTAGCGAAGAAAAAACGAATTATTGTACAAACAGGAGGGTCATTTCTCCCCATCTTATTTTCAGTTATGGGTCCTTTACTGACTAGATTAATATAATGAAGAAAGTGGTAGTGATTCCCCACGAGGTGTACGCTTCACTGCAAAGGAATCCAGACACGGATCTAGATCCCCGTAAAAGCAGACTTAAAAGAATGGAAAGCGAATTGCTAGCTCTATTAAACAGTGGAAAAACACCTGATTAGAAAAGAATCTTATACCAAGAAGCTCTGCAGAAATTTCTTCACGAGTACGAAAATTATAAGAGCCCTACAGAGATTCCTGTGGTTATTAGGCACAGCACGGGGGACGATGGACATGGCGACATAGGATCTGAGCCCGACGATACAGCTGACCAACCAAAAAGATTAGCCACACAACATATCGAATATGTATTAAAAAGCACCCTCCCACATACATTGATGAGTAGAGGCTTAAGTCTTTATAATCTATTGAATGAGGATCCAGCCATACAATGGACCGATACAGGCGAGCTCATTGTGGAAGGATCAAAGGTACAGGGATCGAATATTGTAGACATTGTCCATGATCTGGTGAGAAAGTGGGATAGGCCATCACCATCAGGATGGAAGCATAAAGCAAGACTACAACAAATAAATGTCCCTAAAACGTTGATAGGAAATCTGAACAGGTTAAAAGACTTGGAACATGCAACGCCTGTGACACAATTGAAGGCGCCGTCACCCCCGGCGGTAACACCTTTGAAGAGGAGCAAGAAGAGGTTAAACCAACCCTACCCACGTGCCTCTAAAATACGCAAATGGCTAACGTATTAACTAAACGCTATTATGACATTTCTAACCCATCCTCTTACGGCGGCGTAGATAGACTGTACAGAAGTGTTTACGGAGTAGGAAAAAAAGATGTTGAAAGATTTTTGAGGGAGCAGGACGCTTATACACTTCATAAGCCTGTGAGAAACAGGTTTAAAACAGCCAAGACAACGGCTTCCTCGATTGATTCTATTTGGCAAGCAGATTTAACAGACATGCAAAGATATTCTGTGTATAACGATGGTTACCGCTACATTCTATTCATAATAGACGTATTCTCTAGATATCTGTGGCTAGTTCCTCTGAAAAATAAATCACCTGAAACAGTTGCTAAAGCCACCAAAACGCTAATGTTAAAAGAAAACAGGGTTCCTGGCTATTTTTGTAGGATATGGGGAAGGAATTTATAGGCCGTGCTTTTCAGAACATGTTGACAGAGTTTAATATCAGCTATTACACAACCAATTCTATACATAAGGCTTCTTTAGCTGAAAGAGTTCAGCGCACCATAAAGGAACGCATGCACCGTTATTTTACACAAAAAAACACATACAGATTTCTAGACATTCTGGAATCATTGGCATCATCCTACAACCGCTCACACCATCGCACGATTGGGACAACACCTAACGAAGTTTTAGAAAGAGGTACGCCCCCGAGAAGAGATGGATCACCACCACCACCACACTCTGCGCGCTTCAAAATCAATGATTATGTAAGGCTGTCGCGTTCGGGAATAAATTCGCAAAGGGTTTTGAGCAAGGATGGACACGCGAGATTTTTAAAGTTAGGGCTATGAGACCTAAAGGTGAGATAATGATGTATTACATTGAAGATTTGAATGGGGAAGAAATCTCAGGAGGTTTTTACCGCGAGGAATTGCAGAAAGTTGCGTTTCATTTAGAAAAAAATGTGTTTAAAATTGAGAAAATTTTAGGAAGCAAAGGTTCAGGAAAAAGAAAAATGTACCTGGTGAAATGGCTAGGGTACCCAGAAAGCTTCAACACCTATAAAAAGCTGATGCAATAATGAAGCTTAAATAGTATGCAACATGGCTCCTAACCATTTCTACGTCACACTCCCGTCCTCCTCGTCCCTGTCTGTACACCCTAACAACACACTAGCCAACTTTGTAACAGAGCTCCACAAGCACATTGAATTGGGTCGTGATTCGTATGAGGTGGGGATATGCGAAATTCAGCTGGACACCATCTTTTTAAATATTGAACATGAAGAGCCCGTTTTTACGATTCTTAGAGACATTGACGAGTGTGAAAAAGCTGGGGTAGCTATGGATGAAACTATGCGTATCGCTCGGACTAAGGTTGCACGGTATTACAGTACAGAAGTAAGACTAGGACCGGGTCAATATGGTTCGGCCGAGGATGTTGTGAGAGGCTTAAACGTAAGTTTAAGAAACTCAAACCTTACGAATGATTTAGTATACGAAATCGTAAACAACCCTGCACATACACTAATCCTAAAATCAAAGACTAACAGACGTATTAAAGACCATAGAAAGTTCCAAATTCTAGCCAATGGCCGATATAGCGCAGCCTTCCAAAGAGACACATTTCACGAGACACAGCATGACTTGTCCAGATTAATGTATCAATTGAAGATGGAGAAATTGGCTGAAAGGTCCCCAGACATGTGCTATATTTACAGTAATATAGTGGAGCACCAGTTTGTTTGGGATACCCAGGCACGCCTGCTGCGCATTGCTCACATCCCCAACCATAGAGGAAGGAGTTTGAGTATTACATATGACAGACCCCATTATGTGAATGTCGCAACTAATTTAATAACCAATATCTCAATATATATAAGAACGATTGAGGGTGAAAACTTCCCATTCGGTAACGGGAGCTTAACAGTGAAGCTACACTTTCGACGCACTGAGTTATAATGGATAGAAAGCCTTTCACCGTCTATCGAGGGGTGCGATACCAGCGCGGTAGTGGACTTGGGTCCATTTTTTCATCCATACTACGTACGGCTGTTCCTTTGCTGAAGAGGGGTGCCAGATGCCTTGGAAGGAAAGCGCTACAATCAGGTATTAACACTGCAGAAGACATATTGGCCGGGGCTAAACCTAAAGAGGCTCTAAAAAAACATTTAAAGCGTACACGGGACGAAATCATCAAAGATGCAGAGAAAAATGCGTGGTGGCGGGAAGAAGAAGAAGAGGGCTGCCCGGAAGAAAAAGGGGTCACGTGGTATTAAACGTGAAAGGCTATAAAAAAAGAAGTGCTGTAAGCGAATGAAACCTATGGTTGACCACTTTTTTGACTGATATAAGCTAAGGACATTGATCTCATGAATCATAGTTTGTTTACCACTTGTCGAGAGAGGAGTCACTATTTCGCCATGGCACGCTTCATCCACCCATGTAGTTCACAATGCTGTAAATCGGAGCTGTCCCTTTTTGAGCTGCCTCCAACCCAAGTTTCTATTGAGCACAGTGACTTTATTACAATTAACCCTTTAAACACAATTAGTTCCCCGAGTGCACCTATAGAATTCGTGATACCCAGCTCAGGTCTTTACTTTTTTGATCCAAGCTGTGTGCACATGTACGCTGAGCTACGTATAGCCCTTTCTGATGGAACGGTCTACGATGACAAATATGCTGTACCCTGAAACAAACTTTCTGCACTCCATATTCAACCAGTGTGACGTATATTTCAAATCAGACCAACATATCGGCAGGCACGGGGTACTATCATCTACGAGCCTATCTGGAAAATGTCCTCAACTTTTCCAAAGAAGCGAAGGCTACCTTTTTAAGTGCCGAGGATATTATCAAACTAAAGATGAAGGTAGTATAAAGGACAAATTTAAAAATTCTAAAAAGAAAATATACGAGTGTTTGGACGGTTGCACACAGATTTCACTTCCAGGAGAAGTTGCTTGTCAACGGGGTGGATTGAAAATAAAGCTCACCCGCACGAGTCCTGAGATCTGCTTAAATCTGGATGCTGATCAAGAGGAGGATGCAAAGCCTGTTGTGGTTCACATTATGGACACATACCTCCGAGTACGGCGAGTGAAATTAAGTTCACCAAAACAACTAGAAATTGAGAAAAATTTACTAAACGCTACAGTGAAATATCCTATTAACAGAGTGCAAATCAAACTATATACGGTTCCTGCAGGGTTGGCATCGAAGCAGATAGAAAACATTGCCCTGGGAAATCTTCCTAAAAGGATATTAATCGGTATGCAGGACCATGCTTCGGTGAATGGAAAATATAAAAAGAGTGCCTTTAAATTCGAGAATTTCGGACTTAAAAACATAAATCTATACGTTAATGGCACTGCTTTGGGTGGAATAATGGGTACGGACTATTCATCAGACGCTGTGTTACCTCTTTGTACCAGAGCCTATAGTAATCTGACCCATATTGCAGGTGATTGTGATGAGCTTGGTAATGGGGTAACGCAGGAAGAATTCATTGATCAATTTAACCTTTATCCGTTTGACATTACACCTGACTTATCTGCTAGCATAAATACCCATTTAACCCCACAGCAGAGCGGAAACATCTCAGTGCGGCTGGAATTCGCCAAAGCTATAGACGCTCCTATTAGTGTACTAGTATATCTCGAATCGCAAGCCCTAATAGAAGTAGATAGATTTAGGAGCGTTATCACTGACTTTTAAAATGGATGCTAATACACTTCAGAAAGTAATGGAACGAGTCACACGTTCCAAATTTATCGGAGTGTTTGCGAAGAATGAAACATTAAGTTTGCCAAGTACGCGAGAATGCGGTAGTCTTATTGTGAACACAGATGTCATCGGTAATGAAGGGATTCACTGGATCGCTGTCTATTTTAAAAATAGACAGCGCCTGTACTATTTTGATTCACTCGGTACTCAACCCTGGAGTGACCCTATTATTGTAAAATTTCTCGCTCAGTTACATATTCCCGAAGTTGTATGGAACCCATTTCGTATACAAGGATATTTTAGTAATGTTTGCTGAATGTACTGCGTCTCATTTCTCACGCATATGTCATGTGATAAAGAATTTATAATTTTTTTAAATTTATTTGACCCGTGTCACACTCGCCGTAACGATGAAATGGTATGCAGACAGATAAAAATCCGTTTTCCAATTGTACGTACTCGTTGTATAGTATAATGTTTTTGTTCGTATATTTGTAACGATATATTCTTGTAGTTGGTATTGTACTGATTTCTTTCATTTAATAAATTTATGAAAATATATTTTGTCTTCTTACCCCAAAAAGATCGAAAAACACTTACATTATTTCGGTGTGACATTGCTGGCTTATCAGTATATCCTCCGTATTCATGACACGAGATTCTTCAAAAGATTGTATAACACGTGTCAAATCCTCATCGGACCTTAAAGGAATAATGTTCATTCTTTTAAAACATATACAGAGTATACAGACAGATCCCCATTATGTGAAGATATCTTTGGTTCATTTAAGAGGAATAACATTGAATACCATAAAAAATTTCGATTTTAGCATAATGGGGATAAGAAGTAAAACCAAATAACATCGATTGCCATAAAAAAAAAAAATTTCGATGTTTGGCGAGTATCTAAATGAAGTATTTGACGAGATACTACAACTCTCCATATATATATAAAATCGAATTATAGACACTTACATTTCTATGGTAGTCCCTTGCGTCGGATTGTAAGGAGCGTCACTGCAAATATCTTCAACGGTTTGCGGCGTTGGAAATAATTCATCACGGTCAATCGCGTTAAAAAGACTAATTGCGGTTAATGCTGCAGTGTCACTTTCTTCATACATTCCGGGGAGACGTACAGGTCCATGGTGGAGGATGTGTGACATTGCTGACTGATCAGTATATCCTCCGTGTTCATGACACGAGATTCTTCAAAAGATTGTATAACACGTGTCAAATCTCATCGGACCTTAAAGGAATAATGTTCATCTTTAAAACATATACAGAGTATACAGACAGATCCCCATTATGTGAAGATATCTTTGGTTCATTTAAGAGGAATAACATTGATTACCATAACAAATTTCGATTTTAGCATAATGGGTATAAGAGGTAAAACCAAATACATTGATTGCCATAAAAAAATTTCGATTTAGTCACTTACATTTCTATGGTAGTCCCTTGCGTCGGATTGTAAGGAGCGTCACTGCAAATATCTTCAACGGTTTGCGTTGTAAATAATTCATCACGGTCAATCGCGTTAAAAAGACTAATTGCGTTATGCTACAGTGTCACTTTCTTCATACAAATTGGGGAGACGTACAGGTCCATGGTGGAGGGAATGATTATTCACTGACGCGAAAATAGCTACTGTTACTCCAACTGAAAAATATCCCCTTTTATATGCACAATCGCCAAGCTCCGCCCCAAAAGACCAGATGTTCGTAGTGATTGGCTGCCGGTGTAGCTGGGTGGAGCTATGATGTGTACCAATCCGCTATAACGGGTCCGGACGAGTAATTGCATCTTTATATTTTCACTAATAGATTTAATGCTCGTATTACTCCTTTGAAAATTATTTGGTGATTCTTATAGAACTTTTGATACTGATTCCAAATGTGGTTTCAGAATTTTTCTATCACCAATAGTTTTCGAGAAAATAATATTTCCATTTACTCAGAGTTTCCCCTTATAGACAATGCAGGTCCTGTACACAATTGTTTGAACACAATTGCTCGAAAACCATAGTTCGAAAAACAAAAAGTATTAAAAAACATTAAAAGTTAAAATCTTTATTACGTTATTCAAAGTAAAAAATCTTTATTAATAAAACAGGATAGAAGCATATGAAAGTCAAGGTAAAACTATAGTTGCAAATTATAGTTAGGTTAGGTTAGGTTAGGTTAGGTCTCTTACATATAAAAACCCATTCACTAAGAGCATTGGCTTTCCTTTCACTAGAAACAAACTCTGCCATTTTAAGGGTGGTTTAACTGCAGCACTATAAATGTTATAGTTTAAATGAAGAGGCTAACCTTATTTACGTTCGTATTTGCGTCTTGGCAACTAAGATTTTATTAGTTGGTTGTTCATTCGAAACAATTATAACGTCGAATAATTGTTGCTTCGAACAACTGTTTTCGAACTATGGTTTTCGAAAAATTGTGTTCAAACAATTGTGTTCGAACAATCGTCCGTAATTCGATTATTATTTATTATAATTGTGGGTATAGTTAACCTGGAAAAAAGAAAGTAAATTTAAATTAGTACACTTAATTTTAAATAATATTTTGGGAAAACTGAGTAAATGGAAATATTATTTCTCAAAACTATGGGTGATAGAAAAATCTAGGTTACGTGAATGGAACTTGCTGGCAAAAGGTACAAGCATATTCCTTTATTTGAACAAAACTCTTTCTCTCTCTCTCTCTCTTCTCTCTCTCTCTATAATATATATATATATATAATATATAATTGTGGGTATATTAAGAAATGGAGTGAAGAGAGGATTTGTTCAAGCTGTCTGGGAGAAAGGTAAAAATTATGGTCAGAAAAAAAATCGCCTCTGGCAATAGGTGAATCGAATTGACACAGTCTCCTTTTCCTCGTGTGTGTGTGTGTGTGTGTGGTGTGTGCACAAGTTGTTTATTCGTATTATATATATATAAATAAATATATATATATATATATATATATAATATATATATATATATATATATACGGTTTGGAGAATGACAATCGTGTGTTTCATAAATTTTCATTTCGTTTGGAGTGAAGGGAGACTTATCAGGGATTGGGGGGAAGGTCTCTCAACCAGCAGGTGTTCTTCGAAACCGACCCCGTTATAGCGGATTGTGTTTTGGCTAATTTCAGTTGATTAATTTCTTTTAATTTCGTTTTTTTCAATTTTCTTCGCAGGGGATTGGGGGTGAATGAGGCTCGTGTGTTTCATAAATTTTCATTTCGTTCGTTATTCGTGACTTAATATTTATAATAAAAATTAAGTGTAAAAATTATTTATTTAATAAACAGAATTTAATTGGATTCATCTACCGTCTATAAATATATATTGTGGTACACTATTTAAATGGATGAAATATTATGTTTGCAAGCTAGAATACATGGCGCTATCTGGCAACTGAATACATGGCGCTATCTGGCAACTCAGCCAGAATAGAGGTTTATAAAAGACCGAGAGACGACTGACGGAGTCATTACAAGCTCGGCTCCCAGCCGAGCAAGGACCTCTGGTCCTTCTCTTTCTGGCCCTTTGGGAAAACCCCTTAGAGGCCTCTTAGGTTAGGTAAACGAAAATAGCTTGGGGGAGAACTCCGCCTCCAAGTTGCATGCCTTGCAATCAAAGGCAACTACTCTCTCTCTCTCTCTCCTGCAGGTGTACCCCCTACCCCCCCTTGGCTCAGCCAACTGGCTGATTAGGAGCCTATAAAACAACGCCTACTCGGCTGAAGTCTTAATATGCACTTGGCTCCTGCCAGGTGAACACCTCTCCTCCTTTCTCTCCTTTCTGGCCCTTTGGGGGGAATAGCTTGGGGGAGAACTCCGCCTCCAAGTTGCATTCCCCTTGCAACCCCGGTTGGCAACAAAGGCCAGTACTCTTTTTTTTTTGCAACACCCCCTTTGCAACATTACGTAATCACTTGCAACATTCTTGCACTCTCCCCTTTTGCGGCTATACTACTCACATAAAACACATACAGATATATAAACGTTCTCCGGTCATTGGCATCATAATACAACCGTTCACACCACCGTACGATTGACACAACACCTAACGAAGTTTTAGAAAGAGGTGCGCTGCCAGAGGTGAGAAGAGATGGATCACCACCACCGCAGTCTACCCATTTGAAAATCAATGATAATGTAAGGCTATCACGTTCGGGAATTAAATTCGGGAAGGGATTTGAGCAAGGATGGACACGTGAGATTTTTAAAGTTAGTGCTTTGAGACGTAAAAGTGAGATAATAGTGTATTACGTTGAAGAATTGAATGAGGAAGAGATCGCTGGAGGCTTTTACCGTGAAGAGTTGCAGAAAGTGACATTTAATTTAGGAAAAGTGTGTTTAAAATTGAAAAAATTTTAGGCAGCAAAGGCTTAAGAAAGAGAAAAATGTACCTGGTGAAATTGCTGGGTTACCCGGAAAGCTTCAACACCTATATAAAAGCTGCTGCAATAATGAAGCTTAATTAGTATGCAACATGGCGCCTAGCCTCTTCTATGTCACACTCCCGTCCTCCTCTTTTCTGTCCGTACATCCTAACAACACCCTGACCAACTTTGTGACAGAACTCCACGGACTTATTGAATTGGAGCGTGATTCGTATGAGGTGGGTTTATGTGAACTCCAGTTAGTCTCCAAATTTTTAATTCTTGAATATGAGCAAATCATATTTCTGAGCCTTAGAAGAATCGATGAGTTCGAAAAATTAGGCATAACCTTAGACCAGTGGTGGGCACAGCTAACCGAAAAGTTAGCTTCGATAACCGCTGAACCGCTAACTCAAAACTTAACTTCGATAACGCTAAACCGATAAACCGCTAAAAAAATTAGCGGAAGCTAACGATAACCGCTAACCGCTAACTTTTATTATATGAATTTAGCTTCGATTTGGTTTTTTGGCTGTAAAACCCTTAAAGAGAGCTGAAATTTTAATATGTTGCAGCTTAGACATAGAGCTTTCCAAAAAGGTATAGCATGCCAAGATCAGGTGATGATCAAGGTGTACATCAGGGGTGCAGTGCTGCCGGAGCTCACCGGAGCGCCTCTTCGGCACCTCTGCAAGAGGAAGTTTGGAGGAATTACCATAACAAGCAACAAAAAAATTGTCTCCATTAATTATCAACAGTTTCTTACTAGTCTTGTGAACAATTTGCAGCACCGTATGTTCACGACAACATCCATGAAAGGTTCTCAAACTTCTGAACCTCAAAGTATGTATAAATCACTGCTAAATGAAATGTATGTCCTTGAAAAAGACTACTGGCCTGATGAAATACCACCTAATTACGGAGAAGCTGAAATCTCATCTCTCTGTAAGAGGTTTAAGCTTTCTTCTTACTCTGTACTAAATGCCTTTAGAGACTATGTGGAAGATCATGGGCGCCGCATCCCCCAAGATTTACACCCATTACTGAGCTGTTCACAAGTTATTCCTATTAGTACTGCTGAGTGTGAGAGGGGATTCAGCCACATGAACTTGATAATAACAACAACACGCTCAAGAATTCTCATAAATCATGTATCAGCGCTTATGTTTGTTAAACTACATGGACCTCCTCTAGTTCAGTGGAATCCTGAGCCATATGCCATATCATGGCTGCGGTACCACAGATCGGCAGATGACACCAGGACAAGAGTTGCTTCAGACCTCCGAAAACATATCACGCCTGACCCTTTGTGGAAATTATTGTGAAACTTCCCTCTGGTGGTATTTGGTAAGCACTAAGTAGTTTTAACTTCTTAAATTGATAAAATACATGATTGCTCTTTTTTCTTTATTTGCTTGATAATTATATTTATTTTATGATAATTAGTGAGTGCAAACACGAAATACTTAGTCATCGTGTGGCATATATAGAAACAGGATAGGAAATGGCAGGCTTTTGTCAGGCCCACTAGAGCTCCGGCACCTATAAAATTGGCACTGCACCCCTGGTGTACATAAATAATTAAATGAACAAATGAAATTAAACATTAGTTTACATTCAACATACAGTTTATTTACAGTACAAAAAGTATTAAACGAATCAAAAATATTAAGAAATAAAAATACACATAAAAAATAACTAATAATCTAATAATGCGTTGACTCTGGCTTGGCCTCCTGCTCCTTCTCCATCGCCTCGACGTGATACTGGTTGCCCTTCATGAACATCAGCCTCTCAAAGTTGGCATCTGACAGGGTGGCTCTCTTGGCGCGCAAGATGTCCTTCCCTATGGAGAATAGGTGCTCAACTGCAGCACTGGATGGGATGGCTGTGTTGTACTTGATGAACAGGTCGATCAACACTTGCTCACCCAAGAAGGCGACGTCAGTCAGGACCTCCTTCGAGCCCGCCACCGGAGCCAGGTCTTCACCAAGATCTGTGCCTTGGACTTCAGTGACCTGTGGCCATCAACAGGCCCAACATCCTCAGGCGGAACCAAAACGTCTTCACTTTCCATTGCAAAAACTTGTAGACTCGGTAAACTGACGAAAATATGCTTATGATAACGTACGCTGTCGCTGACACTGTAAGACTGTAACGTCGTAAGTGAACTGAACTGCAGAATTACACAACGCTGCTCACTGCTGCTGCGTCGACCAATCACGTCTTGTGTTTACACGTAGTCAGCCAATAGCGTGCCAGACTGACTGTTGCAGACACGCTCAGAACAGACTGGAACAAACATGTATGATTTTAGGGTTAGCGGACTTAAAGTTAGCGGAACTAAATTTAGCTGAAGCTAATTGGTCCTCTAACGGTTCTCAAAGTTAGCGGAAACGCTAATCCGCTAACGGAAAAGTTAGCTTCGCTAATTAGCGGTTAGCGGATTAGCGGAACCGTGCCCACCACTGCCTTAGACAATACTATGCGATCAGTCCTGTTCGGTGAGGCACAGTACTATAGCACAAATGTTTCGCTAGGAATCGGCCATTATGATACAGCCATGGACATTGTGACGGGGCTAAACAAGAGTCTTGAAAAGTCGTACCTGATAAACGATTTACTTTTTGAAGTCGTAAATATAGACACGCCTGCATGCACATTGAAGTTAAAATCAACGCTTAGCAGAAATATTAAAGATAAAAAGCTGTTCATAATTGTGGCCTAGAGCCGATATAGCGCAACTCTCCAAAGAGATACCTTTCACGAGGCACAGCATTACTTGTCCAGCTTACAGTAATGTGTCAATTGAAGATGGAGAAATTGGGTGAAAGCTCTCCACCTCCAGACATGTGCTATATTTACAGCAATATCGTAGAGCACCAATTTGTTGGGGACACCCAGGCGCGCCTGCTACGCATTGCACACATCCCCGACCATAGAGGGAAAAGTTTGAGCATTACATATGACAAGCCCCATTATGTGAATGTTGCGTCTAATCCATTAACCAACACGTCGATAATATAAGAACGATTGAGGGAAAAAATTTCCCATTCGGTGATGGGAGCTTAACAATGAAACTACACTTCCGCCGTTTATAATGACCCGAAGGCCATTCACAGTCTATCGAGGAGTGAGATACCAGCGTGGGAGTGGGCTTAGATCCATTTTTTAATCCATACTACGCGCCGCTGTCCCACTGTTGAAGAGGGGTGGCAGGTACCTAGGGAGGAAGGCGTTACAAACAGGTTTTAAAGCGGCAGAAGACATAATGGGTGGAACTAAGCATAAAGAAGTTCTAAAAAAAATTTGAAACGTACACGGGACGAAATCATCAAAGATGCAAAGAGAGAAATGTGTGGTGGTGGAAAGAAGAGATCTGCCAAGAAGAGGGGGTTACCATCACGTGGCACTAAACGTAAAAGGAAATAAAAAAAGAAGTGCTCTAAACGTATGAAACCTATGGCTGATCATTTTTTAACTGATATAAGCTGAGGACACTACTCTCACGAATCATAGGCTAATTACTAGTGGTCGAGAGAGGTGGCACTATTTCTGACTCGTCATGGCGGGTTTTATCCATCCGTGTAGTTCACAATGCTGTAAATTGGAACTGTCCTCTTTGATAGGCCCTCACTCAGGTCTCTAGTGAGCATAGCGACTTTATTACAATTAACCCATTAAACACAATTAGTTCGCCGAGTGCCCCTATAGAATTCGTGATACCCAGCTCAGGCCTCTACTTTTTTGACCCGAGCTGCATACACATGTACGCTAAACTGCGTATAGCCCATTCTGATGTAAGGGATTGCGATGATAGTTTCTCCGCGTACCCTGAAACCAACTTTTTACACTCCATATTCAGCCAGTGTGAGTTGTATTTAAATCAGGTTAACATCTCAGCAGGAACGGGGTATTATCACCTACGAGCCTATCTGGAAAATGTCCTCAACTTTTCAAAAGAAGCGAAGGACACCTTTTTAAACGCCGAGGGGTATTACCATACTAAAGATGAAAATGGTATAAATAAATTTAAAAATTCTAAAAAAAAAGATATACGAATGTTTTGGACGTCTTCATACAGATTTCACATTCCAGGAGAAACTGCTTATGAACAGGGTGGATATGGAGTTGAGGTTTACCCGCGATTCCTGAGATCTGCATAAATCTGGGGTCTGATCAAGAAGAGGGCCGAAACCCATCGTGATTCACAGAATGGAGGCATACTTGCGTATACGCCTCGTGAAATTAAGTTCACCAAAACAAATAGAGATTGAGAAAGACTTAATACACGCCACAGTAAAATACCGAATTAACAGAGTACAGATCAAACTATACACGGTGCCCGTCGGGTTGGCCTCGAAGCAACTAGAAAACGTGGCCCTTGGAGTTCTACCTAAAAGGATATTAATTGGAATGCAGGACCACGCCTCGACGAATGGAAAATATAAAAAGTGTGCCTTTAAATTCGAGAATTTCGGCCTTAAAAATATAACTCTATACGTAAATGGCATCTCTTTGGGGGGACTATGACTGTTGATTACTCATCAGACGCTGTGTTCCCGCTCTGCGCGAGAGCTTATAGCAGTCTGGCTCATAATTCAGGTACCTGTGACGAGCTTGGGTTTGGTGTAACGCAGAAAGAATTTTTCGAAGAATTTAACATTTATTCATTTGATATTACGCCTGACTTGTCTGCTGGCGTAAATACGCACTTAACGCCACAACAGAGGGGGAATACCTCAGTCAGGTTGGAATTTGCCAAGCCTATAGACGTCCCTATTAGTGTACTCGTGTACCTCGAATCACAAGCACTAATAGAAGTTGACCGTTTCAGGAGCGTGGTCACAGACTTTTAAAATGGAGGCGAATACACTCCAGAGAGTAATGAAACGTGACCGTTTCACACGCTCAAAATTTATCGGCGTGTTTGCGAAGAATGAAATATTGAAGTTGCCAACTACGAGAAACTGGTACGGGATTATCGTTAACACCAACATTGTTGGGGGTGAGGGGATTCATTGGTTTGCAAACTATTTTAAAAATAGGGAAAGAATGTACTATTTTGACTCGGCGCTCAGCCTTGGAATGATTCTGAGGTTGTGCAGTTTATCGAACAGATAAATGTACCTGAGATTGTATGGAACCCGTATCGCCTTCAAGGATATTATAGTAACACGTGCGGGATGTACGCCCTCTCATTTCTCATGCACATGTCACGTGGGAAGGGACTTATAAATTTTTAAAAATTATTCGATTTGTGCGACACTGAAATGAACGATAAAAATGTATGCACACAGATAAAAGAAAGGTTCCCATATGTTAGCACCCGCTGTATTGTGTAAAGGTGTATATTTACAGTATATTGTGTAAAGTTGTATATACATTTGTAACTGTAAAATGTACCTGTTAAGACTTATTTAATGGACACTGGTTCCGCTTTGTACATGTTTTCTACCATTTAATAAATTAAATGAAAATACAATGTGTTTTGTTCTTAACCCCCCCCCCCAAATATTAACATTAGTTCCCCGATGACTTGGCACTCGTCGGACCGGATATGAGCCAATACCTCGACCTCTGTGTTCAGGTCGCTGGTTTGGCTGTGCGGTAAAGCGTGCATATCATTTATTCCTCTTTCATCAAAACGAAAAGTAGCTATAACATGATCAAGTTCCGCATCGGTCCTATAAAGTTAAGTAAAAATAAAGTTTAATTAAAGAACTACAATAAGAGAAAATGCCACGAATTTTAAAAATTATAATAAAAAAGCAGATATCCTGACAGTTTTCAAAAGTATGAGTGCTAAGACAATGTCTGCCGACACCGGGTCTCGATCCTGCCAGCAATTTTGAAAAGTTTTGGTAATTTCAAAATCCTATCTGTAGAACTTTCTATAAATTTTTAAATTATCGAGAAAAGTATTATTAAAGCTCCACCATATATATGTCTATTAAATAAGTCTTAACGGGTACATTTTACAGTTACAAATGTATATACAACTTTACACAATATAGATGTACACCTTTACACAATACAGCGGGTGCTAACATATGGAAACCTTTTTTATCTGTCTGCATATATTTTTGTCCTTCATTTCAGTGTTGCACAAATTGAATAATTTTAAAAAATTTATGTTAACGCAAGAAATAACAGAAAACAAGAAAAAACAACTGCCTAGATTTGGTATTCACAAACAACAGTAATCTAATTGATAATGTAGAAATATCCCCAACTATGATATCGGACCACAACATCATTGAAATAACAACTAATATAAAGGCAATAGGAAAGGAAAGAAAACGCACAACAGAAAGAAGCAAATTCGAAATTTTTTATTTTCACTCCAAAGCTATAAACTGGGAAGATGTGACATCCAGCATGGAAGTAATAGATTGGAAAACCATTTTCGAGGCCAAGACAACGGAGGAGATGCTAATGACGTTAGAGGAGAAGACGTTAGAAATTGTGGAAAAACATGTCCCAAAGATACAACAAAGAGGAGAGAGAAGCAAGTTCGAAAGACAAAAGAGGGCATTGTTTCGACAGAGAACAAAAGGGACTGTAAAATTAAGTAATTGTAAAGATAACAACATCAGAAAAATTATTAAATGATAACTGCAAAGTATCGTTGTCGTCATACAGGAACTAATCGAGAAGCATACAGAAAAAGAAGAAGACGATGCTATAGAAGCGATAAAGGCTAACTCAAAGTACTTCTCTAATTTTTGCAAAAAGAAAGTCGAAAAATCATGCCACTATCGAACTTTTTAAAAACGAGAACAGTGCTTTATCTGATGATCTAACAGAAGTATCTGAAATATTAAGAGCTCAGTACGAATCATCTTTCAGTATTCCAAAAACTGACCAATGATATGCGATAGAAAACGCGTCTTTGAAGAAGAACACAAGGGAAAGTATAACGGATTTCGACTTTACGACGGATGATATTACACAAGCCATAGGGAACTAAAAACACTCAGCGGCAGGACCGGATAAATGGAATCCACACTGATCAAAAAACTGCAAGAATGCAATCGCTGACCACTATACGGGCTATGGAGACGATCACTAGACACGGGAGAAATACCGGGCATCCTGAAGAGCGCGAACATAGTCCCACTATATAAGGAGGAGATCGATCCGAGGCCAAAAACTGTAGGCCAGTGTCGTTACACCCCATCTCACTAAAATATTTGAAGAATAGTTAGACAGAAAATCTGACTTTTTGGAAACTCAGAAAAAATTCAGTGATACCAAACACGGGTTTTGGTCAGGCAGATCATGCCTATCACAACTAATGGAACACTACAACAACATTATTGATTCACTTGAAAGTAATGAAAACTATGATGTTCTACTGTATACACAGACTTTGCTAAAGCGCTCGACAAGTGTGACCACGGAATCATAATACTAAACTGAAATATATGGGAATAACAGAAAAAGTAGGAAATGGATATATAATTTCCTTAGTGAGCGGCAGCAGTCGTTACAGTACAAGGAGTATCTTCATCAGAATCAGTGGTCT